>OV725080.1:43588627-44043627 GCA_928085145.1 Nezara viridula | reverse complement strand
TGGCAACCGGATAACAGTGATATGAGATGATATAAAAAGTACGAGTTCGCGTCCAGGTGCCGGAGGGGATTTTAAATGACTTGATGAAGACCCGCAATGAGGGTCGAAATGTTGGCAAACAAAAAAAGATGTGTGCTCTTAATCAACCTCCCGCTTTCCACAGACCTTTATTAATTAAAAGTCTTATCCTTAATTAATTAAAATGAATAAGAAACCAATATTAGGCTACTTGTAACGACAACATACTTCACTAATTAAAAAAAAATGTTAATTAAACCGCGCATAGACCCATAAGGTTTGTCTTAATGTTTTCTTTCGGCAATGTTTCAGCCCGTGAATTCGTTTTCAAGAGGAATAAACTTATTTAAAAAAGAAATCAGGGTAGCCTCAGTGATTAAAACACTGAGCTCCTATGTCACAAGTCCCGGGTTCGATTCCGATTGTAATTATTTATTGCGTTACATTAGCCGTGGTTCGACCCTTTATCGAGTGACACTCCTGGGGATTACTCACCCTCTTTGAAATGAGTACTCTGAGGTGAATATTTGTTAAGAGGAAAACCTGTCGGTTGTGCGAGATTAATAATATTTCTTCCTCATATGACAATATGATATTTTTCATATAATGTATTAAAGTTTATTATGAGAATATCCCAAATCTTTTTACTTTTAAAGTATTTTTCTCCCACTCAAAATGGCTTAATGGGCTAAACCGTTCCCAATTGATAAAATAAAATGATTTATTTGGATGAAATGTTTTGTTTTATTATTAGAAATTAATGCTTAATCAACTAAATTAAAACGTATTGTGGAAAAATCAGTTACTCAATATTACTTAATATTCATTTATGGCAAATTAAACATAACTTTTATTTTCCTGCAATTTAAAAAAAAAAATACTATCAACACTGAATATTCTCAACCATATTTAAATTACTGGCTTAAATTTCTATTATGAATTTCGTAAATATTGTGTAAAACTATGTTTGTATTTAAGTTATTATTTTGATTAGTTAATAATTTTTTTTAAATACGTTTAGCTTTAGTTATATCAATTTGCTGTTTAATTTATTTTTATTTATTGTACATATAGTGTGAATGTGCTCTCTTAACACTATTACAAATGTCCTTAATTGAGACAAATTGTAATATTTCTCAATAAACAAGTTCTAAAAAAAAAAATCTTTTATGTTGATTGAAATCTTAGAAATAATATATTTTTTATTAAATGAAAGATATAGTTTAAATATTTTTTAGTATATAGGAAAACTCTACATTTATAGTTACTACAATCGATCAACATATGATAAACTTCACGGACATAACAACTGAATGATTGACGATATGGCTGCGACTGGCATGTCTATTAGGAGGGAATTGAAAATGAGGATGTGTGATCTTTTGTGAATTAATGGACAATTAATTTTTTGAATCGAGGCGGGAAGGAAGTGCTGTTACGTACTATCCTTCGCCATGACATATAAATAAAACTAAGTTTTCACTATGAATAACAAAAACCATGCTATTATTAGCAATAATAAGCTTTACTTATTCTAGTCTACGTTTTAAAGTATTCTAAACATATTGTTGAACATATAGTAACTGAACAATATGTTCAGAATTCTTTAAAACGTAGACTAGAATAAGTAAAGCTCATTATTGCTAATAATAGCATGATTTTTGTTATTCATAGTGAAAACTTAGTTTTATTTATAACTTTTTCCTGCTTTCGAGGATGTATTGTGGAATGCCCGAAACTTAGGAAGTAAGATAGTTGGAAGCAGGAATGGCCTTCGATGGTATCTACCTCGATATTATCGATTATCGATATCGTCCCTTCGATATTTTAATTCAAAAATTAAAACTATAATTAAAATATAATTCACTCCATTACATTTGCGAATGTCACTCTCATAAACTATTTGTTTATACAGACAGTGAGACAGTTTAAGTACATAGGAGAAGCCATGAACTACAATGGAGCAGACTGAAAAGGGACATAAATTAGAGAAAGATAGCTGGACTTAATTGTGATGCTTGATTAAAATCATATATAACAAGAAGAATCTCTCCAGAAATACTAAAATAATACATTATAATACAGTCGTAAATCTGCTGGTTTTGCATGGAGCTGGAACAAAGGGTTTTCTAACACAGAGAAACTGCTGAAAATAGATAGAAAGATACCATACATTTGTTATGGTTTTGAGTCTTAGAAATTTTTGCAATCGTCCATATTTTTAAGCTAATTTCTAATGATGAAAAAAAGGGAATATTTATGCCAATATTAGGAACTACCTTTGATTTATGCTCCTCCATCTGAGGAAGGTAGTATTACATGTGACATACAACTGTTTGGAAATTATAAACCATTATGTAATAATACATAATTTTTTATGAACTGTTATCATGCGAATGATGCAAGTGAAATGCAATAGCATATACTGATAAATGGTGTGTTTTATTTCACTGATATATAGTTCGTGTTTTGTTTTCAAGAATATCATCCCAACTGTTTTATCTTAATTAGTTCACATTGTTAAGATATCAATGAAATAACTATTGCACAACACGTTTTGATAATTTCTCATACCATCGTTATCATTAATTGGAAAAAATAAAACAGGAACGTGCATTAGATGCAGTCGCAGTTTATTCCAGAAATAAGTTATAAAAGATAAGACAAAGAGCTTTCTTTCCTTTTTTCAGGTTTAGGTTCAGAAACCGATAACTCTAAACCGGCAGTAAAGTACAGTGAATGCCGATTTTAGAACACTCCAATCTGCATATCTTAGCACGAAGCAGATTTCTTTTAGGAGTTGGATTTTGTAATGATATCGTGATGGTCACGTTTAGAAGGCACTAAAAATAAAACTGGTTTTAGATTGTAGCAGTTTCCTAGGTAATGGATTGCGATCTCCCGTGACGATCTTAACTGTAAATCTCTGAATCTGCCAACAAAAGATCCCTAGATTGGAGTTGGAATCCAGAAATACGACAAAGGATTCCGTAAAGGAACGGATCAAACATAATTATCTTAGTTAAATCTATGGAAATAACGGTTAAGAGGAAATGTGTGTGTGCTTTACTGTTTAGCGCCCAACTATAAGACCACAGATATAAAGGAATTGATTTTATTTTCTGTATTCATTATTTATAACGTTCTTGTTATATAGTATTTTATGTAAAAATCGAGAAATAAACACAACGAATGAAACTAAATTTTAACTTTTCTTTAATTAATTTTAAATATAGGACACTGAGTCTTAGTTATGCAATAAATAGATACATGTCACTGCTTATCTATTACATGAATAGAAGTCCCATTGAGATATGTACCAATGTTTCACTTACCGATTTACACCATATAAGATCTTTGCTTCTTTGATTGTCAGCAACTCGGTGATTTTGAGCTGTTTTTTTTAAGGGGGAGGGGATTTAAATATTTATTTGCACCTGTCAAATTGTGTCGACAATCAGCAAATGTGCTGAAATACGAGGAATAATGACATATTAGGCATTGGGACTGTTTTAAATTTACAAAAAAAAAAGTATTAAAAAGAGACAATGGCAATGAAAATAAAATGTCAAATGGATTACAAAAGTTAGTCAAATTCTTGTAAAACAAAAATCTTATTAATCTGAATGTAATTTAATAATAACTTATTTTATATTATAGCAAAAATATATAAAGAAATTATATATATATATATATATATTGCAAATGATACTGGTAATGATACTGGGTTGAGGGAACTATTCCGGCAAGTGGGCCTATAGTGGTCGTTTTTGCCATTCCATAACGGCTACCTTTAAAGTTGCTGCCGCGTACTTGCCACAGTGGGAATGTCACGATGCAAAGTAACCGACCCAGGCGGGTATCAAACCCACAACGTTCAAAACCGGGCACTCTGGGACCGACGCCCCATCCCATCCTCATATTGCAATTGATAGGTTAACAGTCTACTGTATTGGTATATGAGGATTGTATATTTGTGTTGAGATGAGTCAGTGAAGAATACCATAAAATTTTAACTCTCAGGTCAATGCTTCTTTTATGTCATCTGGGTCTTAATTCTTAGCTCGAGAAATTTCTAACAACAAACACTTTTCAAGGACTTTAAAAATCAAGAATTAGAAAAATAAGTCGGTTCTAAATAAAAACGTACTCAACTAGGTTATAAGATTGTGGACACAAAAAAACAAACAATGTGATGGACATTTTATATAAAATATTTCTTTATAGCAGATAGTATTTTATTTATAACTGTACTGTTGTATAGTTCAACTATACGAATCATATTCTTCGAAAATACCTCCGCAAATTAACCGCTGTAGTGTGAATTGACCACATAAATATTGTTTAAAATCTATTTCTATATCTAATTGTTTTTTTTAATGATTTGCCATGATATTTTTTTTTCCATATTTGTTAATATGTGAATACAGTGTATGAGAAATTGTTTATTGATTTATTTTCATACAATATTTTTTATTTGCTACTTTTAAGTATCTCCAAAACAACCCATCGTTCTAATCATGCTTTAGTTGGCAGCCTTAGTTCTCTTTATTAAATATGGATCAGTTCCTCGTTAGCAGAGATTCACTAATTAACACCTATCAAATCACGTACGAGACTTATCAACATGATTCTGGTGTATATATTTTTTTTTCACGTACTCTAGTCAAAAGCATACTTGGGGAGGGTGGATCTTGACGTAATTTATGTAATATAATTAATCTATGAAAATACAAAAAACAAAAATATGTAGTTAATAAAAAAAAGATTAAAATTAGAGAAATCTATGTGTATAAAAAAATAAAAAATAATAATGCTTAGGCCTACGAAAATACAACTGTCATACAAAAGTATTTAAAATTTCTTATTAAATGGTTTCAAACTAATCGGTAACATTTTTAAATATGAAATTAATACAGGTAGAAAAAAAAATACTTAGCTCCAATGTGATATGTTCATTCACAATTATTGAACTGTTTCGGAGTGTTTCTCTATCTTTAGTGTTACATCTAAAATCATTTATGTAGTACATTGTAAAAATTGAGAATTATCTTAAATAAAAAGACTTGTTTCACAACAGTAATTATTCTGTAGAACAGCACAGAGCTTTCATTGACTTGTGGCGGGACTTAAATGGGGCCGCCAATGTGTTATATATAATCTTTTGATTAAAGAAAATCACATAAATCGGTTGTAGAATGGTGAAGTTATGTGAACATACATAAAACAAAAAAAAATAAATTGAGAATCTTCTTTGTTTAGAGTTGTATAATGAAATGAAACAGAAATCTTAGGGATAGTTAGGGCTATATAACAATAGAGAAAAAAGTTTCTACAAAATCACTTCATACCTTTTCTCATGATGAGATTTTTATTTATATGATGTTTTTATAATATTCGACTGAGTAACCGACTATTTTTTCTTAAAAACCTTTACATTCCTACCAATAAAAAATTGCCTTTTTAGTCTAATTGGACAATAAATATGTAAATTAAGTGGGGTCTCAAAAAAAAAATATAAACAAATAATAATGAAAAATTGCTCTACCTTTCACAGTTGAAGGAGCAAAAAAATCAGAATACGAATTCCCATTGAAGAAAAAAGAATGTTAAACATGGGAAAATTATATAAAGCGTTGGAGAAGCTACGTGTATTAGTATCATTAGCATAATAAACTATACTACACAAGCTTATAAACTGCCATTCATCTGCATGTCCAATGTAAACACTGTCCTAAGATATCATCGCCTGTATCTCGACATAAAATCTGAAAGATTCCATGTCTTATAAAATTTATGTTCTAGATCAGGGCATCCGAATCGAATGGCATTAAAATACAGGCGGGACCACCGGGTGGTTCAGAATGGGAGTTCTAAACCTCAGACAGAAAGGGTATAAATATACCTTATTATAAAATAAATGTCCGAGTCAGGAAGTCTGTTCCCATTCAGTATTTAAATACGTTATATTGAAACGGGCTTTCCGGACGAATAAACCCGTATTGACCATAAACCAAGTATCGCGGAATAAAAATTAATATGTTTGTTTTAATTCTAGATTCGCATCGATTTCAAAGACGACGACCCCGGAGAATGAACTCTTGGAATAAATTAGAGTTTAAATCCACTCGGAGAAAATTTTGATGAATTACTCATGAATTAAGAAAATAAAACTATATAATGACTTTATGATCGAAATAAAAAGTTAAAATACATTCTGCATACTATATAAATACATACATACATACATACATATATATATATATATATATAATATATTATATATATATATATATATATATATATATGTATTTTAACTTTTTCTTCAATTTCGATGAATTTCTTCGATATGCCACTGGATAATTACCCCGAAATGTTTAATAAAAAATTAGTAAAATAAATTTGGATCTATAATATATTGACTGGTCCAAAATTAATTAATTGAATTTCTTTTCTCAAAGGCTGGTTTGTGTTTATCATACTTTCTAATTAAACACATTACCTGCGATCATCGTGATATAAAGAGGTGGCCGAATTAAAATAAATTTTACTAAAAAACCTAATTTATTTCTATGTTAAATAAAGAATAATATACAAATAATATTTACAAGAACCTAAATACATGATTCAATGAATTTAATAATTAACTGTGAAGGTGTGATTTCAGATGGACTGTTTTGAAAATTATATTAGTATGAGATATTCTAACATTGGTAAATTTATTGTTGGCAATAACACTTATCTCTTGTATATGAGGTGGTGTGGTTGGTAGATTTCATTCCTGCCTCCGCTGATCCGAGGTCATCTTTTCATGGCCAGGTCCAAAAACTTCTCCAAGACGCCCATCCGTGTGGTCTATGTAGGGCCAAGGCTTCAGTCCCCAAGCTGGAAAAAAAATATCTGACCTGTCCTCCAGTCCGAAAATCCACATCAGATCTTTCCTCCAGCCTGGAGATCGACATAAGACTTCTTTTCTTTCTTTCTTATAAACAAATATTCAGGGTGGGGCGAGGATGGTTCTCATTCTTTCTTAACTTCACCCTATTACTCCACAATAACTGGTAACACCCTAAAAGAAACCAGTTACTTAACCCGTTACTAGTTTTTGCTCTAACCCTTTCCCAGGAATCCGTACAGATGGTTGGTCCTTATCTACCTGTTCCTCCTCCCTTGACGTTGTTTTTGGTGTCAGAAGTCGGTTTCATTCAACTTGTCATAATATATATATAGTTTACATAATGTTTTCTCTTTTTTATTTTATTTTATTTATCAAGTCTTTTGGCTAGAAGCAATATTTTTTTTCGTTCGATTATTCTTATGGGACCTCGTTTTGGATTAAAGTTATTTTTCTCTTTTATTCTACCATATGAGCGAAAAAAATGGGATAGAATAATCCAACCACATCACTTTTGAAATTTGAGGTCAGACCCGCAATTCGATTTCCTAGTCCTTGCATGAATCAAACAAATGTAGAACGTATATCATTGCCTACTAGGCAATATGGAGTAACTCCATCTCTCCCTTCCCGAAAATTGAGTTACCGACTCAACTACAGGAAATTCTCAAGCCATCAATACGGTATGAATTAGATTTTGTTCAGGTTATTTTTTTTAGGTGTCAAAACATCTATCTAAATACGAAAAGGAAACAACGTATGTTCTCAATTTTAAGGGAAAAAAGTTTTTTTTCTCACTAAAATGAGTTAAGATTGCATTTTAATTCAGTCCATTAATTAAATATTCTGACTGGTGAAAACAAATAATTAATATGAAAATAGAAGAATGTTTTGTGATAACAAGGCATCTGAGGAATGAGGGAGAGAAATGACCGTCGAAATATCCCGGCTTAAAGCCGGATATTAAAAATTATTTAAAATTCTTATGTTATATTTCATATATTTTATCTAAATTTTATGCATTACTTTATTCAGATAATATGCTATAATCGAGTGATTGGCTACATTACTAAATATTTTATAATGGAAAAATAGAGTAAAACTGTAATGTTATAATTGATAAAAATGTCTATTATTTAGTACTTTAATTCCTCACGCGATGTTTTCATCGACTTCACTCAAATTTAAATAACTAAAAATAGATAAACAAAAAAAAAAGAGTTTAAAATTTAATGTGCTGTAACTTCACTGATTCTGGCCTGATTTAGATCTTTTTTTTTTATAAAAAGAATTATTGCTTTTGAAAGAATGAGCAAACAAAATAATTGATACGTTTTTTTTTTTTTTTTTGGATTTAGGATGTCTTATAACATAAAGATTTGTTGAAAACCGCACTTGGAAAAAATTTACCTGATTACTTTCGTTTTATATTTGGGATTGAATAATTAAAAAATCCTATAAAAAATACAGTGAAAATCCAGAAGAAATAGATTACTACTTTCAAAATGAAACTTTCTGGCATTAGTACTGGTATTGGTGTGTAAACCAGTCCGACATACGGTTGTTGAAAACATATGGTTATTTTAAAATACATATATGTATTTAAAAAATCTATATTTTTGTCTAATATAATTTTTCTGATCTGTCCAATTTTCTGATTTTTCTGGCTATCGAAAATCAATATTTTCTTCAAAATGATATAATGAACATACAAAAAAAAAAATAAAAAATAAAAAATGTATGTCTATAAGTAGAGCATATTCATATCGATAGCAATAAAATGAGGTTACGTTTAACCAAAATACCAGAAAAAAAAATTGATTTACTTCTTTCATTTTATTTTAATGATGAGCATATTGGGAAATTGTGTTTTCATAATTCCAAATTCATAGAAATTAAAGGTGTAATTTAAATATAAATCAGGACGCCATTTAGGCAATTCTCCAACTGTTAATAATGATTTGAGTCAGTCGAAATCATCTCGTGGGTATTTTTGTTTAACATGAGTATTTTATAAAAAAAACAAAAAAAAACATAAAATTAAGCTGTAGACTCTTTCGCGATAGAAGAAGAAAAAAAAAAGCCCTCCCACAAGATCATTAATGATGATGAAGCTAATAATGATGAAAGTTAACGAGACGCGGAAAGATTGGCCTTGCCCGGGGTCGATGTTCCAAGATATTTCGGGAGGATGACGGCATCGGGACCACACCTGACTCCAAGATGTTATGTCATCATGCTCCGCAATTCCTCTCCTCTCTGGAGCTAACACCTGTTACCGCTTCGCCGGGTGAGAGTATGAGGGAATATTTGACTGATGGGTTCTATCAAGTAGCTCATATTTTAATACACAAGATGTGAGTTCCTCCTTTATATTTAACTCTACAGCACTTGTGTATAAAAAAAAACAGAACAGAGTTTTTTAAAACTTCTAAGCTTTCAGTCGTATCACCACGAGTGCTTTTTAATTTTTTTTATTTATCGAGGTACATAAGTATGAATATTTGTTTCAGTAATTTATTCTCCCAAAATCATTCCAATCAGTTACATCATAACGTTTCAGGATCCACTTTTATATCCCTATCTTCAGACTAGAAATTACAACATTATCGCTATCAACAGTTATATACAAACAATACAGCATTTATTAATATATAACTTTAAACAACAATATATATATATTTTTTTTTTTTCCTATGCCACAGTCATTGGTCATTCGACCATCCGACATCTTTCTGCCCATTATAAGTTTGATTTTTGTATGTAATCATTTACATATGTTTGATTCTTTATATCAAAGCAGGACATTCGTTTAGGTGGTCTGCATCCATTTCCGCTTGTTAACATAATTTACATCTAGGATCCTCAGCCACGCCTATCTTGTGCAGATGACTTTGTAGATAGTCGTGACCAGTGGCCAGGCTACTGCATCTCCTCTTGGTAGGTCTGCTGGGATCGGGTTTTCCATGAAACATCCATAACGTCTCCCTTCCACGTTCATTCCTCCTTCACTACCATCCTCACCATTCGCCGAATTGAATCCTAGGATTTTGGATTGACTGTTTGTGGCAATTCTGCTCCCCTCCTGGCTAGACTATCCGCTTCCTCATTTCCTGGAATACCGCAATGGCTCGGAATCCACTGAAGGACCACATTGATGCCTCGGAGTGTTATATCGTAGAGAAGGGATTTGCACTCCAAGATAGCACTCGACATACATTTATTTACGTCAGTAATGGCGAGGATTGCTGCTTGCGAGTCCACAAAGAGAACAGCGTTCTGAACTTGCCTTCCTGATAGTGTTCTTAGAGCTATGAGGATCGCTGCTATCTCACCGTCAAAATTCGCCAATATATAAATTATTTTTTTGCCAGTCTTACCAGTATCCCACATCATCTCATTCTCCATAAGACTTGTCATATTATGTTATTTTTTTATTATTGTCTTATCCCTAAAACGCAGTAATTTTAAATCTATTACTTATTTACTGTCATTATATGTACTTAACTATTTTCAATGTTGAATATAGTAAAAGATAAATGAAGAAATTTGCTATTTATCTTGTACTCTGTAACACAAATATAATTAAAGTTGATATTTATGAATCTTTCAGTTGATAGAATGGCAGAATAGTAACGTCATTTTGGTACATTTCTAGTTAGAAAATTTGTAATATTTAATGAGACGTTGAGTAAGTTGATTCCAGATTGGATGGTTGCAGTGTTGGAATATCGAAATGTGAATAAAAGTATAAATTTTCTCACTAGAAATATCACTAAAATTAATAATAAAAACATTGTAATTAGAGTTAGTCATTTCGTCAATTGAAAGGTTCATATAGTCGTTTCTCTAACATCTCTTGAACATTTCGTCAAAAAGGAATATTTTTATGAAACTTAAAGAAAAAGGTCTCCTTTCAACAAATTGACTTTATATTGAGTATGGTCTTCCTCTGCTTTTCACTTGGTCTAGTGTTGCCCAAAGACTCGTCTTGGTCTTGCGCACTTAGTCTTGATCTTGGTCTTAGACTTGAGCGCGAGTCTCGCAAGAGTCTTGCAGTTACATTTTTGCTAATTACATAGCCTGAATGAAAAATTAGAAGAGTTAAATGCAGAAGTATATTGGCTATACCAATTCTTTACCCATAGTAACTAAAATTTTCAAGTAGTAGTAACTGTTTTACCTTAATTTTTATTTGAAAAATCGATGTTTTTTACCAGTCTTGGTCTTGTTCTTGCAACAGTTAGGCGGTCTTGGTCTATTGGAGTCGACTCTGTAATGTTTTTCGACCACCTATCGTCCTTCAGTTTTGAACAGCACACTTATATTTTATTTTTTGGGCTTCTTTACTTAATTGTTTTTATATGTCAGGAAGGATAGTTCGGATCTTTGTTATTTTCTAATTTAATTATTTTAAAAAGAGTCTTTTTTCATTGGGTTTCATAAATGTAATCTCTCTCGACGGAAAGTTCACATTGAGTTAGAGCAACGATTACTAAATTTCTGGTTATGGTAAATGATTTTTTAAAATAAAATAAAGAAATTGTAGTTGATATAACCTAATTGTTTAGCCAAATGTGATTGAGAATGCTCTCCACTAAATGAATATAGAACAATAAGGTTTTGATAGACTTCCCTGCTCAAAGTGACTCTCTTTGATCATTTTAATGGAAGGGATAGCAACTGGCTTTGTCACCGTATCAGGGACGAATACAAATACAAAATTATATTCCACATGTGTTAATTGTTTTATAGCTAGATACGCGGTAACCGAGCATTGTTTGATTATTTTTATTTAATTAGAAATTTTTATTTATTCATTTTAAATTAATTAACGTAATACGATAATTATATTTCCATCAGTCGCCCATTTTACGATATTTTTACTACTATTGAAACTATTCTATAAAGTATTATAGAATTCTTTCGAAATAAGGACAATATTTTTAGTAAGAAAAGAATTCATTCTCACCAAATTACAGAAAGAGTAAATGAAACGATAAAAATAAAACCAGTACAATAATTGAATAATAATATTGAAAACAAAAATATGTATAATAAGTAAAAATAAAATAAAATAATAAATTAGCCAAGGGATCTCCGACTCAGGCTTGCCTCTCCTCTTGAGAAGGGGAAAACATTACTCGAGGAGATCATTACTCTTCTATTTGAAGCACGTCACTGGTATTAAAATTCGGTACAGATTGAGCTGGCACACTATAGCCACATACATAGGCTCTAATGGAGAATCCTGCAATTGGCGGAACTCCAATAAAGGCATAATTGCAAAAGATCTAGGAACCGCTTCCGTTTCACCCTTCGAGGAGGATCATAGGAAGGGATGGAGCTAGGTAGTGATTATGCTAGGTAATCTGGATGATATGGAAGTTTTAAAACTAGATAAAACATTCAGTGATATCAATACGACAAATATGTCAAAATATAACCAGACATCCGCGATTAATAAAAAATAATTTGATGATAACAATGGTTGATCTTCAAAATAATATGTTAATATTACATATTTAGAAGAAAACTATATTGGTATATTTTATTTCCTCTTTTTACGTCAGAGGGTTACTGGTGGGGTTGTGGATTTATTTTGCCGACTTCTGATGTATAAAATACCGTATTATACTAAAGTAATTTGAGATATATTTGCAGAAAAAAAAATTATAAATCGTTGTTAATATGATATTAGACTGATTTTATAATTTTTGGAATTAAAAGAACATTAACTGCCGTAAATATGAAATTTAAAGTAATTAAATATTAGGACCCGTAATATATGGTTTATTCTTATTACATGCATTAAATATATATATATATATATATATATATATATATATATATATATATATATATATATATAATATATATATATATATATATATGGTTTGTATTATTTATTTATTATTATTCTTTTTTAGTAGCCTGTTTTTATGAGTATATTTTCAACTTGTTATCTCTCCTAATTATGGTCTAACCTCCCACGGGAACCAAAATGAATTTATTTTATAAATAAATATACTAATAATAATATATATTTAACAATATATAATAATATAATAATAATAATATATATTTAACAATAAAAGGAATGGGCAATAAAAGGATATATATATATATCAAAAAGCTTGTGTTAGTGCGTGCGAAGATACTTGAAACCTCAAAACTCGCAGAATCGCTGAGTATTGCGGGTATCTTCCGTATCGTGCCCATTTCTGCTTCATATCAATGAAAAATTATTGATATACGGTTTAATATTTCTTAAAATGGGGACAATTATAATTATATAAGGCTGAATAAATAACGAATCAACAATATAATTAACCAATGTATTGAAGTAATATTATGTTTTATTGAAAACAAAAATATTAAGCTTTTCTATCCACAGTAAATAAAACTACCCTTCTAATGAACTTCTCTGACACCAAGATAAATATATTGGGTTGGCAAATAAGTCTTTACTTTTTTTCAGGGTGAAATAAAACTCAATGTATTATAGACATAAAATTTATTTTAATCTAAAATATATTGACTATTATTTAATATGACTATTTCCCATGTTTCCACTAACTGCATAATGGCATGTTCATAGAATGTTTATTGTTAAAAAACTGATACAAGTGGTTTTTGATGTCCTCTTGCTTTTGGGATTTCTTTCCATTCGTGGAGTTCTGCAGCACCGGGATAAGTGGTAGTCACTTGGAGCTAGTCCTGGTGAATAGAGAGGGTGGGGCCAAAGTTCCCATCCAAGGCTCAATAATTTATTGCGAGTAACCAATGAGTGTGAGGGACCTAGCGTTGTCTTGGTGGAACACAACACCTTTCCGAACATTCATAAGCTTCAGGATGTTCTCCAAATTCGATAATACTGTATCCGTTTGAAAGTTGAAAGTTTTTTTTTTTATTTGATACCTACACAAGGAATAAATAAAAGAAAACTCCTTATAGGTTTCCATTCTTTATCTCCATTTGTAGTTTGTTTACGAAGGTCCAGTTGATGTCATTTTGTGTAGTTTATGTGACCCTAAATTCCTAATAATTTTTTTGTGGATAGCTAAAGTCGCATTGACGTTATAACATTTTTTTGTGATGTTCCAAAAAATAAATCATGTGAGGGACCAAACATTAAGCCTGGAATCATAGCCGAGCTCGTGTAAATGGTTTTCTTCGCTTTTGTGCTACACATTTAGGGCCATAGCAATCTCTCGCAATGATTGGGTTGGATTTTGATCTACAATGGCCTTAACATTGCTCGTTTCAGTTTCATTTGGGCGACCAGACCGTTGAGCATCATTAATGTCGAAATTTTCTGAATGAAATTTGGCAAAGCAATTTTGATAGGTGCGTTCGGTTAATACATCATCTCCAGAAATACTACAACTTTCTCTATGAGCTTCTGCAACTCGCTTAACTTTTTTTAAAAAAACAACAACAAAATATGTCGATAATGAATGATATTTTCTTTCATATTTACAATGAAATAGCACAATACTAAGCTACCTTCAACCAGAGTTGACAGATATAGTTGTTGACATATTAAAAACAGGATAAACAATCCACATCAAGGATTAATTCATCAGATAAGAAGTGTTTCATAGTGACATAAAAATAAACAGAAAAACCGAAAGGACTTAGTTGCCAACCCATTTTAAAAACACAGTCAACAATGGATACGAGTCCTTAGTCGTAATCTTATTATTAAATTTTAAACCAATTAGTTGTTTATTTATTATGTAGCTTGCTTTATTAAATTTATATGTATATTATTTAATTTCGTTTCTATTTTATTTATCAGTTCATTCCCTGATTTATGGAATATTAAAAAAAATCACTGAAAAATTGTCTTCTTCCCTTAGTCTCCAATATTGCATTTCACGGCTGAGAATAATAATTTAAATTTATATTTAATATGATACCATTCATGCTTGTTGGTTCAAAATGCGGAAAATATATTTTTCTACAATTATAAAGAATTAATTTTAAAAATCATCTTAGTTTCTTTCTTATTATCATTTAATAAGCCTACTTTATTATATGTTTTATTCTTAAATGTTTATGTGTGTGTGTGTGTGTGTGTGTAAATAAATAAACCATCAGAATCCTGTTGATGCAAGTCTAATTTAGGTTATGTTTTTTTTGTGTAAATCTTTTTTAAAATATTTTAAATTTATTTAGTCATACACTTTAACCACTTTATGTCATTATATCAACATTTTCATCTCTGGGCTTACTTTATCCGCACAACTTCAATTTAGTAGGTTATATCAATAATTTATGATCTGAATTAAATTTAATTGAAAATGAAAACCTAAATGTCAGACTCTTGTGATTCGATCTTACATGGTATTTAAAAGATGAAACAGATTATTGCGCGTTGCATTTTTCTTTTCTATAGATAGGATCAGTAATTTAGAAGTATAACTCAGTCTTTAATATATCATAGGCATTCATTCGTGCTTAGCAACATCATTACAAATCAGAAACTATATTTGATTATTTAATCAAGAATCTCCTTGTTTAATTTTAATTTACTTTATGTAAAATTATTACATTTTTTTTTACTAATCCCTAATTATTTTTCTTTTGTGACAAATTGAACGAGCTTTTTTTTTTTTTTTAATATAAGCAGAAATAAGAAAATACATTTAGGTTTGCCTAAGAAAGTGTAATTTTTGGTATTTGGTTAAATTAAAATGATACTATCTAGTTACCGATTCGCATTACCTCTGAACATTTCTTGAAGTTATGATTAACCGTAGTATGTGAAATGCGCGTCACATGAATTGTACTGCATACATAAATTTAAATTTGTTTATTGGTATTAAACGTAAACAACGGGAGAAAATTTCGAATCCTGAGAAAAAAAGTTAACACTATACACCAAGGTATCATGTATAACTAACTCTATAACCTACCGTAGTGTGGTAGAAAAGGAATCGTGGACAGATTTCGTTAACAGATTGAAGATGTCCTGAATTTTCTTAATGATAATAGAATTTAAAGGCTACTTGTAAGTGAGTTCTTGAGAATTATATTAAAAAAAATAAATGAATGAATATGAATGGCTATTAAAGATTTTAAGGGACATTAGAACACATTGATCTGACACACAGAGTGATAGGTAGGCGGGTAATCAATGAAAGCTATATAAGACAACTACGCCTATTTTGTAGAAGTTTAGTGCTGTTAAATTAATATTAAGAATATGTGTCATTACCAATATAATATCCATTTAATTTTGATATTAAATAATGTCATAATAAGTAACAAACCTAATGGACTTTTGTTTACTGCACATAAAGAAGACTCTAAGATTAAAAATATTATTATTTGTCAATGAATATTAAAACAAAAATGTAGTATATAAATCTGTAATTTTTAGTCGCCACATTGTTTTTGATCTGTAGTAAAATGAAGAATTAAAAAAAAAATTACTGATGGCTCATTCAATAAATTACTCAACTGATTATAGTTCGTGAGACAATTATTTATTTTTATCAAGTGAACGATTAGTGATTAGATTTTAACTTCGGCACGTTTTTAGTGAGCAATGATTTATGATAAAGGCAAGATTAAGATCAATAAAGGATTTTTTTTAATTCATTTATTTATAAATATAATAATCATTCACGTGTACAATTATTATAGTGATATATGAACACATTCCCGCCATATATACAGAAAATATAAAATTAACAAAAGTAAAATAACAATAAAAACTATGTACAATAAAAAAATAAAATAACCTAAAGATAAGTAAAAATGAAGGATTAAGATCTTAGTTTGTGATTGAGAGGCTATGTTTTAAAACCTGTTGATCATCAATGAATTATGTATTTTGAAACCCTGAATAACTGGATAAATGGATAAAATAAAAATAAAATGAAATAAAATTAAAATCAAGCCATAGCAATAGATGTAAAATAGGTAAATAATTTATCGTGTGGAAAGCAGAGATAAAATAAATATATAAAAAAAGTAATAAAATTAATAGTGACAAATAAAGAATCATTTGATTAATAGAATAAAGTTTTCTTTGTAAGAAATTGATCATTTTAGTCACTTTTTCTTCCTTGTTTCTCAAAGATCCAAATGCTTCTAACCTTCCGATGTTAAACGGATATTCTTCTAAAATATGAGTTATTGTTAATATACTTATAATTTTTGACACTTGCAAATGACTTATTTTGTATAACTGTCTGATATAACCGTTTCTCAGCTGCGTATTGATTTGATGACCTCTGCATTCGGAACTGCTCCACGGTTGAACTTCTTTCTTCATCATCTTCAGTTTGCTGGATTTCTGTTGTCACACAGAGTCTGACACTCTTGAAATATGATTTCTTATAGTGGCTGAGAGAGTTTGGTAACTACCAACTACATTTATTTAAAGGTGGTAAAGAATAAATTAATTTGGTATTGGCTTCTCTTCATTCCTATAGTTTTATCCAACACTCAGAAAGAGAACTTCTTGTGATTTTATCTTCCACTAAACATTAACTCTCAATCGTTGTTCCGGTATAGATTTTTTTTAGATCATTTTACCCAATGATACATATTAAAAGAACATACCGTTAAAATAATATATATTCAACTAGTTCAGCCATAACGGTCAGAATTTAATAAGAACTTACCTCCTTCCGAATCCAACCCTTATTTATTACCGAACTTTAAAATTCCCAGTTTTGTGGTTTCTGAAACTTTCTTAATTTATGATGGTAATTTTTTTTTAATTACTGCCCCGCTCAGAAGATCCCATAAAGGGATTCATTTTTTTTCTTTGCTGTGCAAGAAAATCTGAACGAACTTTTATCAGTTTCCGAAATATTATTCGATGAAAGGAATAGGGCCGAAACAAATCACCTATTAACCAAATTAAAAAACAAGGTTTATTTTTCTGAATTCTTTTTACATTTATGTAAATTCATTAATTCGCTATTTCTTGGTTTAAAATTGAACTCTGTGTTCTCAATATAATATTCTCTAGCGGTTTTGTGAACTTTGAATTGTCAGGAATAAGCTTATAAATGTTCTTGGTGCTATCTACAATGTGTGGTGGAAACATATTGTATTTTCTACATTTTACCCTCTGCGGTTCCAAATGTGACAGCTTTTTTATTAATTTCGAATTATCTTTTGCTGTTTTGATAATATCATTCCCGTTTTTATATTTTATTTCCTGAAAGATGCCCATGTTTTTATATCCTTCCCCAAGTTTTTTTTTAAATTCTAGCTTTGCAGAGGATCCCATCGTTGACTTATAAAAAGAAAATACCGTGATCGAAACGTCAATAAACATAGAATAAATGAACATTCAATAGTTTATTAAATAATTAATAAGTGACTTTATTCCCAATTAAAGTTCTGCGCATGCGCTTGATTTGAATACCCACATTTCACGTCGTGTCCCACAGTTTTACTATTTTTTAGTAGAATAAGTGCTCAGTTTTACTTTAAAAAAAAAACTAGTTAAGCAGACATCAAAACAACAACAATGGACTAACACCACAGTGAGTAGTGTTGTTATTTACTGTGTACTATTACAGACAGTGAATTTAGTGATTTAGCGTCTATAGGCTTAATCTCTATAGCCATAACAGCTGACGGCTCCCCTCTCCAGTTGTGGCTGAGCCACGTAACTGGCTGGTTCTCAGCCGGTGGTTCATCCATTGTAATAACACGCAGACGTAGTTTTATTTATTTTATTTTTTTTTCCTTTCTTTTTTTTTTTATATGCGATATTACCACCAAGTAATGTCAACTAAGAGGTCCCATTCAGTTGGCTCTACCCCACGTAATTCACCGCCTAAACAGAAAACACGTCGTAGTAAGCGATTAACACCCCACGGAACTCCTCCAGCGAACCCTCAAGTATCTGTGTCTCAACCACTGCCAAGTACGTCTTCACAAGAAATGGAATCTCCATTTTTTACACTTAATCCATACCAGGTGCTTGAAAATGACAGGGAAGAAATGGAAGATGCACCTATACCTCGAGAACCACGCCCACCTCCTATCTTTGTCAAAAATTTGAGAAATTTCCAGTTGTTGTGTACTCAACTTAATAAAATCTGCCCAGGTAGCTATACATGCCTAAACAGAATAAATGATACAAAAATAATACCGGCCACACCTGAAGCGTACCGAAAAATCGTAAAATATTTAACAGACACAAATGCGGACTTTCACACATACCAGTTGAAACAGGAAAGAGCACTACGAGTTGTAATAAGAAATTTACACTCCTCAACCCCAATAGAAGTGATTAAAGAAGAGTTAACGGCGTTAGGGTTCAAAATACGTCAGATAACCAATGTTTTAAAAGAAAATAAAGAACAACCAGGTGTAAAGAATAAAATCCCATTGCCCTCATTTTTCGTCGATCTAGAGCCATCGACTGGGATCGAGAAAATATACGATGTGAATAGAATTTTCTACACCAGCGTAAAGGTAGAAAAACCGTACCCAAAAAGAGAGTTCATCCAGTGCCATAATTGCCAAGCATATGGCCACACCAAGTCTTATTGCCACCACTTACCACGCTGCGTGAAATGTGGTAAAACACACAAGTCTGGCGAGTGTAATAAACCAATTACAGAACCAGCAGTCTGTGCCCTATGCCTGGAAGGCCATCCAGCCAACTACAAAGGCTGCCAAATTTATAAAAATCTTAAAGCGAGATATATGAAACCCAGGGACCCTGATGATACACCTAAACCAAGAAGAGGACCCGCTAAAATTGTGAACTCTAAGGTTTCTTTTGCCAAGCTACTTGGGGGTAGAGACCCGACTAATGTATGTGAGGCCCTGCCGCAAGAACAAACTCAACCCCAATCTCAATATCCTATCCCACCTAATGTACCTAATCAACAACAACCTCACCAACATCAAATCCAATATGTTCCTCCACCGCCTAATGCTACAGATCTAACCAGCTTATTGACATCCTTTCTTTCAGAATTTAAATCCCTTGTTACCCCACTGATATCACTTCTCACTAACCTAGTATCTCACCTTATCCCTCCTTTAAAAAATCCTTAAATGACTTCCATCAAACCCATATCCATTCTCCTTTGGAATGCGAATGGTGTTAGAAATCACATACACGAACTAACAGCCTTACTACAAGACAAGAACGTAGACGTAGCCCTAATAACGGAAACTCGACTGACTAAAAAACAGCTCCTAAAAATACCACAATACATAACTTACCGTACCGACCATCCTGACGGTAGAGCACATGCCGGTACTGCAGTCATTGTGCACCAATCCCTCTCCCATCACCTACTCCCACTGCCTACACACGATTTCCTACAATCCACCGCAGTCGTAATCAAAACCTTCTCCTTTCCTATTACCGTTGCATCAGCGTATTGCCCTCCAAACCAATCCATCTCCAATATCCAATTTAGTTCCTTCCTCATTTCCTTAGGACATCATTTCATCTTGGGTGCAGACTTAAACGCCAAGCATCAACAATGGGGTTCAAGAACCACGAATTCTCGTGGTCGAACATTGCTGTCTGTACTCAATTCCCAAAATTTTACCCTTCTTCCACCCAACTCACCTACCTACTGGCCCACTGATCCTAACCGTAATCCCGATATCCTCGATTTCTTTATCCATAATGGTTTAGGTGCTCTCAACCATTCCGTTGCCCGTCTTGACGAGCTTTCCTCAGACCACAGCCCATTAATACTCCAAGTATCACTAGCTCCTATTCCTAAACCCTCTCCTCCGTCCTTCATCAGAGGCCCAGTTAACTGGAAACTCTTTCATCAAATCCTCTCCGATAAAATTGACCTCAGAGTAACCCTGAAAACCTCTGAAGACCTGGACAATGCAGTACATTCCTTCACTACCAAAATTCAAGAAGCAGTCTGGACTGCTTCCTCCCCTGATCACTCCTCAAAAATCCTTAAGAAACATAATTTACCTCAACACCTCCTTGACCTAATCCACATAAAACGCCGTGCCAGATTATTATGGCAACGTACCAGACATCCAGCCGACCGCCACTCCTACAATTATCACTGTAAAAAATTAAAAAAAGAATTAGCCACCTTCAGATCCCAATCATTCAATTCCTACCTCACCACACTCTCTGCTCATGATAATTCCCTTTGGAATATCACCAGAAAAATCCTCAAATCCCATCATATTTCCCACCCTCTTCGACGAGATGATGGCTCCTGGGCAGCATCTGATGAAGATAAAGCCGAGGAATTTGCCAAACACCTTTCCTATACTTTCGCTCCTCATCCAGAATCCCATCCCAGCCACACAGTAAAAGTAGAAGAATCCCTCTCAATACCTATCCCACTCTCCTTACCACCTAAAGCTGTTAATCCCTCTGAGGTCAAATACCTTTTACGGAAAATCACACCTCGCAAATCTCCTGGATATGACCTTCTAACCCCACTGATCCTTCGACAACTTCCATCTAAAGCCATCATATTTCTTACATATATATACAATTGCATCCTACGAACTACCCACTTTCCTCTTTTATGGAAACATTCCACCATCGTCCTCTTCTTGAAACCAGGCAAACCTTCCAACAATACAGCATCCTATAGACCAATTAGCCTACTCCCAATCCTCTCAAAAATTTTTGAAAAGATCCTACTGAAACGAATCCTACCTATAATTGAATCCTATAACCTTCCTACTCATCAATTCGGATTTCGTTCCCAACATTCCACTGTCCAGCAAGGACTCCGAGTTGTTGACCATATATCCTCAACCCTAGAAAGCAAGCAGTATTGCTCGGGTGCATTTCTGGACATAGCGCAAGCTTTTGACCGGGTATGGCACGCCGGATTACTCTTCAAGCTTAAAATCCATCTACCACAGTCCTTATACCTAGTACTCCGATCCTATCTTTCCGACCGCTCCTTCCGAGTTCGCTGTGGCACCGAATTCTCCGACTGTTACTCAATTGAGGCTGGCGTTCCTCAAGGCAGCGTCTTGGGCCCCATCCTTTACATTCTCTTTACCGCTGATATTCCTGTCCATCCCGATACCCTCCTGGCAACTTTCGCTGATGACACTGCTATCCTTTCTTCCAACTCAGATCCTGAAACAGCGTCCGCAAACTTACAAAGGCACCTCTTCCTGATTGAACACTGGTGTAAGAAATGGCGCATTAAGGTAAACGAATCTAAATGTAAACACATTACCTTCACCCTTCGGCGTAATACCTGCCCACCAGTTTATTTTAACTCCATCCAGCTTCCTTTCTCAGATACAGTCCGGTATCTTGGCTTTCTCTTAGACAGACGACTAACATGGAATCCACATACTCGACTTAAAAGACAGGAACTTAACAGACGATATGGCCAGCTATATAGACTACTGAATAGAAAATCTAAACTTTCTGGTGAAAACAAATTACTGATCTACAAGACAATACTGAAACCCATCTGGACTTACGGACTAGAACTATGGGGAACAGCCAAATTTTCTAACATCAAACGCATTCAATCCTTTCAGTCTAAAGTCCTCCGTACAATAGTCAATGCCCCCTTCTATGTAACCAATAAAACCCTACATCATGACCTTAATATCCCATTTATTCTTGATCTTATCCCAGCCAAATTTTCCAAATTTCACCAGAACCTTTCTCATCACCCAAATCCCGTTGTACAATCCCTATCAAGCACCACCCATCCCTACAATCCCCTTCGTAGGTTAAAGCGGCAGTGGCCACGAGACCTTTTGTAAATATGGATATTTTGGAGTTCTAGCAATGGCCAGATTCTCCACTCAAGTCATGAGTGTCTGTGGCTGTAGCGCTCTTACTCATCCTCCGCTGGTTTAAAATACCAGTGAAGTGGCTGAGGGAGAGGCGTAGGGATCTCCTAAGCCTCCCTTTTCCCTCCACATGTGGAGGGGACAGGATTGGTTCGGAGATCACCTGGCAAATTGTAAATAATGTATGTTTTATATAAGGTGTTTGTTTTACTTTTATTTCTATTTTTATTTACTTATGTGTATATATATATATTTTTTTTTCTTTACTCTTTTGTTCTTTCTTCTTATTCTTTTGTTATTACTTTATTTATTTATATTTTTTGTATATACGGTATGAATGCAATCTCTGAACTCTATTATAAGTGTCCTTAACTGTGACAAATTGTAATATTTCTGAATAAAGTGTTTTAATAATAATAATAATTCCCAATTAAATAGTTAAGTTTAAATATATATATACGTAACGATAATACGTCCAAATCTATTTTATAGAATCCCTTCGATCTCAATTATTACAAAGTCGACAGAAATCTACAATAATTTAAAATTGGAACTTTGCGAATGATAGTTAAAGGGACGGGTATGAAGTCAAGACTTTAAGGGGAATGGAAGGGGAAGAGTAAAGAATTTCATAACTAAATGGAAAGAAAAAATGGGTCCGAGCATCTAATTAGTAATTAGAAATTATGGAAATCGGCAAAAATAATTATGACTATATAGGCATCCACACAACAAAAATATGCAAAAAAAAAAAAAAGAATTTCAAAACCCTGAAAAACTTAAAAAATGTTAATAAAGGGCTATGGAAAATTAATAAACTGTTTGAATGAATTAAAACAGGAATTTGACCTATAGATGCACTAGAAATTAAAAACTTAATACTATGCTATACTTAAAATATAAACTTAATAATTACAAGAGATGAGTTAAGTGCAAACTTTCCTCCTTTAATTATTCTCTACGAAGAGTCTGTTATTCAATTTTTCTGGCTACTCCCATGGCATTGTCAACGAATTCCTCAGATGTTGAAGTCCTCATATTTCTTAACACGAGTCGTGAATCGAGGTCTAGTTTTATCGTTATAACAATTCCCCACCGGCAATAAAACTAGGGCCATTAAAATATAATAAATAAAAACTTTTGGTAACAAAACTCTTGGAAAAACGGTCAGCACAAAACACCAAAAAGGATCAAATAATTTAATTTAAAAAAATATATAATAAAGTAACTATTCCATATTAATTTGAACAGTATACTAATTTATCTTATTTTTTACCTAACTTTTTTTATGTCGATACTAAGCCGAACTGCAAATGATTCCTTTCTTTAACATTTAAAAGTGAAATAAATCCTGATGCGCAAACAATTCTCAAATGATAAAAGGACGACGGAACCGCTAATATAATAATATAATAACTAATATATTTTTTTTCTTATTGATTTAAACGATAAGATAGTATAAAACAATGTTTGTTTTTCCATCTCCTTGCTATTATTTTCCCTATGTAATAGAAAAGGTAGCAGAAGTTGGTCTGCAGCCAGAAAATTCCCAACGATGAAAGGCTCTTCGTAAATAATAAGAGAACGGTATCTACTGGGCGACAACTCAATGAATCTCCGGAAATTATTATAATTTTATTTATCACGATCTTAATATGTTTCCAAGTTTTTTTACATAATTTTGAACAGATTTACACATGTCAGACAATTTAATAGTTTCATATTATTTAACATAACATTGCAATAATAAAGTAATATACTGGAGCATGTTATGTTTACTAAATCATATGAATTTCAGTTGTTTATTAAACGATTAATGTTTAATTAAATGTGTAACAATGAAGTATTATTTTACCTTTAATTAAGTAGAAAATAACGAATTTAAGTAATTAATATTAGATATTTATTAGTTGGCCGTTGCATTATAAAGGAAGGAGACGGTCCGGGGTGGTGGTCAGAAATAGGCTAAATAGTGGCAAAACTATTTTATTAAAAGCCCGACGTTTCGACCCGACTTTGCAGGTCTTCTTGAGGGAGTTGTGTTCAGCTAGGAGTTTCACTTAGCTAAGCCTGAAGAAGACCTGCAAAGTCGGGTCGAAAGGTTGGCTTTTAATAAAATAGTTTTGCCACTATTTAGCCTATTTATGACCGCCACCCCGGACCATCTCCTTCATTTAATTAATTAATGTTTGGTCAGCTAACCAAAACTTCAAACGTAATATTATTTCTCTCTTACAAGGAATAATATAAGAATATTAAAAAATAATTAAGAATTTTATTTTAATTTTTTTGATATTCAATTAATGTTTTTCACTGTTCAAATTTATATTCGCGCATGTAGAATACACAACAGGTATTTCTATCTGATGGTGACTTTATTATCTTAATTTAATTGAAAATGGGTAATAATCGAATTGGAAATATACGGATCATTATTGACTCGGCATACATCCTATATTTCTTTTTTTTAAGTGAAGGTCTTTTTTCTGCAAGTTTATCAAAGACAATAAAGTGCACGAGGAGTTAGTCAGAGAAAAAAATAGTGCTTGAAACGGCCTGAGGTTCAGTCCTAAGTCTCTTAAAGATAAGAAGTCGAGCGTTGGGGGTTTTACGTCTGGAAGTTAGCCAGCAAGGCATGGTGGTTCCTGAGGGATTGCGTCTTTCGAGATTTTACGAAGAGGGCACTTTTTCTTAGGTTTGGGAGCTAACAATTGTAACAACCGTTTACAATTCCAAAAAAAAAAAAAAAATACTAATTAAGAAATAAATAGGATTGTCATATTTTATTCAGTTATAAACCAATTTTGATTTAGAATATTTGATAAAAATGTTGTATAGTTTCACAAACCATGTATAACAGATCTGAAGTAGAAAAACCAAAACTGTTATTGTATTTTAATAATTATTAACATTAGTAACCTTAAAATTGACCTCAATATCTGTAAAGAATAATCGATAAAATCAAGTTTATTCAATATCGATATATATGTATTATGTATTTGATTTTCAGTACTAAAAATACAATAACAAATCTTTCAAAAAAATAGGATAGTTTTATTTATTTTTCAGGATCGCAGTATATATGAAACGTTTTACATATATATTTTAGTTGTACTGATTATTTAAAGTGAATAATCGAAAATAAGTTATTAATTATGACTAGGAGTACAAAATTTAATTTAATTATATGTTGCAATGCGTATATTTTGCTTAATAAATCAAACATCTCAAAGCGGTTTAGAATTATTGTATTTTAATACAGACATGAATGTGATACTCAAATCTGAAATTAATTCCTCTGATTAATAATTCAATAAAGGTACCAAAATAGAATGTATTTTGGATGTATAACCTGTCGATTAGAAATATAATATAATTATAATAATGTACATATTGTTTAAGTAATTATAATTTTGACAGTTCTTGCTATAATGCGAGATGCGGCTGTTAAATATCGAGACTGATGCTTTAAAATATTTTATACTTATTTATTTATTATGACCTTCATTAAACATCCTATATATATATATATATATATATATATATATATATATATATATATATATATATATATATATATATATATATATTTATTTATTTATTTATTTATTTATATTTATATATACGACGCTCTATGCGAGCGTTTCTTCAAATCTCCCATTGTCTGAAACAGTGCTGGAAGAGTTCTTCTATCGGCTCCTTTAGGACGGGTGCCATTTCCTCTTGGAAAAAAAACAAATCATTGCTTCGAATTTTAATTTGCTCATTCCAGTTTTTTTCGTTACGGGTGATGTTAGGATCTTGCAATTCATAGATTGGTGTTTCGTTTCAGGATCATAAGTAATAAACCACGATTCGTCAAATCAAACAGGATTTGAAGCTGTGGAAGAGAAAGTGGCTTACGTCCTGAAAGAGCTGAGAATTGTAGACTTCTGGAACTGTTTCAGACAATGGGAAATTCATGCATTGAGTATTGTAGTGATAGAAGAGGAGTATATACTCCTCTTAAGAATATATAAAAGCAATAGTCAATTATCCCATTGATGATTGTGTTAAAAAAAAAGATACAAGCATAAAAGATTAATTCTGCTTTATAATTTTACGGTGTTATAATTTTATGTAATTTTACGGTGACATAAACTTATTTTATTTCATGTTTAGATAGTGGATTTTTTTTTTTTTTTTTCTCAAGTGTAATATTCTTTGTTTTACTTAAATCGGGAAAATGTTAACTTGTAAGTTATTAAAGCAAATGTGCCATTAAATAACAATTTAATTTTATTAAATATTTAAAAAAAAATTAATTTATGTTATTTAAATTTGACATTTGTAAATATGAGGAATTAAAAAAAAAAAAACACAGTAAATATGCACTGACAAGAAATAATGACATAAATAGACTTTTCGAGATACTACCCAGTGGTAGTACTGACTAAATAATTCTAGATAAGAAGATCACGAGGCCATCCTCTTTTCAGACGCCTAGGTGAATTATCAGGAATTAAGGAAGTAGCAAGGCTGGAAACAAGTGGATTCGGATGGGACTGGAGTTTATTATGGAAGAATAGGTATCTGAATTTGGTCAAATTGGAAACATATGGAACATTAAGGTCACTATGGATCATTTTATTTGTGACGAAGTAAGGAGCCCTGAGGATTTTGGATTTTAGGGATTGGATGCGATAGAAATTTGATGGTTTGGTGGAGCCACAAAGCTCAGAAATCAAAACAAAATGTTTTACAGCATCAGTCTTGTTTTTTAATAGCCACACCTCGTAATACCAAGAACGGTCAAAATCGTTCTTAGTTAAACAATATGGAGGGTATTAAAATAATATTACATTTTTAACCTAAAGGCAAATAATATACGAAATATATGATAAATAAATATATATATATATATATATATATATAATATATATATATATATATATATATATATATATATATATGAAATGTAAATAAAAGTTATACACCAGTCCGTTCGTTATTAGCTTTACCTCGTGTAAAATCCTCCCATTATTTCGTAGCTGAAAAATGCTTCTCTGTCAGGGTAGGATTTAGCTCTATCTGAGTTAATTGCCCACTGATCCAGGAACTCCTCAATTAGGATTGGCATCTTTAAGTTCAAACTGGCCTTTCTAAAAAAAACATTATAGGACATTTATACTCACCAAAGTATTCAAATTAGGCCTGTGAGGAGACGGTGGTATCGCAGGATGTGGGGGTGATTGCTGGAAACCCTGGAGGCGACTCGCGTTGCTAGCTGTGACTTGTTCCTGGAAAACTTTGCCGGGTTTATCCTCACCTCCATCAGTAAGGGCAACTTTTAATAGCTGCCACGCCAGAGATATCACGGCTTTACGACATGGGACTTCAAACTCCGAGTTAAATGATTCCGGCCATTTATTTTGTTTAACCAGCTATGTTTAATTTATGCGAATGCTATTATTATGAAAAGGATGCACAACCGTTGTCATGACAACTTTGTACCAATGTGAGCAGGTTAAAAATTATTATTGCAATAATATGGCACAGAAGTATGAATGCCAAAACACCTATGCAGAAGGGGGAAATATCTTCCGAAAAATTGCAGGACTGCTAAAAAACCTTAACATACGTGTTAATCCTAAAAAAAAATAATAAAAGGTATTATATTCAAATTCCAATTGAATTTCCAAAAAGAAAATTCCAAGTTAATTCAGAATTATTATTAAAATTGTTAAATTATCAACAAATTTAACATTTCTTGTGTACACTTCCAGAGAAATTTAAAATTTACTAGACATTTCGACAGAAAAATAAAAACAGTCAGACCATATATATATATATATATATAATATATATATATATATATATATATATATATATAATATATATATATATATATATATATATATATATATATATATATATATATACATAGCATGTATATATAGCATACATATTCTATAATTTAAATAGGACAACCTTTTTTAATTTTATTTGATTATTAAATTTCCTTGCTTCTCGTCACCACAATATTTTTGGAAGAAGGAACACATTACTTCTACTATTTGTTATATTTCTTCGTTGCTCTCTTTTCTTGATAAGTGAATTCCTAACATTAATTCCCTCCACCCGTACACTAAAGCTTCGTACTACGGGTAGTTATCCTTGCTTACTAGCTCAGGCAAATCGTCCTGTGTGATGATATATAGAGTCCGCTTTCTCTCAGTAGTTTGGCCCTCATTGTCTCAAAAGCGATGCAAGCTGTAATAACATGCTCAGCAGTTTCAGGAACACCACAATAAATAGGGGGTTAATTTCCTTTACACAGGCATGCAGCTTGGCGTGAAACTCTCCATGCCCTGTGATGAATTGTGATACCCAATAATCAGGGAGGACCCATTTCGCTTCTAACCTTCAATAGACGGTAGGTGTTGTAATTAGTACAACCAGCTTATGTTTACGTTTGATTATTCTCATCTACAAGACAATAATTCGACTAGCTCCGCTGGATGGAGCACAGCGGTTTGAGCATATCAGCAAAACAACATAACAGCAAAAAAAGTTACAATATTTGCAAAATGGAATAATCAGAATATCAGAAGATTAAAAAAATTGATATCTACTCTGAAATTACATCCAGTTAGAAAATTCCTCATAAAGCTAAAGAAATATATTTTTCAAAACTCTGAACAGTTGGCTAACTCTCAGTTTAACCCTTAACCTTTAACTTTTAAGCTCTTTTTAACAGCCAACCCTCTAGTGCCACAAAACATTGGCAAAAACTTTAAAAGATTAAATTTAAAATCTAGTTGTAATAGTCATATTGTAAGGTCAATTCAAGCCATAGGAGACCCCTATCACTGATATGTATCAGATTTATATTCAACACTAAAATACATAAATCTAAAATACACCTTATAATGTTTTCAGCATTAAAAGATTTTATAAATGGACCAAAAATTTACCAGAAGTTAAGAAATAATGTTATAGACGGGATATGAAAAAAAAGATATATATATGTATATACATATTACGGCAGTGGATAAATCTGAACAGTCCGTGAAGGGAATGAAACGTCTTCCGCTCTCAAATAACAAAATATTGATCTTAATTTTTCTCTAGGGCATGTGCTATTTGCTGTTAGAATGAGCTTGTTTTCCTTGAAATTAGTTTCGGTAGTTTACCCCCACGCGGCTATAAAAAGTGGTACATTTTCCAAGCCCCTGCATTAAGCGGTTTATTTCTTCACCTCCTTAAAAAGTTTACCTTAACGTTGGCAGAGAAGTTTCTGTTCTAATAAGATTAAAAGTAGAAACAAATAAAAAAAAATTATTCGTTAAAAAATATTAAAAACAGAAATTTAAGTTGCATATACGAGATGCTTACAATTGTTATATTTTCAATTAGAAGTATTTTTGATTTTAATTCTTCTGCATTAAATATCCTACGCTGAAATTTATTGCATCCAAATGGACGATAACCTTATTGATTTTTTTAAAATTTTCTTCAATCCTTTCTTTCTGACAGATTATTCTTTGTTTTCCAAGGCTCAGAACTTTCTTCAATAAGATCAGCCTTAGCAGGAGTTCTTCAGGTGTCAGTACTCGCTCCGCTTTTATACATCATATGCACACACGACATTCCTAACAGCGCCAGAACTATTATATCGACTTACGCAGACGATACAGCCATTCTAACAAGACATAAAAACCCAACACACGCCTCACAGACTTCACAACATCATCTAACAAAACTAAGCGATTGGTGCAAACTCTGGAAAATTCGACTTAACCAAGACAAATCACAACACATCACTTCCACTCTTCGACATGGAACATGCCCTCCTATTTATCTTGACAATGCTGAAATTCCTCAAACAGATAAAATACAATATCTTGGACTGACATTCGACACAAGAATGACATGGGGTCCACATATCAACAAGAAAAGAAAAACTTTAAACCTCAGACTACGACTGTTATACTCACTTCTCTCAAGACGCTCAAAATTAAACTTAAAACAAAAACTGAACACTTACATCTATCTGCTTAAGCCCATATGGACCTACGCTTCGCAAATTTACCGAACAGCCAAAAAGACCCACATATGAAGACTACAAACTTTTCAGTCTAAAACTTTCAGAACCATAACCAAAGCTCCATGGTACGACTCAAACATTACATTACATAAAGGCCTTCAGATGCCAACAGTTAACGATCACATACGGATACACTACAAGCGATTCCACAATAACTTACATGGACATACTAACATACTTATACAAGGCATGGCTACATTTAACATGCCCAAAAAAACACACTCAGGAGGCTCAAAAGGAGCTGGATGAGGGATTTTCTCGCTTAAAAATATGCTAAATTCAAGACAGGAAGGGATGCCGCTGGGTACCCCTCTCCATCATGCCGATCAAGCCACTATCTGTACACTTACCGACAGCAGACCCGCTAATTGTCATTGCTTATGGCAGGTGTGGGTGAATAAATAAATTAATTTTATTAACATTTTAATTTCAAAATCTATATTGTAACGAAGTCATAAAAAATGTTACATTGCCACCTCATTTTACTATATCTTCATTTTTGTTTGCGCAGTGTTTTCAATTATGGTTACTTATTTTCCTGAACTCTCACTTTTGATTATTTCGTAGCAAAACTTAATTTAGTTTCATATCTTTGATACGACTAATGATGAAATATATATTTTTAAAAATTGCGGTAATAATGCTCTCCCAACTATATTCTCTGCAATATTTTTCTTAGAAAAAATAAAATATATATAATATATAATAAATTGCGAAATTTTATTACTACCGTAATTTGATCATTTCATCAAAATATGATCATTTCGACCAAAATTATTTTTATTTGTTTAAGTTTAATTCAAAATCAGTTTAATCAGTAATATCATCTTTCCTGTTGTATCATATTAACTGTTTCAGGTTTTAAGAAGTATACATAATGAAAAAACGGATAATAAGCAATAATATAGAGGAAACATCTATGTAATACGAATTAACGTTTTATTCCGTTCAACATTGGAAAATTGTAACGGAGCAGTAAATAATACTGAAAGTTTGTAGCTGTAATGGTTTTGTTATCGTTAATGAAATGGTTATTTGTTTTCTTTTTGGAGGATAGAGCGCGGTTAATAAATTACAAGGGACGCAACAAGTTGCTTGAAACTCTAATGGCTTTAGCGTCAGGCTGCCGGATTTCCAGCTGCGGAACTATTAAACAAAATATATATGAAAACACTATTCATATATATATATATATATATATATATATATATATATATATATATATATATATATATAAAATATATATATTGGGGATATATGTATGTATATACACACACACTAGTAACAAACAACGAATCATCTGTGGAATACAAAAAATAGTTTTAAAATAAGTTTTTATATATAAAAATATATAATAATGAAAAGTGTGGAGAACGGTTTTTGTAACAAAATCTTAAATATACTAAAAAAATTTACTTTGTTTCGCAATTATTAAAAAAGTATTTACCACCATGAGATATATCAAATAAATATAACTATATTAAGATTTTTTGCTAAGAAATAATTAAAACTCAAAGTTAAGGAAAATAAGTTGCAATAATTGAAAGAACGACAAAAACAAAAACGAAGATATCTAGAAATTTAATAGCAATGTTGCATCATGGGTAAATTTGTCACAATGTATATTTTTAAATTAAAATGTTTCTATCGTTCTTAAAAGTATCGGAAGCTAAATGTTTTTGCTGAAATAGTAAGTTCATTCATCAACTTTGTACCTTTCAAGCCCGCCAGATAAAATATATAAAAGAAACATTGAATACAATTTGGAAATTAGACAAAAACTAAATACATCAAGCCCATGTAAATATGCACCTCAGAGATTTACGCTTCAGCAAAAAAAATATGCACTTACAAAAACTATATTTTTTCCACTCAGCGGTACCTAAGTAAAACTTTACATACCAACTTACAGCAACCAACTACCTACCAATACTTACGCAACTCTTGACTTTCTATCTCATGTTAAACTACAGAGACACAAAAATAGGCTAATAAAAAATATGACCACTACTGAGATGCCTATCAGGAGACGACTGAAAAGATGCTGGATGCGAGATTTCTTGAATTAAGCTGCTGGATTCTTTCTTATGATTAAACGACATTTTCCGAACTCGCTCCTAACCTATCAAACGATACCTTCCAAATTCATGCAAGGTACAGATTAAGATTTGAAACAAAAATTATAAATCGAATCAATGAAAAACTTTGGGATGATATCTTGTTAATCGTAGTTTCTATTCTATTGATTGGTTTTTGTTCAGGGGAAAATCCAAAATTTTGATAGACTGCTACAAATGGATAGTTTCTCTCCATGTAGTCTATATCATATTACCTATTCAAATTTACATCTTGTATTTTTAGCCAATGTATTTGTGAATTTCGATAAAAAATGAGATAGCGGCCTTAATATATTGAGTAGTATGTTTGAATCGAGTAGCAAGAATACTTTTTTTAAACGCTATTTTTTAGGAATAATTATTACTAATTTACTTATAGTAGGACATACTAGCTATTTTCCTATGTTTCAGACCTTAAACATATCCAACAGATTTCCTAATACCCACACATTTTATGTATTATAAAAAAAAAAAAAATTAACAATTCTATACTTCTATTATATAGTATATTTACTTGAAGCTGTCAAATGAATAACCTATTGTCATTTGCCATCAGTAGCAGAAAAACAGTAAACAATTTAAATCATTATGTTTATGCGGAATAAATTATCTATATAATAATTTTATTTATAGTAACACATTATTACTACCTATGAAAGTTATTTATAGCTAGGTCCTGTCCAATTTATCTCCGACTTGAATGAAGGGTTGTACGATCCAATCTTGGGTTGATCAACAAGCCTGGAAGGAAGGAAGCTCTATCGACAAGTTGACAAAGGTTCTCGAGGAGCCTTTGTTTATTGAGCAATTTCTGCCAGCCACCTCGTACCCTTTGTAGATTGATCTGGGTTGTTGAGGCTGTGTTGACGACGTGTACCAGTCAACAGTTAGGTGATATGTTTGCCCGAGCTGGAAGGAGACTCGTCCCACCTTCTTCGCTGGATCTTATTACATTGATAATGTTTTTCACTGATTGATAACTAAATGTGAAAAAAATACAATATATTTAATAAAAATGAAAATTTTATAGTTTAGAACGAAACTTAAATTAATTTTTATTTTAACGCCTCTTGACTTATTTTACTTTCGCCATTAGTCTTCTCGCAGCATTAGGGCTGTTCTTGGCGATAGCTGTAATCGTTTGGTTCTCTTCTTATGTGGATGATATCCAAGTAGCACGTGGTTTATAATAACCACATTCATCAGGATGGTTGGCAACCTTTTGCATTTTGTTGGTTTTTACGGGATAGGGTTATTAGCCCTGTGCCCAATCCCCAAAATCTGGAGGACCAAATGAGCAATGTTATAAGACACTTAGTGTGAATGTTATCCTACCTCACTATAACTAATGTCCATGTAATAGATTGTTGTAATACTCAATAAATAAATAATAATAATAATAATAAATTAGACACAGGGGTCGCTCTAACCTTCCTGTGAATCTCGGGTGGGACGTTACCGACTCCATAAAGGAATCGAACCCGCGCCGTACTGGTCTAAGCAACGAGTAGGGACTACACTTATTATTAATTATTTATATTGTTATCTTCTTTTTTGTTATTTAATCCTGATAACGGGATTTAAACTCGTAACAAAAAACTTTTGCAAGCGCCTTAACCTCATTTGACCCTCCTAAAATTTATTTATTTGTTTGAGTGTTTCGATCACTGGAGTCATTTACACTGAAGTCCCTTTAGTCACTTGAAGTTTTTTAAATTTTTTTTATGAATGTCGATAGTTTTTAAGAATTTAATAAGTCGTGAAGTCGTGTTTCAATATTTGTTCTAGGGCTGTGGAGAATCTGTAGGAGTCGTGAGCCATACACTTCGTTAGTATGTGAAGCAGTAATGCTCTTAAGATTTAAACTAACTATATCTTATTTAAATTTTTAAATATAACAATATTAAAAATTTAAACATTATTATTTTTTTCTGTTTTCAACTTCACATCTTAGGGAAGAGGTACTGCTGAGTACTTTCCTTCCCCATGCCTGTCATGTCATTATATCATTATCGCTATCACATTTGCTGATTATCAACTTATTGTTGCCAGGCGAAAATACATATTTTATAGACAAAAAAACAAAAAAAAACTTCACATCGACTGCCAAGGTCATTAACGACGATTTTTATTCTTAAACATAACTTATTAATTTTATTTGTTTAATGGACTTTTTCCAATAATTTTTTTTCAATTTAATGCGTTTTTTCAATACCATTGTTTTCTTTGTACAGTTTTCTTGTGCTATGTCATCCATTATGAGTTAGATAGATAGAGTCTGATTAGCATGATCACATGTCCCACATGGTGGTCGATATAGGCCTAGAAGTAGGTGGGGATGGGTCTGTGCCTGGAACAATTCTGAGCCTGCTCATTATGGAGCATTTTTTTGATGTTAGGTGTTTTGGACGATACCAAGGTCGATTTTCTTCTTTGTTCAGACGAAGGCGATTAAGTGGCAGTAATCTCCATTTTACATTACAATTATCTTTTACTTTTTTTGTGATTTCTCTCGTCATGTCCACTCGTTGAGAAATATCGATCCTAAAACAGGTGAATCAGTGTTTCTGGTGGCTTTCTTTGCTCCCCCATCGGCTCGTTCATTGCCTGTTATGCAAATGCGTTAAGGGATATATAATGTTCTTTCTTGATAATTTTTAATTATTTTTTATTTCTTATTATAACATTATTTACATATTTCCGAGTCAATCTATGAAAACTGTCAGTGGCATGTTAAAACGGGTGTTACTAGCAAAGTTAAATTTTAATTAGGAAGTATAATCATTAAATTAATTTTTACAAATAATCTAATTAATAATCATTGATACTATTAATGAAAACAATGTAGAGAAATACACTTTTTCTCTTCATGTTACAGAATCTGAATTTATAAATGCTACATCGGTGATTCGTTTTCTGTTACTGTAATAAAAAATATGTGGGACGTCGATAGAATAACATAAAAGGCATTCTGTCAAGCATGATTCGGGATATGCGATTATATTACTATATTTATATTCAAACCTACAAAATATTTGAACAGTGATATTGGTTTTTATTTTAATGTCCCAATGAAACTAAATATAGTAGAGATAATTGTACAATAGATTAGAAATCCAACAAAACTAAACCCTTGAGTGGGGTTCAGTACATTTCTTTATTCAGCCATTTATTTACCGATGGCGCTGCGGTCCCATTCTATCTATATTTATTTATGTTTTTAGTAACAATTTAGTAGCTAGTCATTCTCTCACATATTGTTTATTTTGTAGTTGTATTGTAACCTTCATTAGTGGTGTCGGCATCGAACCTTCGGGTTCGCTAAGCCTTTTATTATTATTGTTATTGTAACCTTCAAGGAGTGTGACTCTTACACTGGAATCCAGCAGGTCGTTCCTAAACTCAGCATAAATAGCTGTCTATCGTTGCTGGGCTTAATCGATTGATGGGACTACTGCTGAGTTTAGGAACTTGAGTAAAACTTGAGACAAACTCTTGTACTCAATAATAGTGATCTATTTTCACTGAGAATACAAATTATGAAAGTTCTCATTGTTGTAGTATCATGGAATGTTACGTTGTATGTATGTATTTATTATTTTCCTATCCCGACCACAGGCATCATATGTTATGATGCTAGTATTAAGTTACTATTAATATAACAAATAGATTGAATTAAATCAATACAAATTAATTGAATTGAATGGTTTGATGGTTTTACGTTAACGTCAAAACTATCTTGGAGCATCTCGCTAATGGCTACTATAACCTACAGAGGGCCACAGTTTAAGAACAATCCACAGTTTAAGAATGCGTGTCCCACATTATTTTATTGGAAACATAAATGGTAAAAATGAAATAAAATCCTTAATATTGACTGAATAAAAATCGTAGGTTTGCTAGATGATCTGTAAAACTATTTGTACTTACTTTAACCGTTATTAGAAATCATTTGATTGCTTAATATTCCCATCATATCAGAATTTTTTAAAGGCTAAATAGTTCTTGAAAATATGCATTCTATTCTTTTATCTGAGGACTGAAGAACACACACATATAGGTTTCAGTTTTAAATTTGTTTATTCATTTCTTTGTGCCAGTTAGTAATAATTCTGAATCAATTATTATTTTACATTTGAAAAATGATATTGCAAAACAGTTATAATTCTTTTCTTCACTTGATACTGTTAATGTAAGTATGAGTTGAGCTAGTGAATTTAATTTCATTCAAATATTTTTTAAACGCAGCTTAATTTAACTGTTTGTTTTCTACCACTGTCTTTATAATTGATCCACTGTCAAAAAAATAATCTCGAATCCTTCTTTTTTCACTACCGGTTTAATTTGGTGTTAAAGCTTTGGGAATTATATTTTACTGCCCAATCAGGCTCTAGTGTAATCAGCACACATAAACCTATCATAGGAATTATTTAGTAACTACCAGTATTGGTAGCCATCAAGGCTGTTGAATTCAACGGATAATTGTATAGGTTCGTTAGCGGAAAGGGGGTTAGCTATACTGATATTTAATTAACTAATATGAATTAACTTTGATCAATTCTGGCAAATTAATTAAATTGGACGTCGATAAATTTTGATTTCATATTGTAAATTCGACAAATCATGTTTCTGAATAACATGTGAAAAAAATTCCTTTAAAAAGTCCAAAAATTAATAAAACTATTATCAAGATACAGTTTATCATATTTTTCTGGTATATTCAAGATACTCAAAATTTCAAGTCAGGATTTTTAAATTAGTCTGCCTTTTTTTTCTGTTTTACTAATCCTCTGTCATGCTATTTCTGGCGTACGGAAATTAGTTACCTTTATGATAACACCAGCAATTCTGGACTAGCAATTTTAGATTCAAGTGGGGAAGTTTTAGATTAGTGTTGCCCAAAATCGGTCTTGGTCCTGCACTTTGCACACCGCCTATCTGTTGAAAAACTTGGTCTTGGTCTAGTAAAAAAAAAAATCGACTTTTTGAACAAAAATTGCGGCAAAATAGTAACTAATACTTGTCAATTGTAGTTACTATGTGTATAGAGTTGGTTTAACCAATATATTTTTTCATTTAACTCTAATTTTTCATTCAGACTTAGTTAGGTTTCTCCTATGTAAAAAATTACAGTAATATTTCTCTAGTAATAAGTTAATAGGTATCTGCAAGACTGTTACGAGAGTCTTGCGCAAGACCAAGACTGAGTTTGCAAGACCAATACTCATCTCGGTCTCACATTTGGACAACACTAGTCTAGATTCATTCTTTAGGTCCCAAGTATGTTTGAACTCGCCCCTCTAGACTCGAAGCTGCTAAGGGGACGTCTTAACTCCTCCTTAGATATTAAAATTCGATCACGGATTTTTTCCAAGACTACTGGTGCGATTTCTAGAGATTTTGTATAAGAGTCGAAGATCATCAAAGGGTGATTCACTGAGCTCTTCATTATAGTCTGTGGTAGGGACATATTTTTATGAAATTATTAATATCCGCCCAAAACTTCTTGAATAGCTTCTCATTTCACCGTATTCTACAACTTTTACATTCACAAAATTTTCCAGAATTGGGGTGTCTTTAATCTGGGGATCAGAAAAAATTTTCTATTTAATTAGGTACAAAAAACTTATTAATATCACATTTGCTTTCCACTTGAATCGCAAGATAATATGATCACAAAATCGAGAATAAATGTAGTATACAAAAATATTGGAGAGGTTGGCCTTACTTCCGCCCCCCCAATATGTATCCGCCCCCCAATATTTTTGTAGGCCACTTTTCTTTTTTTCGATGTTGTGATCAAATTATCTTAAGATTCGTGTGGAAAGCAAACGGGTATTTATGAGTATTCAGTACCTAATTAGCTTAATTAGAAACCGCTCCATTTCTGAGAATTTTCGAAGATATAAATAATAATCTTGTAGGTTACGATATTCACGATGATTTAGTTGGATGTTAATAATTTGATAAAAAGTGGTCTGTACCATGCACTATTACTTTTCTACATTTCGCTACAAAATTTCGACCGATTACTGGTTTTATATACCCATATATTTTCCATTTTTCAATATTCATGAAAAATATTAATTTTATTTAAAACCCATGAAATTTTTTTTTCAATATATACTTGTTATCTTATATATTATTTTTTTTTTAAGTGTTTTCCAAAGCTCATAATAACATTATGCCAATAGCTCCGACGAAAGCATCGCCATTATGGGTTGGCACCAATAATTTTATTGCTTATACATTTTATAATAGATTTAAAATATCGGCACGTCATAGCTAACATCTTTGGTATCATGCATATTGTATTTTTATAATAGTATTCAGTGGTCTGTAATTTCCTATTCTTTTTTGACGCACTCTTTTATATAATAATAGTTTATAATTATTTTACAATCACTCATATTTTTATTGTATATTTTAGCATCCGTCCCTTTATTCTAAACCTTTAGAAATGGACTCTACGAAGAAGTTCAGACATGTGCTGGCTTTCTTAGAATCTTTTCATAAAACTTATCTCTTCTGTTTTAACGATCCCATTGAGTTTATCAGAACCGAAATTTATACAGTCATGGTCGAAATTATTAAGAATACACAATCTGTATTAATATATTTAAAAAATAGGAGATCGTACTATGAAGGGTTAAATAATAATCCATTTAAACGATATATGTTTCGCAATATTTTAGGTATCGAAACATCAATAAGCAAAACATTATTTTATTGAAGTCAAAGCTAAATTTCTAACAAGGAAGAGGCATAGTGTAAAAAATGAATGTTTATAGATTATATATCTATAAACTCTAACTTAATATCTATATAATATATTAGATATCTATCGGAATTAAGAATGTTTTTAAATAGGTTTAATTTCTATCCGGCATTTCTTTTCCGAAATGTCGAAAAACATGAGTAGCTGCAACAGTTGTAATGATACTTGGATAAAGTGTCCTCCTTGAAATCTTTTTAATTTATAACTCATAAATGTTAGGATGGTTTCAGATCTTTATTTGCAAATAATTAAAAAATTACACAATTGTTGCTGGATTATTACCCATGCTATAAATGATGTATTAACCTCTTGCTTCTATGAGTTATTTGGTAAATTTCATGTTTTTTTTTTTAATAGTTTTCAAAACTTTATCATGAATTCAAAGAAACTTTCGATACCGGACTGGAAGTTCTGGCGGACCTGATGGGGCCCGCTGGCCGTAGGTTGGGGACCTCTGATCTGGATTACTAAACCGCGTTTAACACTGAGGGCTAATTGCTCCAACTCAGTAAAGTTTAGATTAAGCGTTATCTAAGACTAAACCAAGTTTAATCTTGATCGGTCGACCTTAGAAAACTTGGTTTAATCTTAGATGACGCTTAATCTAAGCTTTAATGAGTTGGAGCAACTGGCCCTAACAATAGGGAATGTGAAAATGGAGTATTTATCTATACCATTTGTAATTGATTCATCTGCTGTCGGTTATTCAGGAGAATAAATTGAATTTTCGTTAAGGGCCTATGTCACTATTACACATTTCTTTACTGATTGTGTTGCTCGATAAATTTTGAATTTAATTTTTCCTGGTACGATTTAAATAGGTTCTCTTCAGAGTCTATTTTCTCTTACGAATTTTCCGCCTTCTTTTGTTTCTATTTAAAATTACTACTGCGCCTAGCTGAGAGAGAAAAAGCTTAATTATATTTTCCCTTCTTTTACCCCTATTTCAATAAATTGTTTTTAAAACTTTTTTTATTGAGAACTATTAAAATCTGTCTCTGTTAAGGACAGTTATAATAGAGTTCAGAGAGGACATTCATACTGTATATACATAAACATAAATAAACGAAATAATATTCCAATAATAGTTAACAGTTTCATAGCAGTTATTTTAGGTTATATATTTTGAAATAAATATCATGTATAATAAATGAGCTGACTTCAATATTTGATTTTACTGCTTCTTGTAAACATTAAAACATAATTTAATTTTATTTCTTTGTTAATAAGCCAAATGTAAAATTAATTTATTTTTTCAAGCCCCAATTCTCCTTTTTATGCATGAGTTTCATTTTGACAATATACGAAATACCAAGCAATTAGTGGATAACGAAACTCAATAGAGAAATAATAAATAAAAAAAAACAATAATTGTTTATCTTCTGGTTATTTATATTTTTTACAGACGGCTGGGTTTGAACAAGCGTACATATTTCTGTTCTTCAACATCCTGTCCTATTCCGCCGCAAATACTCTAGTTTTCTTCTCGGCTAACAATAAATTCCTTAACCTAGGTCTATTTTTAGAAGTTCTCATTTTCAGTTACACGTGCTCAAAGGTAACAATGAGCCTAGAATGAGACAGTCGATAACTCTCAGATGATCTGTCGAGATATATCTTTTCCTCTTAGAATTTCAAATCTCAGATGGCCACGAGCAGATGGTCACGCAGAATCCATAAATCATTTGAACCAGTAACTCCCCTGTTGCGAATGAAGCCATTGTCGTAACTTTTTCCTTTCGAACAGTTGCTATTTCTGAATACTGATCGCTAACCTTCACGAAAATGTAACAATAAGGCATCATGCAGATTCTATAGAGATTTTATTGATATCGATTTATGTTTATGCAAGTTTTATACTTGGAGACATAACGTGATTCAGCAGAAGGTAAGATAAATTCGATTTGGCCTGTTGCCATTAGTGTTCATTGCAAAATAAGTTTTCGATATGAAATGTAAATATATGAAAATATCTTACATGGAAATTGGAAAAAAAAAATCATTAGAAAAAATACAGATTGATGGAATTAATTTATATAAAACGTTTCAAATAAAATCTGAAGGTAACACGGAAAGATGGTAGACCACACTCTACATTGGTCATATTCGAGTCATCTTTCGACCTCTAATGAAAGAAAAAGAATCAGTTATGTGAACTTACATCAGGAGTATTGATATAGTATTGATCTAGTGCAAACATCTCTAACCAAATATAATGACTTAAATAAAACTATAGTTTAAATGACCAGCTCTCAACCCTGGCCCAGAAAAAAACCAAGAAAAGAAAGAAAACAGTTGGACGAATCGACAATTGGACTTCCAGATACTAAAAAATGTCCGCCACTTTGTTTCCGCTCAGACTGGTAGACAAGGAGCAACATTAGACATGTAGTACAACATAGCTACGTGTGGACGTATTCTGAGACGAAATTTAAATATTTTCCATTCGTTCTGTTAAAATTATAATTAATATATTTGAATGTCTATTGAATTGTATAATTGTATTGCATATTGATATGTCTCAGAAGATATGACTGTCTCAAGACTGTTGTTTTCTCCTAATTGTTTAAACTATGCTTTATCATCTCGCTTCCATACATCAAATGATGATATTTCCTATATTTTTTTTTATAGTTCCTACTAAGACTATAGTCATCAACTTTATAGTCCCTCCTTTCTTTTTATTTTATGTTCATATTTTACTGATTACTATACTGATTTATATTATTTCTTCTTGTATGGCTCTATTTATGTACAATTTCATTAATCATATTTTGTGCATATTCTCAATTTTTTTCAATCCCATACCTAATGTTTTTATTTTTATATATTTCAAGTGTAAATTATACTTTATAAATTTTTCTCTCTCGATATCTTTATCGGATTAGTTGCTTCCGAAAGTTTGCTTGTACTACGAGTTCTAATATTAAAAGTGGATGGTCATCATTTTAGAAGCTCAGCTAGATCTGTCAGATGATCTCTACAAATTAAGTTCTATCTTGAACCACGACTTCTAATAATTAGCGATAAAGTGAACTATCACGACAGTTTAGAAAGCGTAGCCGCCAGTTAATTATGTACTATCGAGCAAGGCAAAGACCTGATAAGGTTGTATATTAGTGGGTCATCAGGCTTAACTTGCTTCCAGTATGATGTCCCGTCTTGGCGCATTATCGATTTTCAAATGTTCCTAATTACTCTACTCTTATCTTAACTTATTTATAAAACTGCACTTAAGTTTATCGTACTTGTACTCTTTAAAATTAATGTATCTTTGATGTGACCGTGATCGTACATTAATATATTAATACATGAAAATATATTATTTTTTAAATTAATCGCGCAGGACATATTTGTTGACATGGATCAGTCTAATTATTATAAGGAAAGCGATTGTGCGTCAATGATAAAAAAAAAATAATAATAATTAATGGAAACTATTTTAATTTCCATTTTTTTTATGACCGCTATCTCTTTCTTTAGTATACTACGATTTATTACTATTGAGTATTTATTAATAATTGTAAGCTTGAAACTTATATACAGTCGAGGAATTGATTAGTGTACAGTGGGAATCTAATATTTCTTTTATTATTGGAAATACTTGTGTCAGTCCTCCTTACAGTGTTAATTTTTTTGGCTTTACGTGTTTTTTCCGGCTAGGGTAGAGGGCGGAGATTAAGGCTAGAGTTAAAAGCTCCCGGCACCGGGACTATAACTCGTAACCTTCAGGTCATCAGATTGCTGGACTACGCGACTTATCCAGATGCTTTAGTCACCTCGGCCACCCCGTTACAATGTTATAAAAATAATTTCCTTAATTTATTAAATCAATCTAAGCAATTAGTTGACGGCTGAGGACATGATGGCCAAACATGTTTGGTCGTGGTTCTCAGAATGCCAGGAGCGTTGTGTATAGTTTTTTCAATCTTGGTCGATTAATATATATTTCTTGACGGCTCCGGAATCTTGACATTCACATTCTGGTTAGTACGCGGCGGTGACCTGTAGGTACAGGAGTCAGGAGAAGTACTACAAGGCCCACTTATCACCAGGTTAAGTACCTGTGCCAGAGGTAGATGGTTATTGACACCTGGAAGAACACAGGGTGCTACTCGATTTATATACGAGGGGATGACCTCACTCCTACGTCATTAGGTGTTCCAAACATTTACCGGAGGGAAGACACACGACAGCTTTCCGTTATGAGTTGACGCCATTTCTAATGGTCATCCATCCAAGTGCTGACCACGCTACTCCACATTGTTGAACTTAAATTATCTATCAGTACCTCCCATTTTGAAGAAGTTTAAAGAGATCTTAATTAAATAAAATTACAGTTTTTTTACTAACTTTGTAGGATTCGAGATTTTTTGCATTATAATTCACTGATATAGAAAATCAACTTGAAGATAGTGTAATATTTAATTAAAAATCAAATCGTTTGATAAAAACTTTATATATTTAAAAATAAACTTTAGAACGACATTTAAAATATATATGTTTTAATGCTATCTTTGGGCGTGGCATATGAGCATTGATCGGTCAAAACTTTTACCTTTATTTATTTATTTATTTTTTAACATTCGAGTTCAGAATATAGCTCTCTTGATTTTTCAGTTTTTCCCGCTTGAATTAAATCACAAAACTTTATCTGAAAAGGTTCAATAAATTTAATTTTTCAGTTTTAAGCGGTTTTACTGCTTTGTGAACTTTATAATTGCAACCCATACTTAAAGTAAAAATAAACGGGAGGAAAAGGAAGGGTAAAAAATCTCGATGACCCGACCCTAGTGTAGGCTCTGCACACTGCGCCTCTTCTCCATTTAACGAAGCAAAAAGCAGAAGGGCTATCTCTGCCTGAATAAAGTTCTATAAAGTGCTCAACAGGTTTTGAAGAAGGACTTAACTGTTCCTTATAGATTTCTGAGGACCATTTCTTTATTTTTCCTATTGCAGCCCTTGGGTTCTGTCAAAGGTATGAATTGTCCGTACCTATTTTCCGCAGTTTTCCTACCCACTCATTTCTTTTGAAGTGAAGAGTCTCATTAGTACCATCCTTGAACGTACTGAAGGCCACTTTATTTCATAAACGTGAGTTTTATTTATATAATATATATATTTTTCAGCAAGAACGTCAATGTAGTATTGTTGATTATTAGTTTGAATCCATTGATAGTTGATTAATGGTTGATTAATTGAAGAATCCAGTGAAGGTGTATAATCTCTTGGATATGGATATATCCACAAAAAATATCATAGCTATGAATTTTTATTTGCTCATTCGAACTATTTCATCTTCAGTAGGGCTCTTCCGGTTCATGGAGCTTCTTTTCCTCATTTTAAAAACAACATTTTATTTACAACTAAAGATTATACAATTTCAAGTAAAGGAGACTAAAAATTTTATGAAAAGTTGGAATTATAGAAACTTCCATGTAGGGTTGGAATAGAACTAATTGATATTATAAATGTTTATAGGTATAATTATATGAAATTATTTTCTCTTCCGTATACTGGTATTTATTTTTCATATCCAATGTTTTGGCAACTTTAGAAACAATTTTAAAATCTTTGATGTTGTTCAAAAACTCCACTTAAATTATTCTTAAATTTCTGTTTGATTCTTCGTATATTATGGCATTCCAAGTCCATATTCAAATATTTTCTTCATGTACTACTCGACACTTGATACGTTTCTGTCATGTATGTATTTATAATTCAACGTTTTTACAAGTTTACAACTATGTTAAATATGAAATAAAACAGGATTCAAAAAGAATTTTTCAGTCATTTGGAAAAAAAAACATCACCTTATAATGTTACGAAAATGAAAAACAAAACAAACTTATTTCAAAACTTTATATTTTCTTCATATACTACTCGATACTGCAATTTGTTACTGGTTTTTAGGTATAATGTATGAAATTATTTCTGTATAATATTTTTTATTTTTTATGTCCAACCTTTCGGGCTCTTTTGCCATCTTCAGATTGTCTCTTTTACTCCATTTAAATTGTTCCTCATCTCCTCCTTCATTCCTTACTTATGTACCCGACACTTCAATTTCTCACTTAGGAAAGCTTTTGATGGTTTTTAGGTATATGAAATTATTTCCTCTTCCGTATAAAAAAAGTCTGAAACGTTGGACATAAAAAATAAATAATATGAAACGGGAGAGAAAATAATTTCATATAATTACAGCTAAGAACCATTAAACTCTTCCTTAAGTAAGAAATTGAAGTGTCGAGTAGTATATGAAATACATATAAGGTGTTTTTTTTTTTACCAAATTACTGAAAAAATATTTTTGTATAACTTTTTATTTCATGTTTAACATACTTGTAAACCAGTGAAAACGTGAAATTATAAACTCATACTTTACAGAAATGTATCAATTATACCAAATCACTTAGCATAACCTGTAAAATGGAATTGACAGTGTCTCGAATTGGGCTGTCTGTCCTCTCCTAAAGTCTCACCTCAAATCAATTTAAAATTCAAAATAGTTAAAACTTATATAATACTTTAACTAGCACAGACCTGCATCAATAAAAAAAACAGGTTTACACATAGATTGATAAATATGAGAGTCAGATATGATGCCCATTTAATTGGCGCAGAAGGTATAGGTTTCTATCACATGGTCCCATATAATACACATGTCCACCCAAATAGCTTCATTGATGACTGATAACTGTACAGTTGGCCATAAAGTTAACTTTTAAAAATTGTAAATAAATTTAAAGAAAGGAATGGAACTAAATTGTTATTCCATGATTTATTGTATATGAGTGTGACATTTTTTTTTCTTTTTACAAGTATTTTATATTTTCGTTATTATTTTATTGTATATATTCTTTACTTAGATGTTTTCTTCTTATTTCTTTTTTCTCAATTTGTATATAATAGTATGATTGCGCACATAGTTCCTTAATGCCCAATGCCCTTGATAGTGCCAATTGTATTATAGTTCTTCCAATAAAAATATTATTTATAATAATAATAATAATAATAAGGCTTAGCGAACCCGAAGGTTCGAAAAATATTATTTATAATAATAAAAAAAAACTGTGAATAAACTCTTGATTTTTTATTGATGAGATATTTATTTATCTTTTCTTTCATGGAATAGTTCTTGATTCTTCGTGTTTCAGTATCAAAAGTTACTGTAGATTTAAAATATATCACTGGATTTCGTGGTTGCACTTGCTCTTCATACTTAGTACATGCAGACATTAATTTATTTAATATATTTTCTGTAAGGAATTTTCTTTACACTATAAGAAACAATAGTTTAAATAAATATATAAAATCATTAGCACAATGTTAAGCATTAATTCGGATGTCGGACCGACATTGATCCGACAATGTGAAAATATCCTGTAGATAGGATCCACACAATTACCGTAAGATTAGTGGTGTTTTCGACGGTTCGTACATCCTGACCGATGAATGTGTATGCAATTGAGCTAGATGCGCTGGCCTGGAAACCCATATAGGAGTGATTTAGGCCAAGAAAAATTTATAAAATACATAGATGAATTTCATTAATCAACTAATTTATTTTTAAAATGAGTTCGTAGTTTATGGAAACTTAGTATAAAAGAAAATTTACTTTAGTCCTTTAAGATTTGAATAAGTTGTGAATAAATAAATGATGTACTACTCTCAAAACACTTATTAAATTCAAAATAATTTTTAAAAGGTCAAGGCTATGTTAGATATTTATCAGAGGTTTAAAAGAATGCTCCTACTCTAGACTGTTCTTTAGACCTCTTCTGTGGCAACTTTGTGGAACGCCTTGCATCCCTAATTGATGTGCGGCTGAGTGTTAATTTATTTGAAATACATAAAACATTGCATTCCTGACGCAACAAGTTGAGAAAGGGAACACGTTGGACGAGCATGTTAGTGCAAGGATCTATGAGTAAATGATTGGAAACATTGCGGGTTCGATTTCCACCTGTGTAAGTTAGTATTTATTTCTCAGCGGACTCGAAAAAGGAATCTTGACTCTCCCGCTGTGGTTAGTAAGTGGCGACAACCTCTAAGTTATCAGAGGTTGAAAAAAAAAAGGTTAGCATAGTGATGCCTAGTTGCAGGACTAATTTCCCCATACCTCTACTTACACTAGTGCCATTGACAGTATCAATATGAATTTTAAAAGCATGGTTTTAACTAAAGTATTAAATACCTTGATTAGTAGTTAATAATCGATTTTTTTATTTTTTTTTTATATCAAATATATTTTAATACTGCCGTAAGTTGTGGCATTGCATTAAAACATATAATTATCTGAATTTGCTCCATATGGTAACCGGAGCGACCTGAGATCAAAATACTAACGTACAGAGAAGAAAGACCAATAAAGAGATGCTCATAGAAACTGGTCAATCAATATCCCATGATATGAATCCACGAAGGTTAAGATGGGTGGGGCATGCAGCTCGTAGCAATCCTACTGGAAGCCTCTACGTAACAATGAATGCCCCAATAGAAAAAAAAAGACCACGTGGAAGGCAAAAAACAAGATGGATAGAATAAACAAAGATGCAATAGAACTGCATGCAGATAAATGAAAAGAAGTAGCCCAAGAAAGAGATGGATTATGCTTGTTTAAGCGGCAAAAGATCTACATGATCTGTAATACCAATAGAAAAAAAATTATAAAAATTAACTATATAATGTCAGTAAATTTTTTCGAAAATCTGCATAATGTGGATGTCAGTAAAATAATAAGAAAATATTGCTCATAAATAGCTTCAACGCGAAATTCTATAACATTAGATGGCCACCTAAAAGACTGATTTTCTATTAATTGAATCTAGGCTGATTTTAAATTATTAGATATGTGAGAAATTGTAGGTAGGCAGTAGTACTTTATGGATGACCAAACAGACTAATGCGTTTGCAACGCAGGTTATTCGATAACCTGAACGTTAAGAATTGAGTCCTGGTGCCGGAGCATTTAATTCTCTCATTAATCCTCCGTTCTCTCTTCCGGCCCGGGAAATTACCTATGTTGCCGAAAAGGCGATGTAGAAGAGGGGAGAAACACACTTTATTACTTGCTTTGAATCAGTTTAAGTACTAGTTCCAACTTTTCTCAAATAGAGATATAGCTAAAATGTAAAATTTTCAATAGTTCGTCAATCAACGTTCTGCCGCCAGATTTTCCTTTTGAACTCCATGATGGCTCTAATTCCCTATGTAGACACTATATGTGTGTTTTTGAAACGAAATTCTTGTTTGAAACTGATTTTTTTTTTCCTTAGCTATAATCGAACATAAGCCCAGGAGTCAGCATGCAATTGCCTTGTCCTTTGCTATATTGCAGTAACTTATCTCAGCTATGAATACAATTTTTTGTATTTCGGAAATTTAGTGAAGGTCATATATTAAATATTTATAATGCAATTGAATTTGGGCTTGTTCGGGTGTGGACTTTATGTATCGGATATATTATAATGAGTTGATGATCCAAGAAAACACTTGAAAATAAATAAAGAGGAACGTTTTGTGAAAATTATTTTAATATTATGGGGGAGGGGCTCTACTAAACCATAAAATTCCTCTCGTATCCAATCCCTACAATCCAAAATTCTTCGTAAAATCCTTAATGCTCCCTACTTTGTCACAAATAAAGTCATCCATAATGACCTTAATGCACCATATGTTTCCGATTTAGCTCAATCCAGATACCTGTCCTTTCATTATAAACTTCTGAACCATCCGAACCCACTCGTTTCCAACCTTGCTTCCTCTTCTATTCATGAAAACCCTCCGAGGCGTCTGAAAAGAAGATGGACATTCACCTGGATTACAAAGCCTCGGGACCTTCTAATATAGAAATATAATTGGAGTGCTACCAATGGGTAGTTTCTCCTCATGTTGTACATGTCATATTACTTGTTCATATTTACTTGTTGTATTTATTATTAATTACAGTTATCAATTTTGTTAATAAAAAAAAATAAAAAAATAAAAATATTATGGGATTCCTAGTTCCATGCTTCATCCTAACCGTCTTATTATTGTTTCAGATGCCTTCCTCGGTCCAGTATGCGACTATGTGATAGCGCCAGTGAGCAGGTACGCTGGAGTGTGGGAGAAGCCAGTGATAACGGCTGGAGCCCAGGCAGACCACTTCGTCCACAAGCAGGAGTACCCCACGCTGACGAGGGTGATGGGCTCCTACAGGGCCGTGTCCATCGCCATGAGGCACATCCTCAACTACTTCAACTGGAAGATCGCCGGCCTCCTCTACTTCGACTACGGGGCCACTTCCAGCAAGGGCCACTCCAAGTGCTACCTAATGCTGGGCCCCGTCTTCAACTCCCTCGGGGCTTCATCCACCCACAAGAGCTTCAACGACAGCGCCACCGTCGAGCACTTCAAGGAGCTCCTCATCTACATCTCCAAATCCGCGAGAAGTGAGTCGGATTACAATCTTTGTTTGAATACTGAGATTTGGTTACCTTATTTCACCTAGAGTCTATAATACGAAAATTTGTTATTATTATGTGGATGCACTATTTAATTTATTTATTACTTATAGTTTATTTTTGTTAAGTACTACATCGATTATTTTTATTAATTTATAAAATGTGCCGACCTTTTCGACCACCAGAGAAATTTTTACCGTAAATTACCATTATCAAATTAACTGCTATTAATGCGAAAATAAGAAATACATACAAAAACAAATAAAATTTTATATTACTTTATTAATTCAGTACAATCATAAATTTAGGCATTTAAAAAATAGCTACTGTTAGATTTACAAATTTTCATTAAAGTTAGAAAAGTTAAAGTCAATTACAATTAAAATTAAAGATAAATGAAAAAGTTTAAAAAAATCAAACACAATTTAAATATTAAAAGAATAAAAGGTAACTAATTCAATGTAAAAATGACAGTTTAAAATTATAAGACGAAAATTTAAAATGAACGCCTCTAATACTCCATTTCTACTGCTATCAATCTTTTTAATCACCTTTCTTCAATTGTCCACGATTCGGCTGAATAGAGAATAACAATTTCTACGAGCGATTTATGCATAATTTTCTTTTTGTTTTTAAGGGCATCGATTTACTCTACATAGCCGAATTTAAGGTTCTGATGATTATCTTCCTGTTGCTTATCTTTTTTTTCAATCTCCATGTCTGATGTTCCTGTCATGTTCACCTAGCTTCTTATGTACTTAAATTGACCTCCAGGTTCTATTATCTAATTGTTCAATTATACATATTCGCCTTGGCTATTAAATGCCAAACATATCATTTTTTTCTTTACTGATTCCAGGTCCCAGTTTGAGTATTCATGGCGTTTAAAAATAAAAAATTAAAAGTAGAAAGTAGTGAAACTAAAATGTGCAATTTAAAATTAAATGTTGAAATTACAACAAGAATAGTAAAAAAAAGTACAATGTAAGTTAAAAGTTAAAAATAAAAGTATAATAAATATAGATCAGAATAAATTTCTGAATTTATCAAAATACTTTTTTATTTATTGAGAAATATTATAATCTGTCAAAATTAAGAACATTTATAATAGTGTTAGGAGAACGCATTCACGTTCTATTTACAATAAATGAAAATAAATAATACAGAAAAATAATAATACTAAAATTAAATTTATACAAACAAAATAACTAAACTAATCAAAATAACAACAATGAAAATATTAAAATTTTACTATCTTTGAGGTAAAATTTGTGATTATATTTTCTGAAATAATTTGTCTTCCTTAAGGAACCATTGGAAAGAGAAGAATGGTTTCTCTTGTATCTCTTCAAAAGGAATAAAATTTAACAAACAAGAATTGAATATTTAATGGATTTTGTCACTTTTTTATTCGATAACAATTTTTATGAAATCGAGCTCATCACTTATCAAATAAATAATAATTTTAAACCGTATAATAGTTGAAAACAAGCTAAAAAAAAGGAATAACATTTTTATAGAAATTATGAAACTCATACATTTGTAGGAACTGTACGATTTAAAGAAATGATTTCAATAATTTAATATATCACACTTAGCCTTACTCAGAACATTACAATATAAACCCCGCCATATATTGTAACTGGCGCTTATTGTATACTCGTAAGATGAATAATCTACCAGTAGGATCCTCCAACAGGTGGTTGGCAAAGACACGCCCTTTCTCTTTCCTCAGTGAGAACCTATTAGAATAAATAGAAAAGAATACCTCATTTTCAAATACCACAAGAAAAAAAGCAGGAAGGATTGAAATTTGTTATTTTTTTTAGATATTTCTATTCAAAGCAATCTTTATTGATAGATAAAGGGGTATCTTTTTTTTCAATTTACTTATTGCACATTAGGATCATTCACACAATCAGTTGAATAATTAATAATTAATTCGAATTTGATGAATTGATAAACAAATTGAAAAAAAAAGCTTTTTTTTTAACTATTATACTTTTCCAATAAAAGTGATTCGGTGGTGATTAGTAAATAGGTTTTAGGCACGGTAAGTTGACAACCGATTTCATTTTTGCTATAAGACAACTTTCGGAAAAGACACATGAAATTGATAACACAATGCATCACCTTTTCATAGATTTCTGGCAAGCCTACAAACTGTACCTATCGGATACATTTACTGCATGATTTACGTAGATTTGGATTCCACAAAAAGAAAGTGCATATGGTTTGTATGATTCTGACCGATACTCAATGCCGGATCACTGCATACTTGGAGTTTTCCTGTTTAGGCTGCCAATGTTTTTAATATTTCCATGGTGGAGGAACTGCGAGAAATCAGTAACAATCCTGGTGGTTCAATCTACAATAACACAGGTATTGAACTACGCAGACGATGTCCACCATGTAGCAAGGCCGCTTCCTGCACTTAGTAGGGCGTGGGAAGTACTGTTGCCCAAAATCGGTCTTGGTCTTGCACTTTGCAAGACCAATAATAAGGCCGCCTAACTGTTGCAAGACCAAGACCAGGACTGGAAAAATAATCGATTTTTTAAATAAAAATCAAGGCAAAATAGTTATTAATACTTGACAATCTTAGTTACTATCTGTAAATAATTGGTATAACCAATATACTTTTGCATTTAATTCATCTAATTAATTATTCGGGCTTAGTTAGCTTTCTCCCATCTAAAAAAATCTTCAAGACCATGACCGATACAAAGACTCGGTCTCGCATTTGGGTAACACTAGTGGGAAGAGTTGGAACGGCAGGTCTTTAAAAAAGACTATACACCAATGAGAGAGAAACGGAATATATGAGGATGAAAGAAATATATGAGTACACAAAACCCACCACAGAGGCCGAAGTCTGTTAAAATCAATGTATTAAAATATCTCAGAAACTAAAAATTGGAGCTGCATACTGTAAGCTAGAGAAATTTTCAACATTTTATTCCCTTTATAATGAGCTGTTATTTGTAATTTATATTTCATATTATTAATCTAGCATTGTCGAAGTTTTCACTTCTATCGAGTGGTCTAAAGCACACACACACCTTAGTTTTTTTTGCCAACATTTTTTTTTTCAATTTAATAAAATTAGTATACGTTTTTACAATCTAATTGTTGAATAATATTTCTGATCAGTAATATAGTAGAATAGCATTTTTTTTTTCTGATTTCTAATTGCATGTTATACCACATCTACCATCAGGGTGTTTTATGACACACTTTGCGCCATCAAAGTTTTTGACAGGTGCGCACTTTGAACAACTCATTGTTTTATCTATTTACAAATTGCTGCTAACGTTAATAGTTTATAACATATTTATAAAGAGTGAAAAAAAGATCATTATTGTTATTCGTCTTGGAACTCACTTTAGTGGGTTATATTATTTTCTTTATTGGTTTGTTAAATTATGTGACTTATTCTCCATGGCAACGAACCTAACACGCCAGATTTTCCGAAACCTTTGAATTTGCACAATGGGTTTTCATAATAGTTGTGTTTGGAATAGGTTTATTCCGAGTCGTAACAACAAAATAAGTATTTATCACTGAACAGAAATAAATGTTCTGTGGCATCACATTTTGATCTCCACACCTGTTTACGAAATTTTTATTTGGTATATCTGAAGTTGAAACTGTTGCTGTTGTTAAATTTCGTTGAATATAAAATCTTGAAAATTAAAAAAAAAAAAAATTAACTAACAATAAATATAGTCACAAATATGTGGCCGGAGGGAAAACTAACGTCATCTTGAACTTGATTACGTAAATCAAACTGTAAATTACTTTAATCATGATACATATACTCAGGATAATAATCTATCTGTACCTGATAATCAAGCTGCTTACGTTCGCTTATGACGTAGGCTATTGGTCGGTAGCCATTGCCATTGATAATATATGATGATAATTCTTGAGCAACGGACAAATATAGTTTGTTTATACTTATACAAATATTAAATCATTTATATTTCTTAAATTTTGTTTACATTATTACGAAATGTTGATATATTACAAGATATGTTACTGATTATTATATAATTTTAGTGACTCAACGTTATGTGTGTATGCTGATAAAGTGCAAAGAAATCATGCGAAGGTTTTAATAAAATTGTTGATAGATCAATTTCAAATTCATACCATACACATGGAGATTCCAAAAGTTTGTGAGAAATGTCACCTATATAATCGAAGATCTAATGGCTAATGACTACTATTATATATCGTTCATAGTGCCACCGAACTATCATTAATTTTAGAATACATGATTAAAAATACAGATCCGACAGGAAAAACTATATCCGGTATAGATCGTTATTACTGTATTTATAGTCATATTGTTATCGGCGAGATATACTGATACCTATGATATTAATAAGGAAAGCTTTTGCTAATTAAAAACAATCTATTGTTAACTTTTTTTCTTTCTACAGAAGGCTACAAATTATAGAAGAAAACTGTCATTTTTATTTAATGCTATATTATGTAAAATGAGAATTAACAAATTAAAAAAATAATGTAATTACTTTATATTAATTATTTTTAGGTGTTTCAAACGGTTCAAAGAATACGGAGCTCTGTTTTAGCAGAATATATTTTTTTATATTTTTTTTTTCCTGTGATGAAAATATAATTCGTTTTGGCTCTTTTCCCTAAAAAAATTTAGCTAGAAAGATAATGTCGTTTTTCTTTTTTTCTTCGCGAGTAAAGTTATTTTTTGTGCCTTTGGTGTTAGCGATGAAAGAGAAGGGCATTCCAGAAATAACCTTTCCAAACTTTTAAAATAAGGTAGAAGAACATATTACAATTTTGTCGTCATATTATTGTTAAAAACTAGTTTTTTGTAGTTAAGTATACAATGAACTATTCTTACATTTTCTTTTTAGTTTCTTTTTATTAATCAAAGTTCAGGAAGATATATTTTTTCGTTTGTCACTTTGGAAAATTAGATTAAATTATGACAAATTACAACATAAAACATTTATACTTTATACGAAAAACCTGCCCATCGGTTTATACTGGCGACAACGAAATTCTTCAGACTGACACTTTGTTATATCTTGGACAAACATTCTACAGAAAGTTGACTTGAGGACCACACGCCAAAATTAAAAAAAAAAAAGACTATACAAGGAATTAAAAATAATATACCGTTAGATGTGGCACCTTTGGGACAGCGAATAAACTTTAGTTTGCGGTGATTCCGTGGTAGATACTAGATAGATAGATACGCTGTGTTGGTTCAGTTTGCGAAAATCTGCTTGTGTAACCATTTGCTACGCTACTACCTTGCGGCATACTACTACTACGCTACACGGCACAAGTTTCATGAAAATATGAATTTTGAAAAAAGCAATGGAAATAAATAAAACCTAACTGCTGCTGGAGTGTAGTGAACTAGGGTTCTCAAACTGCCGCCAGGTAGTAGCTCAGTTGATTGTTACACAAAGCAGAGTTTTGCTGACTGGACCAACACAGTATATCCACCACGGAATCGCCACAAAATTAATTGTATCTGCTGTTTCAAAGTTACCCACCTATTCCCAAAGTTACTCCATCTTACGGTACTCCATTTTTCCAAATAAAAATTGTTAATCAGACAAAAAAATATATATATATATCACACATATACTTACTCAACCCTATACGGACGGACAGCCTCACAGATGGTTCAACAAAAACTATTATGTTTTCAATTCCAAATTTTAGGACGAAGAACAGTAGTTCTCTACTACGTATACTACAATAATTTACATATCGACTTACGACAACCAACTATCGTCCAACACATACGTACTTTTTACTCCCGGTGTTATATTAAATTACACGGCCACAACTAACATCTATTTGAAGACCATTGAAAAATGTAGCTGGCTGAAAGATCTCCTTTCCTAAATTAAGTAAGCTAACAAAGACAGGGAAAAAGGTACTGCTGGGCACTATCCTTCCTCATGCCTATAAAGCCATTTTCCCATATTCACTTCAACACATCTGGTAACTGTCGAATTCATTACAGGTGCGAATTAAAGTTTGAAGAAATAAAAATTGTAAATGTTACTGAAAGTTAAGTTTTAATTTTTTATTAAAAGTAAATGTTAATTATTGTTAGGCATGTATTATTGTATATTATTGGCACTCTGTTGAGCATGTGCTGTTCTGCAGGTTCTGCCTCTGATGCGATGACAGTGTTCGGTGAGTGTGCACGATCCCACCCTAGCTGCTCGATGTCATGTGTCCAATGTTAGCTCATAATTTGAAAAAAAAAATATTGTTGTTTTTTATTTATTGGTTATGCTTGACTGTATTGTTATGTTCCGTTGCAACTTCCCTGCATTCTGTTTTCTCTTACCAATACAAAAATACTTATGTACTGTTCCTTAAAGTGTAGCATGCGATCCTGTTTGTTACCGTTGTAATCTTCTACTTAAAATAAGTTAAACTTATCTTACATATTTATAAATATTTTGAAATTATCAATAGTTTTAATTATTATACATTTAAGTAGTATGTATTTCAGACACTTTATTTATTGAGGATACGGAGCTCGTTAAGTCACATTCAGCTCTTGATACTGCAAAGAACTTCCAATACCAAATTCACAGATTTAGAAATATACAACCCATGAACGATCTTGGGTTCAGTACTATTTAGCGAAAGCACTGTTTCTTAGTCAACGGTTGTGTAAGAAGCTAGGTTTTTTTCCTTAATTAGTTATTTAATCAAGGGTACCCATTTTATAGAGGCTGGGTATGCCACGGGAGGATCATCCGACCCCAGGATCATCTCATGGCTAATGAAACAGAATAAATAATTTTTCTGCTATGAGACACGATTTGAACCTTGGACCTTGAGCATTGAAAGATCAGTGCTCTACCACTCTCTCAAATATGGGAATATACCAGCATATTTCCAAAATAAATCGTTTGCATTCGACTAAATTTTTTTCCCTACGTTAAGTTTTGGGTTCGGTCAGACTACTTTGAAGAGGTTGAACAATGAATTCGTTTCATTCATACTCTTCACTACAGTATTCCCTTTATAGTTTCGGATACAGATCCATTTTTATAACATTATCAACTTTCGTCTAAATATTCTGGCTTCATATTATAGTATAACTATATTATACATTTTTATCTTGAAAAATTCATAGACATGGGGCCACTGCAATCTATCAATTCTATTCAATCTATTCATCGATCTTGGGAGGTCGGCAAACATGTCAATTTTATGAACACCCATTTGCTTTTCACTTGAATAATAACAAAATTCCACCACAAATCTATAAAAATTGTGGCCCATTAAATTATTGGACCATTGTCCTTACATTCTGGGGACGGATGTCATGCTAAACGGTCCGATATGTTTGGAGCCTTAAGTGGAAAGAAAATGGATGTTCATGAGTTTTGACAAGTAAATAAAAATTGATATTTTTACTGATATCCAGATTCGAAACTCCCTGTTTCTGAGAGTTTTCATAAATAGATCAGTTATGATAAAATGAAGCGATTCCCAAAGTTTTATAGAAGGGTAAATACTTTGAGAACAAGCAATCTCTATCAAGTACTATTAAGTTAAGTAAAATTATAATAAACGATTCACAGACGGTGTAGACTTGAGAAGAACCCCTTTTTTTTATAAGTGTAGTTACACGTGGAATTTTATTTATTGGTCTGTAATATAACTATTTGGTTTGGATATAAGAACTAATTCCAGATTACCTAGAAAAGTATGACAATAATATTATGCATCAAGGTCTCCTGGCAATTGGGTACATATACCTCTTGGCGTATTTAGCAATTGGGTAAATATACCAATAAATATTTGAATGGGAGAAGGAATTCAGAAGAGAAGAGAGATTAACAAGTGGCATTCTTATCCGTTAATATTGATATGAAGTGTGTGAGAAAGGAATATGTTATAGCTCTTAAACTCTTCGTTAGGGGCCTGCTGTGTCCCGTGAGTGTGTTAAGTTAACCAGTCCTAAATGAGACATCCTTTTTTTTTTTTTTTTTGGATAATGGAAATTTGACACATTTAAAAAACTCTGCTGTTTGATTGAGGAAAAAAGTAATATAGTTTGTTATGCATAAAGTCCATTGTGTAACATACTCGGTCATGCTCGCATGTGGAGGCTTCGTTTTATTTTTTACTTTCTTAAAATTGTATTTTGTTTGATGAAAAAAATCATGTTCGATGCCTGCTGGAGCATCCAAAAGTCATTTTTTCGTTGGCTGTAATAACATTTGTCCACATCTGATCCGGATATAAAAAGAAGAGGACAGAGGTATGAAGAAACAAGAAGAGGAAATGGGGGACCCAGACCTGCCAAACGGAATCCAGGAACAGGGCCTCTTTGTGGTAGTGTCTCTCTGGACCAGTCCTGTCCACTTTTTTTCCCGCTATGGGATTTTTCGATAATGAGTTTTACACATACCTAACCTTTACTGCATAGCCCTGAACAAAAATTGTATTAATTTTATTAATGCATATATCTTAAACAATAAATCAAAATGTGGACATGTTAACAGTTAAAGACTTTAGTACATACTGAAACCATTTATGCATTTCTCATACTAAGATCTGATCGTACAATTGTAACAGTGCCTTAGAAACAAATTTATCTGAGACATACATGATATTATTATCTTTTCGAGCAACTTTATCAGCGATGTTATTAGGGCTGTGGATTGTGGAAGTTTGATAACCGCTTACACCATTCCATACTTCATCTCTATTCGTCTCTACACACTTCAGTATAACCAAATGAGCTTTTAGCTATTATCTTTTAATCAAAAAACATTAGAGTTTATAAAATTACAAAAACATTTTTGTCGGCTGTGTGTTTTATGAGGTTTTATGTCCGTCCGTCATTCAAATGACGTCCTAAGTATCGGATCTTTTTAACAGGTTTGAACTAAATTTTATTGAGACATAATGCAGGACAAGCTGTGGATGATTTTAGAATTTTAAAGTTAGTTCATGCTTTTGCTATTTTATAAAGTTTGAATCTGATTTTGAATTCCTAATGAGGTCTTAATAGGTCCTTAGTATTGGATTCAACGCTCTACAGTATTGCCCTTCTACTTATCAGAGCCGAATAGCGTTACAAAGGATTTAAGGACCGTTGTGAAGTGAAGGCATTAAGTGCTCGAAGGGATGCTGAATACGGAATGAGTGAATTAAATTAGCATTATCAGACTGCCAGCGTTAACGTGGAAACTACTCCCGGACTATCTTAGACTGATTTAACCAGCTAGTGACATTAATCAAGTTCTTGAATTTCTAGAATCCCAAGTAAGTTTTCCGGTTTAATGTTTGTCTCATAAAGTGCAAAGCGCTACATTCGTTTATTTTCTATTTATGGGCTCAAGGAGAGCATGAAATTTCCCATGCCCTGTTAACTCTATATCTCCAATCGTTCCAGTCAGATGTTCTTCTGTATGGTATGCCTGGTACACTGGGGACCCTAAGAAAGATAGAATGGTAGTTTCAACAGAAACTATTTCCAGGAAGGTATCGGTATTTGTCAGGAATATCAAGGGAATGTCGAAATCTGTACCCTGAACGCTACCTTGTTGAGCGCTGTATTTGACTAATTTATAATTGTACAACTCTGTGCCACAACTGGTTAGGAAATAACGGTTTATCAGATTTGATCTAATAGCTAATTAGAACGATCAAAGAAAATGGTTGTTGAACTTGAAAAGCAAGCCGATGTTTCATACCGGGTCAGAACGGTATGAAACAGCAGCCGCCGGGGGTGCGTTACGTCCAACATCCAGGAAGGCGCAAATGCAATATTTTGCTATGTATTGTAAAGTCAATGGTGGATTCATTTAGTTATTTTTAAATGTATAAATAAATAAATATAATAAGTGCTCACATCTGGCGGTTGGGTACCTGAGCTAGGGTAACGACCCACGAGGACAACCTTTTGTAAGTGGTAACCCTTAAGAACCACCGACCAAGACCGACAACTGAGTGTTTAAACAGGATCCCGAAAGACCTGTTCACACCTTCCACCAGAAATACGTAAATCTGTACCTGCTGCTTTACCTTGGCCTGGGAGAGATGGCGTGGTCATCCCTTAGGCTAGGAATATTCAGCCCATCAGAGAAGACTACCAAAACAGAGGGGGATGAAGAAAGGTGGGAAATAGAGGACTAGGACTAAGACACTTCCTTTTGGGACTCAGCTGAGGAGAGCTGGGACACAGGCGGGGACTTGATCAAGAGAGCCGGAGATGGACTGAGAGCTGGGACACAGGGTAAGACACTTCCTTTTGGGACTCAGAGGAGGAGACTTCAAGCTGGGAAGGAAACGAGGAAGGACTTGATCAGGAGAAGCGGAGAGAGGAAGATATGGACTGATAGCTGGGACTCAGGCTAGAAGACAGCCGGAGGGAGCAAGATGAAGAATTGAAGACTAGATCGACGGAGCTTCCAGAGAGGTAGCCAGAACAGCTAGACATAACGACAACCCTCCTCACCAGCTAGGTAATTGGGGGCGGGGTGGCCGAATAGGTTAAAGCGTGTGCACCGCACCGCGAGTTGCCTGGCAACCGGATTATAGATTTGAGAAGATTGAAAAGTACGAGTTCGCGTCGCGGTGCCGGAGGGGATTTTAAATTCCCCGCCCTCACCCCCCGGCCCGGGGAAATCCCGTATAGCCTAAAAGGCGAGGTAGGGAAGAACAGGAAAAAAAAAAAAAAAAAAAAAAACCAGCTAGGTAATAACCCTCATTTAGTTCTACAGATGTAAATTTGGGTTGGCAACCCTAAATCATTAATTAATAAAATCAATAGAACACATGTAACTCTAATCAAGCATTCTCCTCATTACCATTGTATATATGTTTTGATTATTTAAATTTGTAAATATATAAACCATCTTAGTACTTTTACATTCTACCTTGCATGCCACCAATTAGTAATAGAAACAAATAGTAAATATATAAACATGGTACCTATAGAAAAGAAATCCAATAAAAATTATATGGTTCAATCTAGGATACTACAGTAGGGGGTCTGTGGTTTTTAATACAGAATTAATATATTTTTCGGTGGATCGGTTCCCTTCTGGGACCGATATAAATACCAATATAAGTATTAAAAACAAATAAATGCGGTTTCTGTAACCCCCTACTCGCCGTAGAAAAGCGAGGCCAGGAACATAGCAATTTCTTGCATTCTAAAGGAGATGTAAGTTTCTACAAGCTAAGCTTATTGAGTAAGACACTGTGAGATCAGTCCAGTGAATAGCGATAGTACTCCACTGTGCATATTTTCTCGGTATTGGGTTCGAGTCCGGCTGTATTAAATAATTATTTATCTTGTTGCACTAGTTGATAATTGGCCATCGTAGGACAAATGTAGCCACTATAATGTGAGTACTGCCAATTAATTAATACACTTATGATGTATATATATATATATATATATATATATATATATATATATATATATATATATATATATATATATATATATATATATATATATATATGAAGTAAGTCTTCTAACAGAAATAACTCAGGCACTAAATGTAGCAACCTCGTGTTTCCATGATTTAAAAAAAATAATTTTTATTTAAATATCTTTCAAATTTTACCATGTAATCAAAAAACTTCCGCGGGCCGTAGTTTAGAGACACCTGCTGATAATCATGGGGAATGAATTTGCGTTTGAGTGTAATCTAGGTCATACACCTCTTAGCACAAACGTGGAAAGGATTTGTGGTCAACACGATGAATATCCTGTGGGCCTGGTAGCCGACTGTATGTTACGCACACACATTGCCCGAGAAACTTATAAATCAAATTTTACAAGTTTTGAATTCCGCTGCCGAGGATTTTTAATTCTTTTATAAATACCCCGCCATCTCTTCTGGTCTAGAGAAGATACAGTAATCTAAAAAGGCTAGGAAGAGAAGATAAAGAAAACAAAAACGGAAATCTTAAAATATCTAAATCTTGGCTAGAGGTATTTTTTAGGATTAGATTATGCGTTAAATTCATTTGTGAAAGATTTTTTGTAATGATTGGTAAGAAAATCATTAGTCTAGTGGCTGTGGTATCATTGACAGGTTTGCCAGATTGAAGGAAAAGAATAAATATATACAGTTTCCGCATTATACGAAAGTTAATTGTATGAAGGATACATATTGAAATACATAAAGTAAATATTGTACACTTTTTTGTGGTAATATGAGATATACAAACTGTGTATAGATTACCAGTTGTCTTTGTGTAATAGCGATGTGTTACTTTCGCTGAGGATCCTCCAAACCAGTTGTGAATAAGTTTTTTGTAGACCTTCTTCTGGAGTTGGCATCACAGCAGCTGGCATTTCTTGCTGATTTATTTTTTCTGTCTTTTTTTTTCTGTCATCGTTCCGTATTGCATCATCGCTCGGAATAAAAATAAATAAAACATGACTTTTGTGACGCATTGACTTACTTAATCGTTTATTGTTACATCTGTTCTCGAAACTAGACCTAGATTCTAGCATTAGTTAACCAAATCAGCTAGGCCTAGCTAAACGTCAGAGCAAGAATAAAAGAGATATTTTCCTATTCATAGCTGTTTTAGTCGCATTGAATAGAAACCATTTCCTGCTAGATATGCAAATATTATTATGCGTTAGACCGTAAACAACAGGTGCTCTGCATTGGAATTGTTTTACTTAGAAAATTAGAATTTCGTATGCATTAATAATGAGTACTAGCACTAGTAATATATTAATAACAATATTTAGTCGTTAAATTGTGTTATTCCTGTTTTTTTTTTAAATACTTTTATTTTTTTCTTCCAACTTGAACTAAGAAGAGGACGTAACCAAAAATTCGAGAAAAGAGCAGTTGCTTTTAGTTAAATCATATTGGTATGAGGAATATTTTACACCCTGCGGCAACTCCGATTTTATTTTAATATAATTTATATATTTTTGTGTTTATATATATATACGGAATTTCATACAATTAATTTTCAAATTCTCTTTTAGAACGCAAACTTTTCGCTTCCTGTAGTATTGTACATTTATTCAGTTCGTAAACTTGAAATGATGGAATCTTATGTATGTTATGGTATGAGGAATATTTTAATTTTGCGGCAACTTCTATTTGATTTTAATATAGTTTATCTATCTTAGTATATATATATATATATATATATATATATGTATACTAAGATAGATAAACTATATTAGTATATATATATATATATATATATATATATATATATATATATATGGTGTGATCAGAATAGATTTACAAATTTTTAAATATGTCTCTGCTATTATAAATCATTGACTCGATAGATCTATAGAAACTAGAAAAGTTCAATCTGTGTACTAATATACTTTCTCAATTTTTTTTCTTTGACTATCACAGGTAAGATATTGTATTTATTCATATGTTAGCAATATTTTGAAACGTGTAAACGTTTTTTTTTTTGACATTGGGTTATTTAAAACAAATATTCTTTGAACAAAATATGTTTTGACATTATTGCTCTATCTTATCAATCGCTATTTATATCAGGTATTTTATGTTAAATAATAAACATTTCTTGTATAATATGTTTTAATTAATAATAACTTAATAAGTATAATTATTATTTATTATATATATATATTATTTTTCTGTATAATTTATTTTATTTACTGTACATAGAGTGTGAATGTGATCTGTGAACACTATTATAAATTTCCTTGCGACAAATTGTAATATTTTTCAATAAAAAAAAAATTAAAAAAAATAAGTATAAGCATTTTACGTAAAATAAATATTTTAAAAATAGTCGCGGTATATACCAAAATAGGACAATATCCGTAACCCTTAATATTGGAAAATCCGACAAGAAACGAAAACCCTTTTTTTCTCTGGATTAGTAACACATTTATGGTCATTGCGCTTTGAGTAATAAAAACAGTTTGAATATAAGAAAAATGAGTTCTTAAAAATTAAAATGAATAAGTGAAACCAAATTCATTGTGAGTGGAGTTTTTAATTTACTATATCTAGTAACACTAGTAGGTTAGCAAATATAGGTCTTTAACTCAAGATTCAAGCTCCTATTTTAATAGAGAAGTGTAACTTTATAAGAATACGATAGCAAAAATCCTTAGAATTTTCATATTTTGTTGATTTATATTTTCATGTTTTTGATAACTACTCCCAAAACAAAACAATGTTTCCGAAACATTGTTACTGTGGTGGCAGACTAGATTTGTGCGTATGCAGATCGGTTGGGATTGCCCGGAGCAGACTCGGGGTAGAGCAGTCCCCAGGGCAGGGTCCTAAGAAATGCTCTCCTGGGACCCAACCGGGAGAACTGTTTATTTACACTGCCTCTAGTATCTCCTCGTATATTTATCTCTTTCCGGGTCAAGGGGCTTATTGCTGTGGCTACGGCATTATGGAGGTTCCCTTCCCCAATAGTTTATTGTCCTTGGGATATTTCTCTGGCGATTGATTCCTTATATCCTGTGACAAAAGAAGTTGACTTTGAAGCTGAAGCTATTTCTATCAGAATCAATTTGAAGATTATTGCGTTTCGTATACGACTTCAAATTAAATAATTTTTTTGGCGAGTTTTATGAACTTTCTAGGAACTAATGGAAAGGGTACATAGAATCAAACATACACAAAAAAATATATTAATATTTATGTATACATAGGTAGAATAGGTTAATTAAGGAGACAAAGCATCTATAACGACTGTTTGGCAGAAATAGGTACCGTAGAAATATACATATATGGTATTATAATCAAGCGGCCTAAGTCGCTGTCGATAACTAATCTATGTTAAGCAATACCGAGTGTGGTAAGTATTGGACTAGGTGAACACCCGAACTGGATTACTGTCCAACAGAGAAGCCATGCTGTTCGAGACTTCCAACCGGGTATGTGAGACCCGTCAGTCTACTTGAGGTAACTCATACCGACCGGGTCCCTACTCTATTCAGGAATCGAATTGTGTTTTTCCATAAACTCAGTAGCTCCCCTGGAGTTTGGTCCATGGTCAGTCACTTTCAGAGACAGTAATATAGGTCATAGTGCGCCTAATGACTTAGAGCAGCTGAGATGTATGGATATAGACCGATTTATAACTAATGTAAACGATAGGATGGGCTGTTTAAGTGTGCATTCCATTTGCATGGATATTACACGTTTAAGCTTAAATGACAACGTATCTGATATATAGATAGTGGACTGTATCCATTGATCGCTGGGTCAAATCCGGCACGGAGGACCAAAAAATGTTTAAATATACCTTCCATTTACCTGGAAATGACACATTTAAACTTAAAGAGCAAAATATCTATAAATATAAATAGTGGGTTGTATATAACTATAGATTTTAATTGTTAAGCAATATAATTTGCTACTAGTACATACATGAGCTGAACTCGTATATAGTTCGATCTTCCCGGCTCCTTGCTGCTCCCACGCAGCAATATAAAGCTAGCATATCACGTTTTATTTTCTCTAATAAATGAAGTATTCTTAATTGAATGCGCTGGTGGTCTCATGGCCAACGTGTAAGTAACTTTTTCTATTACAGCTCCAGGGAGATATTTACCATGGAGCTACTTCGTCATATTAGTGAAGGTGAGTAGTTTTGGAAGTGCACATAAATTCGTTGTGCCGTGTACATGGGCTACTCCCTCGTGGCTAAAGATCTGCGTGGTCTTTAGCGTCATCTGAAGAAAGAAGAAAAAACTATATATATGTATATATCAGACATATAACACTGAGAAATTCATCAGGAAGCTTCTACACACACATATATATATATATATATATATATATATATATATATATATATATATAATATATATATATATATATATATATATATATATATATATATATAGGTATTCATTGTTGTGTAGAAGCTTCCTGATGGATTTCTCAGTGTTATATCAGGACATATAACACTGAACAATCCATCAGGAAGCTTCTACACAACAATGAATACCTATTAAGGAGGATGCAAACCACCTGGAAGGCAGAAAACCAAATGGGTAGAACGAATCCACAAAAACGCAATAGATTATCATTCAGATAAGTGGAAAGAAATAGCCCAAAATAGGCAATGATGGTTTAGTAAATGATCTCTATTATATTTATAATTTATGTCCAAGTATTTAAATATAATTATTAAAGTGTGTTTATTATTCATTTATATATTTATTAGTTGAATAATTAACATTGCCTCACATAAGGGCAATATGTACTGGTGCTTATAAAGGTAACTCCATCAATACGTTTGTTGGAATGGATAGATTTTTGGTAGTTTTAATAATTACTGTATTGCCTTATTGAAAGGTAAAAGCTACTTTGATAATATATTATAATTTAAAAAAATAATATATTTTATTTTTAAAACTTTTTTCATAGGGATATTTTAGAATACTTCAAAACGATATTTTAAAATAATTCCTTTAATTAAAACTCATGATGAAGCTCATCAGTGAAAACTCATTAGCTCCCAAGATAGGATGAGTTTGAACATCAAGCTGAGTTTTTCTCTTTAATATCCTCTTTGAGGATTATGTCTAACAATTTATTACCCTCGAGTGATATCGGAAGTTTTTCATTTCATTTATCCATACTGGATTTGAGCATTGTACGTATTTTTACCATGTTTCAGATTATACCATATTATTTAAATTACATGTTACGCATTGTTATAATAATACACGCATTATGGTTAACCATAAACAGGAATTACTTGGCTCTTTGCTCTGCGTAACAATGGCGAATTGTTTTTTCAACATTTAGTAAAGAAAATCATATTAATTTTCCCTAGGCTTTTCCACACTTTTTGGGTCGTCTTTTTACCATCTTAGAAAGTAAAATAAAAAAGAAGAAAATCCAGCAGCCCGTTGAGAAAAAGGTGATTCATTTCATACTAAGATTTGGTCTTAAAAATTTACCATATCCTCTGGTCTGATAAAAAAAATGTATGCAGGCCTTATATCTATATTCACCTGACCGCAATTTTGCATTTCAACGGTTATATTTTGCCACACGTGGATTTTTCTTGTAAGGTCGGTGGATATGGCCAATTTATAAGGCCAAACTTTAGTATGAAATTAGTGATCTTTTTTTTTTTCTTGCCATGGGAACCGGGAAAAAATGAGCCCATCATTAAATGACTCCCTTATATTTAAGCCTCCTGTAAATTCCACAAATATTACTAACATGTTACAAGGGGATTTATAAAATGGATAGCTACCTAGTTAGGAGATAGAGAAAATTGTCTTTTTTACTATTATATTCACGCGTTTTTTGTGTGTTTAAAAAAAAGCAGTGCTTTATCAATCTGGTACGTTAGCGATTTAATAATATCTTGTATACGCATTCTAACATTTAATGTATGGAAAGCTACTTGGCCAAAAATTGGAAAGGACACACTTTGTGCACGCTAGCAACGCCACGATTAACAATGCTTCCATGAGGGGTGAAAAGGAGCGGGATGAGGTATCCTCTTGACAAATGTTTGTTGAAGCCATGATTACATTCGGCTGAGGGGAACAACTCTACCACCAGCAATCCACATCCTTAATTTTTGGTTATTTCAAGAGATTCATTGATTTTCATAATTGGTGTTCAAATATATATATATCTTTTAAATAAACGAAATTTAATGACAAAAATATTTGATGTTATATAATTAAATATTTATTTTTAATATGTGATTAGAATCAAATGGATATATTTTTTTATTTTATAGCACTAAAAAGTTCATCAAGAACTTGATTAAAATATTAAAGAAACCCGTCTATTACTTATTTGCCTTTCCGAACAATATAAATTGAATGACATTATAATTAAATCATTATTTTCTTATGTCTCAGAGAAACTTAAAATGTAATATTTCAACCAACAAATTGTCGAAAAACTGAAGTTTCTTATATCCATAGTTACTTTTATGAGGTGAAAAAAACAACACCAAAAAAAGAATAACTTTGAAATTATGTTTTATGGTTTAGAAACTTTCTCATTCTTTAGAATTGCGTCCCTATTCCCTTCGAATAACTTCGAAAATGATATTTCTTTCTTTCATTATTTTGACTCTTAAAAGAAATAGAAAACGAGAAGTTCTCAATGTTTGATTCTGAGAGGTTGATCTCAATCTGCTGAATTATAGATTTATTTGAACACAAATTACAAAACTTTTAAAATTACTACTGCCTGAAGAAAAATCATTCTTTTTATATTTTAAAGATTTCAATATTTTAAATCTTCTATTGAAAAAATAACAACAGCTTTGATGTTAACTATAACATATTAAATTGTTTTTGTTTAAAATTTATACAATAGTATAGTTCTATCATCCTATTTAATCGATAAGAATTTATGAACGGGTAATATATCTATATACTCCTATATAATGAAGGCTGTTTTATCTTGTATCGCTATTTAATTATTGTTTTGTTTTTTAACCTTCTTAATTTTTATATATAAAGTAAGTTTTATATTTTAATTATCGGTTCGAATATAAATATATTTATATTTTTTATAGTGTTTACTAATTTTTCAATAGGTGTAAAATACGCAATGCACACCGATATGGGAAATATAAGTCAGAAATGTCATATCCGTCAAACTATTTTTTTTTAAAGCAAACTTCACATATTAATTCTGGTATTGTAAAATATTTAATTTTTTTATCCGATGAATGTTACTACACCGAAATATGTTGATAATCGTTAAATACTGTTTACGTAATTAATAAATAAATTACGTAATTAATTACGTATTAATAATAAATTACGTAATTTCCTTAACATATTTTTAGGTAAGTATTCCACGCCCCGTACATTTTATTTTTAGTCGAATTCTCACAACTCCTTAGGAACTTCAAAGTTGGTGTGTTTTCTTTCGTAGTGACTAATACATACTTTTTCGCTTTAGATTAACGTGTTTATATTTTCTTTAAAAAATACTTATATCCATATCTTTGCAAGAATTCACATAAGATACCAGTTATAAATTATTTGATATTAATTGAAAACATTAAAAAAACCTGGAATATATATGACATAACTCTCTTAGGACTATTGTCTGTGTATATCGTTTCCGCTATTGGATGAGTATTTGTCCATAAGCTATTGATTTCTAGTAAAATTAGAACTGACTTCAGTGGGAGTCTTGTGCCGACGAAAGGAATTTTTTTTTTTTTTTTTCAAAATAAAATTGCGCTTTTACATCGGAGGTTTGTCGGTAGAAATAGAAAATTATGATAAGATTATTCGATTTCAAAATATATCTTATAAAAAACTGAGAAAACTAAAAAATAACATGTTTATGACTTGTACATTCTGGGTAGTTGTGGAATAAAGAATCTCATTGCTGTCATTATATCTAAGTTACTCATTGCGTTCCTGTGGTATCCTCCCACTTCCCCACAACAGTGCTGTCGTTGTTATCCAGAGTTCCAGTCAGCTCCAGTTAAATTAGAGACTAATGGCTCCGCTGGAATTTACGGGACAAGAGAAGTCAGCGTCCTACCGGAACACAATAGGAATTAGGATTAGACATCCGTAAGGTGTGGGATTAGGGCTGACTCCATCTCTAACAAAGTTAGCCCGCTTTAGGTAATGTCATAGCTTAGGGGGGATGGCTTCTTGCATATTTCATGACTGCTGGTATGTTATTTACATTCTAATTGGCAGTTGTGTGTGTCAGTTTTTCATGAGATTTAATGACCCCAATCGACACAGGATCGTATCCATGCTTAGTCACAAAAATTGATCGTTCCGTATCTAAATAAAAAAAATTTGTGATGAAGAATGATTTCTCAAAAATGCGCAGACTTGAAATTTTACATGAAATTAATTAGACTTAAAATAAATGTAAAAGAACCATTGGGTACTCATGACTCCGTGAGATAAACAAGAAATACTAAGCTAATGTTTTGTCACTAGCTCCAACTCAAAAAATAGTCATCGGTGGGTTTCTTTTCCAACTAATTGTTTTTTTAAACTTTGATTATGATATTTAGAACTGTATTAGTATGAATACATCAAGTAAATGTGTACAGAGGAATATAATCACATGAAACACGCTTGTTGAGAAACTACCCATTGTAGCAATCTAATAATTTGTCTACATGAGGAGATCACGAGGCCATCTTATTTTCAGACGCATCGGAGGGTTCTCAGGAATTGAAGGTTAGAAACGAGAGGGCTGTGATGATTCTGAAGTTTATTATGGAAGGATCTGGATTGGGCCAGATCTGAAACAAAAGAAATATTAAGGTCATTACGGATGGTTCATTTGTAACAAAGTAGGGAGCATTGAGGATTTTACTTAGGATTTTGGATTGTAAAGATTGGATACGAGAGGAATTTGATGGTTTAGTGGAGCTCCATAGCTCAACTCCATAAGTCCAAATAGGTCTTATTATAGTCATGTATATGAGTATAATAAGACCCATTAATTAATTGCAAGTTTAGAGCGTTTGTGCAGTAAGTATTGGAGTAAGTTGAAACATCGATCAGTTTCTTGTCGTTTCAGTCTTGTATGAGGATTCCTTGTAAGACGTTTGTCCAGCTGGAGTCCTTGGTATCGGATTTGTTCTACAGGGATAAGTGGGATGTTATTAAAGGATACTGTAGGACAGTAAGTCATTGGTTTACGAAGAAGGGTAAAGATGATTTGATGGAATTTTTGGAATTTATTTTAATCGTCCAGTTTTGACATTATTCTTCAAGAAATGCAATTGGTGGATCATTATCCAAGTAAACTTAAAAAAATATAATGTAACCGGATTATAGATATTCAATTCATAGATTAGACTATTCATTAGAAGACGTAGAGTAAGAGGGGATGGGAAGGATAGTTCTTTGGCCTAGGCTATAGATCACTCGATTCAACAGAAGTTTACGCCATTGAATCTATAATAACAGTACTGGTAAACAGTTAAATTTGAAGAAAAGTAATCATCTTTAGCTAGGTTCTAGCTAATAAAAACCGAAGTTTCACCAATTGAATCTATAAAAAAAATCGGTAAATTAGACTGAAATAAACATAAAATTGGGTTTCTTTAATGCCTTCAATTGATATGAAATTTGAGAGCTGGCATCTTATATAAATTCTGGCAAATATGTGGATAGATATATGGATTTTTTGAAGAAAAGATGAACTCGCTAAGGTGAAGCGAAAAATGGTGTATTGTCCACTACTAAAGAAAATGCACCATTTTTTAAGTTCCTAAGGGGTCGTAAGTATTAATATTTGTAAAAATCGGCTAAAAATAAAATGTATATGGAATAATTAACTAAAAATATGTGATAGAAATTAAGTAATGTAGCTACACAGAAATAGTATTTAATTTTTATTAACATATTTCGCTGTAGAATCTTTCATTGGATAAAAAAAACTATTTAACGAAATTTAACAATATAAAAATTAATATTTGAAATTTCAGAAATAAATAAATCTGATGACTATGATATATGTTACTTGCATTCCTCATATTGATTTATATGGGATATTCTCAATTTTCGAAAATTGGTAAACTCTATATATTTATTTACTTACTTCGTCTATTCCCTCCCGTGACATTGTTGGGATTAAATAAAATTTTAAACTCTATATATAAATAAAATATAAATCAATATGTTTATTGATAATGTATGTATAAAACTTACTTTATTTATAAAATTGAAGGAGATCTAAAAAAAATAAAATTATAATTTCCCTGTCTTTAAGATTTTATTTTACTTTATTTATCGATTCCTTTTCTTATATATTTTCTTTTATTTTGTTAAGTTTTCTTATTTTATTCTCTGTAAATAGGTATAATGTGAATGAAATATTCGCTTACTATTGCAATTGTTCTTTGTTGTGACAGAATTTAATATTGTTCAGTAAAAATGTAGAATAAAACAAAAAAAAAATCGTACTTTACTATCGTTTAACACCGTTTATGAAAAATACTAATTATACAATGTTACAGAACTTTTAAAAACAACAAAAAAAAATCTAATATTTTTATACATTGTATAGCCATAAAAACATTTTAATTATACAATACCCCCATACCAGACTGAAACGACTAGAAACCGCATGACGTTTTCGACTACTGCAGCACTTACTAGACAAACGATCTAAGCTTTCAATCAATTATAAACGACTCGTATATATGACAATAATAAGACCTATTTGGACTTACGGAAATGAGCTTTGGGACTCCACTAAACCATCGAATTCCTCTCGTATCCAATCCTTACAATCCAAAATCCTTCGTAAAATCCTCAACGCTCCTTACTTTGTCACAAATAAAATCATCCATAAAGACCTTAATGTTCCATATGTTTCCGATCTGGCCCAATCCAGATACCTTTCCTTCCATAACAAACTGCAGAAACATCCAAATCCTCTCGTTTCAAACCTTGCTTCCTCCTCGATCCCTGATAACCCTCCGAGGCGTCCGAAAAGAAGATGGCCTCGAGATCTTCTAATATAGAACTTTAATTTGTGTTCTACCAATGGGTAGTTTCTCTTCATGTTGTACATGCCATATTACAAATTTCTCATTTACTTATTGTATTCTCTATGTAATACAGTTGTAGGTTCCATTAAAATAATAAAGAAAAAAAATTATACAATAGGAATAATATTTCTAATATTTATTAATTTTTTAAGCTGATGTATATTCCGACATTATTCTTTAAATTAAATAAAAATCTAACTTAAATTAAAAATTTGACAAACTAAAAACTTTGAGATAAGCTGATTATATTGATTATTTTCTTATCCATTTCCAATGCTTACAATTTCCAACGCAAATGTCTAGCCAGATTTAATATTGTAAAACTTTTTTTCAAACATTTGAACCTTCTTTTCTGTAATAGAAGAAAGAATTAGGCGCCCACATTTTGATTGCCTTTTAGAATTAATCAAAGGATGGGAATTATTTTTAATAATTGAGGACGGACTGAACCGAAACTGAATATTGCGATATTCACTTTAATCGCATCTGAATCAACCGATTTAACTGTTCTTAATTAAAATATCCTTTTAAGTTACCATATGGCGATATAATAGGGACAGCTGACAAAATTTTCTATCGATTTTTATTATAGCATTACCAAGTCTATTGTAACCATTTCCATTCCAAATGTAAATTTTCCCAAATCAAATATAATATTTCCCAAGCTTGAATTAATTCGCAAAAATTATGTTTTCTATTTCTTTTTAATTTATAAATGTTCATCATATTTATAATGATTACTATAAGGTTGTGAAGCTAGTTGGGTTTGTAGTCAGAGAGTCCTCAGAAATATAAAAAAATATATATATATTTTTTTATACCGAAAATATCGAATACCGAATACTGAACTTCGGTACAATTCGCAAGACTTCATCAGGGCTTCTACACTTAATGAGTTTGAATTCAGTGACTATATAAGCGTTAAAATCCAATTATAAATTAAAATCCTTTTGAAATATTGAGATATCTTATTCCTCGAGAAAATAATAACGAAATATAATCAGAAAAGGGTCCTTTATGTTTATTTTTTATAAAATAATAAGTTTCAAGAAGGTTCGGAATAATCTGTGGGAGTCAGTAATTAAATAATTAGCAAAAATTACTAGGATAAGCTTGAAGGGAATTAGTAGATAAGGCGGTTTTGCTAAGATACAGAGAGATAAGGGACATCTGGCCCTTTCTTGAAATGCTAAGATTAGAAAGGAGGATGGTACCATGTGTATCCAGTTAAGAGCATTAAAGAAACTTACAGAGGTCTTTTCATTAGGACTTACTGCACCTAGCAACGCTGCCTGTAGTGCTATGTCCAACTCCATCTTAGGTAATTTCTTCGGTGCTTTTAAGTTAGTTGAAGTAAAAACATAAATTACAAGGATATTGTCACATAATGTCCACAAAAATGTTTTTGAAATTTTAAAAGCAAATATTAAACAGATTAATTCATATCTATGCCTACTATCCTATTATGTTCCATGCGTACAGTAAATTTTTTCATCATTACTAGCATTTTATGGCAAAAGATAGTTGTGAGTAAACATTTTCTTTTTTTTAATTTCTTTATTGAGTATTATAACAATCTGTCTGTTCGACATTGGTTATAGTGAGGTAGGATGACATTCACACCATATGTACAAAAAAATAAAATAAATAGAACAAAATAATAATCAAAAGTATATACAATAGACAATAAAATAAAATAACCTAAAAAATAAGAAAATTAAAACTAAGGAAAAAAAAAAAAAAATAACATGCATACCTATATACAATCAGGCGAGGGAACTCCAGGAGAACCCTGCGCTACTCTTCCAACCGCGTCACTGGTACTAAAGCCAGCGGAGATTGGTCGAGAGCACTTTAGCCACATACACACATGTCTTGAGTGAAGAATCTGGCCATTGCCAGAACTCCAATTTATATAATTTACAAAAGGTCGCGAGGCCACTGCCGTTTCAACCTTCTTGGAGGATTATAGGGATGGGAGATGCTTGATAGGGATTGTGCAAGAGGATTTGGGTGGTAAGTAAGGTTCTGGTGAAATTTGGAGAACTTTTCTGGGATAAGGTCTAGGACAAATGGGATGTTAAGGTCATGATGTAGGGTTTTGTTGGATACATAGAAAGGAGCATCGACTATTGTTCGAAGGACTTTAGACTGGAAGGATTGGATGCGCTTGATGTTAGAAAATTTTGCTGATCCCCACAGTTCTAGTCCGTAAGTCCAAATAGGTTTCAGTATTGTCTTGTAGATCAGTAGCTTGTTTTCAATGGAAAGTTTAGATTTTCTGCTTAGTAGTCGGTATAGTTGGCCGTATCGTCGGTTGAGTTCTTGTCTTTTGAGTCTAGTATGCGGGTTCCAAGTTAGTCTTCGGTCTAAATGAAAGCCAAGATACCGGACTGTGTCTGAATAAGGAAGCTGGATGGAATTAAAGAGTACTGGTGGACAGGAATTGCGTCGGAGTGTAAAAGTAATGTGTTGGCATTTAGATTCATTAACTTTAATGCGCCAGTTATTACACCAGTGCTCAATCAAGGTGAGATGACTTTGGAGATTTAAGGATGCTATTTCGGGATCAGAGTTGGATGATAAGATTGCGGTGTCGTCAGCGAATGTTGCAAGAAAAGTATCGGGATGAACAGGGATGTCAGCAGTAAAGAGGATGTAAAGCACGGGACCCAAGACGCTGCCTTGGGGAACACCGGCTTTAACGGAGTAGATATTGGAAAATTCTGTTCCACAGCGAACTCGAAAGGAGCGGTCAGAGAGGTAGGATCGGAGGACTAGGTACAAGGACTGAGGTAAATGGATTTTAAGCTTGGAGAGCAGTCCGGAGTGCCATACCCGGTCAAATGCCTGTGCAATGTCCAGAAAGGCACCCGAACAGTATTCCTTGTTTTCTAGGGCTGAGGAAATATGATCAACGACTCGGAGTCCTTGTTGAACAGTAGAATGTTGAGAGCGAAAACCAAACTGATGGGAAGGGATATTTTGGGATTCTATAATGGGTAGGATTCGTTTCAAAAGGATCTTTTCAAAAATTTTTGAAAGGATTGGGAGTAGGCTGATTGGTCTATAGGATGTTGAGCTATTGAGAGGTTTTCCTGGTTTTGGGAAAAGGATAATAGTGGAGTGTTTTCATAACAGAGGGAAGTGGGTGGTGCGTAGGATACAATTGTAGATATATGTAAGGAATATGACTGCTTTGGATGGAAGTTGTCGAAGGATTTGAGGTGTAAGGAGATCATGTCCAGGAGCTTTACGGAGGATTAGTTTTTTTAATTGAAATTTTACTTCGGAAGGATGAATAGCTTTTGGGGGCAAGGAAAGTGGGATTGGTGATGTAAGGAGTGCTTCTACTGTTACGGTGTGGGCAGGATGGGATTCCGGATGTGAAATAAATGTATTGGATAGGTGAATGGCGAACTCCTCAGCTTTATCTTCGTCAGATGCTGCCCAGGAGCCATCACCTCGTCGGAGAGGATGGGAAATGCGGTGAGGATTTAGGATTTTTGTTGTGGTTTTCCAAAGGGAATTGTCGCGAGAAGAGAGGGAGGATAGGTAGGAGTTGAAGGATTGTGATCTGAAGGTGGCTAATTCCAGTTTTAATTGTTTGCAGTAGTAATTATAGGAGCAGCGGTCGGTAGGATGTCGGGTTCGTTGCCATAATAATCTGGCACGGCGTTTGGTGCGGATTAGGTTAAGGAGGTGTTGGGGTAGAATGGTCTTTATAGGAATTCTGGAGGAGTCTTTTGGAAAGGAGGCAGTCCAGGCGGCTTGTTGGATTGTGGTAGTAAAGGAATTTACGGCACTATCAAGGTCATCGGGAGTTTTGAGGGATATGTTGAGATCAATATTATCGGAGATTATTTGGCGGAAAAGGTCCCAAGGGGACCCTACACGGTCAATTGGAATTGCACTAATGACGTTCCGAATTGTTTTTTTTTTTTTTTTTTTATAACACATTGTTCCAAGATATAAATATATCTTTATAGAAATAGAAATAGAAAAATAACTTTATTCTGCGACACAGTCCCTTGAGAATAACAAATTAGAACAAAATTAAAATATTACATCTGGCCAAAACAAAATAAATCGAAAAAAAGAAATAATGTAAAAAAAATATAAGGTAAAAACTCTATATACAAAACAAACTAAACTATATACAAAACCATTAATACTATTACAAGAAACTTAAAGCTATTTAGACCAGTATACACTTTTCCGAAAAAAATAAAGAATTAAAAAATAAAAATATATCAAATTCTCTATTAAAATCCGCTCGAATGGTTAGCAAGTATCTGACTGTTTTTGTGATAGGAATTGGAATTGGAGGGATTTGAATGTGGATATGGAGGGGGAATGTCGAATTTTGATAGGGAGGGAATTCCAGAAATTGACAGAACGAACAATAAAGGAATTTTGGAATGAGGCAGATCTGTGAGAAGGCATGTAAAGGTCAGAAGGTCGAGATCTTGTGGACAGGGAATGGACTGAGGTTTTGAACTGGAGAAGGTTGTAGGCGTAAGAAGGACGATGGTTGTTGATGATTTGGTAGAGGAACGTACCTAGAAAGTATTGTCTTCGGAAGGAGGGGTAGAGCCACCTTAACTCAGTGTAGTGGTGAGAGACATGGGAGTACCTCGGGGCACCAATAACAAATCTTACGCAGCTATTCATTAATCTTTTCAGTCTATCACGGAGCTCCACCGAGAGGCCATCATACACCACACAGCTGTAGTCAAAGTGGGGGAAGATGAGAGAGGAAATTAGGAGTCTACGGATATGTTGAGGTAGGAGATGGCGGAAGCGATGAAATAGTTTAAGGGTAGAGATTGTCCGACGGGAAATGTGAGAAATATGGTTGGTCCAGGAGAGGGTTTGATCTATGAAAAATCCTAAATTTTTAACAGAGGAGTAGAAGGAAATTGGCTGGTCATTAAGGTGTAATATGGGAAAGTCAGTATGGGATCTAATGAGGGGCTTGGAACCAATGACGATGGCCTGAGTTTTGGCAGCATTTAACTTTAATCCATTTACATTTGCCCAGGCATTGATTCGATCAAGATCTTCTTGAATCTTGGCAAATGCCCCTAGTAACTCAGAGGGAGAAAAGGATAGGTAGATCTGGGAATCATCTGCATAAAGGTGATGGGAACAATGGAAAATTGATTTAGGTAGGTCGTTAATGTAGGAGCTGAAAAGGAGAGGAGATATGCTTGAACCCTGGGCAACTCCAGAGGATAAAGAAAGGAAAGCAGATAGTGGTTGGTTGTCGTGTAAGGTAGTGAATGAAGTACTGATGGTGGTGCGCTGCGGATTTCCGAACATCCGGAAATCAAAGGTTCATTCACGAGAAGTGATAGGTTAGGTTAGGTTTTCTAACCTTACTACTAGATAGGTTAGTTTACCTAAGTCTCGTTATTAAGTAAATAATTTCATAAAAGTAAATAGTTGTTATTATTAACTATAAGTCTATGTTATTATTAACCATTTTCAACTATTTTTTCTTTAAAAAGTCAAGTAGACAATAAATTGGAGAGAAAAAAAAGTGGAAACTTCACATAAGTAATGATCAGTAATGATTGAACGTGTAAGGGTCTTCATGATCAAAGCGATAGCGGGCAATCTTGGAACTTCTTGTGACGTTCATTCATGAATTACCATGTAGGGTCCCCTTAACCATTTCCATTCCAAATGTAAATTTTCCCAAATCAAATATAATATTTCCCAAGCTTGAATTAATTCACAAAAATTATGTTTTGTATTTATTTTTAATTTACAAATGATCATTATATATATAATGATTACTATAAGGTTGTGAAGTTAGTTGGGTTTGTAGTCAGAGATTACTCAGAAATATTTTAAAAAAATATATTTATTTTTTATACCGAAAATATCGAATACCGAATACTGAACTTCGGTACAATTCGCAAGACTTCATCAGGGCTTCTACACCTAATGAGTTTGAATTCAGTGACTATATAAGCGTTAAAATCCTTTTAAAATATTGAGATATCTTATTCCTCGAGAAAATAATAACGAAATATAATCAGAAAAGGGTCCTTTATGTTTATTTTTTATAAAATAATAAGTTTCAAGAAGGTTCGGAATAATCTGTGGGAGTCAGTAATTAATTAATTAGCAAAAATTACTAAGATAAGCTTGAAGGGAATTAGTAGATAAGGCGGTTTTGCTAAGATACAGAGAGATAAGGGACATCTGGCCCTTTCTTGAAATGCTAAGATTAGAAAGGAGGATGGTACCATGTGTATCCAGTTAAGAGCATTTTTTTTTTTTTTTAAATTTCTTTATTGATTATTATAACAATCTGTCTGTTGGACATTGGTTATAGTGAGGTAGGATGACATTCACACCATATGTACAAAAAAATAAAATAAATAGAACAAAATAATAATCAAAAGTATATACAATAGACAATAAAATAAAATAACCTAAAAAATAAGAAAATTAAAACTAAGGAAAAAAAAATAACATGCATACCTATATACAATCAGGCGAGGGAACTCCAGGAGAACCCTGCGCTACTCTTCCAACCGCGTCACTGGTACTAAAGCCAGCGGAGATTGGTCGAGAGCACTTTAGCCACATACACACATGTCTTGAGTGAAGAATCTGGCCATTGCCAGAACTCCAATTTATATAATCTACAAAAGGTCGCGAGGCCACTGCCGTTTCAACCTTCTTGGAGGATTATAGGGATGGGAGATGCTTGATAGTGATTGTGCAAGAGGATTTGGGTGGTAAGTAAGGTTCTGGTGAAATTTGGAGAATTTTTCTGGGATAAGGTCTAGGACAAATGGGATGTTAAGGTCATGATGTAGGGTTTTGTTGGATACATAGAAAGGAGCATCGACTATTGTTCGAAGGACTTTAGACTGGAAGGATTGGATGCGCTTGATGTTAGAAAATTTTGCTGATCCCCACAGTTCTAGTCCGTAAGTCCAAATAGGTTTCAGTATTGTCTTGTAGATCAGTAGCTTGTTTTCAATGGAAAGTTTAGATTTTCTGCTTAGTAGTCGGTATAGTTGGCCGTATCGTCGGTTGAGTTCTTGTCTTTTGAGTCTAGTATGCGGGTTCCAAGTTAGTCTTCGGTCTAAATGAAAGCCAAGATACCGGACTGTGTCTGAATAAGGAAGCTGGATGGAATTAAAGAGTACTGGTGGACAGGAATTGCGTCGGAGTGTGAAGGTAATATGTTGGCATTTAGTTTCATTAACTTTAATGCGCCAGTTATTACACCAGTGCTCAATCAAGGTGAGGTGACTTTGGAGATTTAAGGATGCTATTTCGGGATCAGAGTTGGATGATAAGATTGCGGTGTCGTCAGCGAATGTTGCAAGAAAAGTATCGGGATGAACAGGGATGTCAGCAGTAAAGAGGATGTAAAGCACGGGACCCAAGACGCTGCCTTGGGGAACACCGGCTTTAACGGAGTAGATATTGGAAAATTCTGTTCCACAGCGAACTCGAAAGGAGCGGTCAGAGAGGTAGGATCGGAGGACTAGGTACAAGGACTGAGGTAAATGGATTTTAAGCTTGGAGAGCAGTCCGGAGTGCCAAACCCGGTCAAATGCCTGTGCAATGTCCAGAAAGGCACCCGAACAGTATTCCTTGTTTTCTAGGGCTGAGGAAATATGATCAACAACTCGGAGTCCTTGTTGAACAGTAGAATGTTGAGAGCGAAAACCAAACTGATGGGAAGGGATATTTTGGGATTCTATAATGGGTAGGATTCGTTTCAAAAGGATCTTTTCAAAAATTTTTGAAAGGATTGGGAGTAGGCTGATTGGTCTATAGGATGTTGAGCTATTGAGAGGTTTTCCTGGTTTTGGGAAAAGGATAATAGTGGAGTGTTTCCATAACAGAGGGAAGTGGGTGGTGCGTAGGATACAATTGTAGATATATGTAAGGAATATGACTGCTTTGGATGGAAGTTGTCGAAGGATTTGAGGTGTAAGGAGATCATGTCCAGGAGCTTTACGGAGGATTAGTTTTTTTAATTGAAATTTTACTTCGGAAGGATGAATAGCTTTTGGGGGCAAGGAAAGTGGGATTGGTGATGTAAGGAGTTCTTCTACTGTTACGGTGTGGGCAGGATGGGATTCCGGATGTGAAATAAATGTATTGGATAGGTGAATGGCGAACTCCTCAGCTTTATCTTCGTCAGATGCTGCCCAGGAGCCATCACCTCGTCGGAGAGGATGGGAAATGCGGTGAGGATTTAGGATTTTTGTTGTGGTTTTCCAAAGGGAATTGTCGCGAGAAGAGAGGGAGGATAGGTAGGAGTTGAAGGATTGTGATCTGAAGGTGGCTAATTCCAGTTTTAATTGTTTGCAGTAGTAATTATAGGAGCAGCGGTCGGTAGGATGTCGGGTACGTTGCCATAATAATCTGGCACGGCGTTTGGTTTGGATTAGGTTAAGGAGGTGTTGGGGTAGAATGGTCTTTATAGGAATTCTGGAGGAGTCTTTTGGAAAGGAGGCAGTCCAGGCGGCTTGTTGGATTGTGGTAGTAAAGGAATTTACGGCACTATCAAGGTCATCGGGAGTTTTGAGGGATATGTTGAGATCAATATTATCGGAGATCATTTGGCGGAAAAGGTCCCAGTTTACTGGGCCCCTAATGAATGACGGTGGAGAAGGTTTGGGAACAGGTTCAAGTGAAACATTAAGGATTAGAGGACTATGGTCAGAGGAAAGTTCATTTAGACGTTTAATGGAACAATTGAGGGGACTTAAGCCGCTGTGGATAAAGAAATCAAGAAGATCAGGATTACGGTTGGGATCTGTGGGCCAGTAGGTAGGAGAGTTGGGGGAAAGGAGGTGAAAACGTTGGGAATTGAGTGCAGACAGCAGGGTTCGGCCACGAGAATTCGTGGTTCTGGAACCCCATTGTTGGTGCTTGGCATTTAGGTCTGCACCCAAGATGAAGTGATGTCCTAAGGAGTCGAGGAGAGAACTGAATTGGGCATTGGATATGGATCGGTTAGGAGGGCAATACGCTGATGCAAGAGTGACCGGAAAGGAGAAGGTTTTTATCACGATAGCGGTGGACTGTAGGAAATCATGTATTGGTAATGGGAGTACGTGATGGGAGAGGGATTGGTGTACAATTACAGCAGTACCGGCATGTGCTTTTCCGTCAGGGTGGTCAGTACGATATGTCAGGTATTGTGGTATATTGAAGTGCTGTTTAGTGGTTAGTCGAGTTTCAGTAATTAGTGCCACATCAATGTTCTTGTCAAGTAGTAAAGTAGATAGTTCGTCTGTATGATTTCTAACACCATTCGCATTCCAAAGGAGAATGGATATGGGTTTAGGGATGTGAGTCATTTAAGGATTTTTCAAAGGAGGGATGAGGTGAGATACGAGATTCGTGAGGAGTGATATGAGTGGAGTAACAAGGGATTTGAAATCGGTGAGGAAAGATGCTAACAAACTTGTGAGATCTGTTGCATTTGAAGGAGGAGGAATATGAGGAATTGGTTGTTGGTGGTTAGGTATATTAGGATGAAGAGGATTTTGAGGTTGGGTTTGAGGTTGTTGTTGTGGCAGGGCTTGACATTTATCGGTTAAAGTCTTACCTCTAAGTAGTTGGGAGAATGATACATCATTGTTTACAATTCTGGAAGGCTCTCTCTCTCTTCTTGTTCTTAGTGCTTCGTCTTGAATCCAGTTTTTCTGGTGTCTGGTTTTGAGATTCTTGTAAATTTGGCAGCCTTTGTAGTTGGCCGGGTGTCCCTCCAAGCATAGGGCACATACTGCTGGATCTTGTATAGGTTTGGTGCACTCTACAGATTTGTGCTGTTCACCGCACTTCACGCAACGCGGCAGATGGTGGCAATATGTCTTCGTGTGGCCATAGGTCTGACAATTATGGCACTGCACGATGTCTCTCTTGGGATATGGCTTCTCAACTTTCACCATTGTGTAGTATATTCTTGTGATATCATATATTTTTTCGATACCTGGTGATGGCTCCAAGTCCACGAAAAACAATGGTAGTGGGATCCTATTTCGTAATCCTGGCTGCTCCCTGTCCTCCTTCAAAACGTTTGTTACCTGGCGTACATTGAAACCAAGCGTCGTTAGTTCTTCTTTAATAACTTCAGTGGGGGTTGAGGAATGTAAATTTCTTATCACTACTCGTAAAGCTCTTTCCTGCCTCAGCTGGTAAGTGTGAAAATTCGCATTTGTTTCTGATAAGTACTTCACTATTTTTCGGTAGGCTTCTGCAGAATCAGGTGTTATTTTGGTGTCATTGGTCCTGTTAAGGCATGAATAACTGCCAGAGCAGATTTTATTTAGTTGGGTGCAGAACATCTGGAAATTTTTTATATTTTTCACAAATATCGGAGGAGGCTTTGGTTCTCTGGATATTGCTGCAGACTCCATTACTTCTCTGTCATTTTGAAGCACTTGGTAGGGGTTTGGAGTAAAGAAAGGTGATTCTTCAATCGTTTCTTGTGCAGACGTACCTGGTTGGGGCTGAGGTTCTGGTTCTGAAGTGTTCATTTTGGTCACTGGAGGTATTTCTCGTAGGCAGCGACGAGTCCTTTGTTTGGCTGGTGAGCTAACTCCGTCTGACCGAGACCTCTTGGGCACCTTACTGGCCATCACTTGCTGATCATACCGCATATCATAAGAGAAAAATAAATAAATAAATAAAATAAAAAAAAAAAAAAAATTTTTTTTTTTTTTTTTTTTTTTTCTTAAAATAACAAAAAAAAAAGATGCCAACAGTAAATATCAACTGCTCTAATATACACTTTAACTGTATCACGTGAATAATCAGAGAGATTCCGCTCAGTTAAGAGCATTAAATAAACTTACAGAGGTCTTTTCATTAGGACTTACTGCACCTAGCAACGCTGCCTGTAGTGCTATGTCCAACTCCATCTTAGGTAATTTCTTCGGTGCTTTTAAGTTAGTTGGAGTAAAAACATAAATTACAAGGATATTGTTACATTATGCCCACAAAAATGTTTTTGAAATTTTAAAAGCAAATATTAAACAGATTAAATCATCTCTATGCATACTATCCTATTATGTTCCATGCGTACAGTCAATTTTTTTATCATTACTAGCATTTTCTGGCAAGAGATAGTTGTGAGTTAAAATGTAAAAAAAAAAAAAAAAAAAAAAAAAAAAACACTATTTTTTTTAGGTTTAATATTTAAACCTAATGCACATAACGTGAAATGGTAGCTTTACTTTTATTAATGAATCCACAGTCAATAAAACATTATTGATGTTAAGTAATATTTTATATATTACTCCATGTAATTATTTTTATAAATTTTTCGATTTTAATATTGTAAATTTTGAAGCATTGGATTGTATGGATGAAGAGACATTTTTAACGAATGAAATGTTATTTTTTTTTTAACGAAATATATATACTTTTTTCACTTCACATAGTCAAGTTTTTTCACGCCATTTCAACTTCAAATATTCATCCGGGCCTGTTGACAATTAATGTACTGTCCACAAAAATGTTTTTTTAAATTTTAAAAGCAGTTTATGATTTTTATATTTTATTTCACATTAAAAGTTTATTATTTTTTAAAGTACCTTTGGAATGCCATTTTAAACATAACACAATGAAAAGAGTAATTTTAATTTTATAAGAGTAATTTTAAGAAAAGAGTAAAGTTTAATTTAGATAGAATAATGATGACAGATTAAACTTTTGCAATTTCTCCAATTCCAATTTTCAGGCCTTTGTGAATGTTTTTTTTTTGTGATAACTTCTTCGATATATTACTTAATAGCATGAGTTTTTCGATTTACTTTTTCGTCTTCAAAGGAATGAAACATGGGTTTCCTCAAATGTTGTCATTTTCATCATCTTAACCCAACAATCAATTAAAAAAAGAACTTTTTTAAGATATAACTTAAACAATATAAACAGGGTGTCTTAGTTCTTAATGTTTAAACTCTGGATTTTAGACAAAATTTCCAACAAAACATTTCATTTGAGTATAGGCTGATTTCGAATGGAAAAGTTGTCAAGTCCAATTCTGTCTTTTCTTAAAGTGTTCACTTTAACATTATTTGATTCAGACAATTAAAACTTGGTTCATAGTGAACTCTAGAAAATTGTCTTCAAGTACAGGTCTAGTTTGTCATAAAGGGGACTAAATCATGGATTATTCCAGAATTTTTTCTTTTCATCCTACAGATACCCAAATTTTATAAAAATTTCCTTGTTTAATAATCTTTAATTGCATATTAATATTTTTATTTTTCAATTTTATCAATGCAAATTTTATGTAATCAGCATCATGATTGGACAAAATCAATATAATGTAGACAACTTGGATCCAGTTTGAAGTTAGTTGAAAAATCGGATATTTTAAACACACAAGTCAACTAGATTAAAACATAGGTATAGTTCATTATTCCTACAAGAACTCATAGGTGTTCACTATTTTCTAAATTAATCATAAAAATCGTAATTAATCAAAATTAATCAAAATTTATCACAGTAAATCATGAATAATTCCACTTATTTACGTTTAGTCGTCATTCATTTAAGTTAATCATACAATATTGTCAAAGATTTTTATTACGTACATTATTTATGACATAGCTGATCATAAAAATTATGATAGAAAACTTTTAATTATACCTTAATAATAACCATATAATTATTCAATACATCATTTTTATAAGTTATGAAATGTATTACATCTCGGATGAATTTTGGTCACTTGATGCTAAAATGGCAATGTAAAATATTTTCGGGCAGTGCATGAGCTCAAGTAGGCAACGGAATGTGCCTGGTTCCGAGAATTATGGCCAGCGAGCTGTGAACTCTCAAGAGATTATATTGTTTAATCTTCTAAGTTGAACGTTACCAAATTGTCCATGCTCTAAATCTGTAGATCTAAATGCGTGAACTTAAAGTGTTTCATGTATTTGGAAAATGACGAAAAATCAATTCATTTTATTTCGTCATTCATTATTACCCTAGGCAATACGACAAAAAAAATGTGATTAATAGATTCGAAAATATCAGACCCCTGACAAGTTTAAATTCGACCATATTGGCTGATTTATGAGACCACTGACGTCAGATCGGAACTCGCTTGCCACCGTTATTGAATCTTCAAATACCTAAAATTTGCGCGATTTGTGTCCATGGAAAACCATGTGGAACATTTCCTTATATATTCCACTCCCGAAAACCAAATAAATCTTTTATATACGTATTAATATTTAATTATTTTTTTCAATAAGGTAAAGTAGTGAATAAATCATGGAATTATTGTAGTTGAAAAAAAATTATATTAGAAGGGGAATTTTTTTATTCAGATAGCATTAAACGTCTCAAAGAACAATAATATTTCATTTTTTAAACATGTGTAATATTCAATACTTGTAAATAATACACGTAAAAATATCATTTAATTTTTGAACAATTGAAATTTAAAATTTAGAATTGACAAAAAAAAAAAAAAAAACCCTTCATGTTATTTCACAATGGTTTATTATTTCCAAACAATTATACATCTAAAATAACATTACCTTCCTAGCGAAATAGAAAAAGAAATAAAAAGTGATTCCAATTATTAGATTAAACATTTTTTTTTTTAATCGTTAGTAATATACTAAAAAAAAAATAGCATTACTTCAGTAACACATTAAAAACCAAAAACCCCCCAAAAAAGGATTAATATTTGCAGTTTAACATATTAAAAACATCTAGAGACCATATCTTTGCTTTTAACTTGCCGATTTTAACTTTTTTTTTTTTGGTTTTAGTAAATTTCGTACACTTTTAACCATATATAATATCTATAAAGGAGTGTATAATTTTTGAGTATTTCAGAATCTAATTTTATCATCCTTCCTAATTTTTTTCAGCTCCTTTTCGTTGAATTATGTAATATAGATAAATTTAAAGGGTTTAGAGAATAAGGCTTTAGTGAAGTTTCATTGAAATCGGTACATTCGTTTAGACGCTACAGTCTATAGCAACGCAGGTTTATCGGTCGCCATCTTGAATTGAAAAGGCGGATATGAATGTCGATGAAGGAGAATCATCCTCGGGTGACCTCTAATTTTAAAGCCGAATTTGAAAAAAAAAAATCGGTCCAGTAGTTTCGGAGGAAACGCGTGGACGGCGGACGGCGGACGGAAAATTACAATTTTATTCGTTTTGGAATTCTACGTACCCTGAAACGTAAACCCTCAAATTTTAAGAGGGCGTTAAGTTTTTGAATTTTTTGTTCGATCACAATGGTTCATTATTGAAAATAATAAACCAAACTAATAAAAGAAAATATAATCTTATAATAATAAAAAGAAAAATATATGTGTTTAATAATTTATTTTTATCCATATACTCATCAAATATATTTTTTTAATTTCTTCTATCTCGTTGACAACAATTGGATATATTGCAATCAGAAACATATAGGCATGAGTGTGTTTATGGTGTAATGCTTCATTAGTAATCTACATATGCACTTAACAGTAACAACTTCCTGGCTTTATCTCAACCTTGCTACTCTATATAAAGCCCTGCTTACTCTATATATAGGACATAGCAAGGTTCCAGATAGCAAATGACAGCTTTGCCAATGAGATTCCATCGCGCCTATGCTACAGATCATCAACGGCTTCCTTGTTTATTCACAACTCCGTATGCAAATAGTTGTTTTTCACATTCTTCACGTATGTTTATTTTTTTCCCGAACATGAGCCCATTAAATATATCTCCTTCTCAAAGTTATAAACTCAAAGGCTATAAAAGAATATGACGAAACAAAGAATAAAATCTTGAAAACAGATTTACATATAAATGATAAAGCAATAATATAAAGCTGTAAAATTGATTTTAGGGCGCATAAGAGGATTTATTGTTCGATACTTTATATACGTCATAAGAATATCATATGAATTGGAGAAAAATACACAATAATTTCATTTCAATATGATATATTGGGTTGGCAAATGTATCCTTTCGGTTTTCCTGTTTATTTTTATGTCATTATGATACACTTCTTATCTGATGAATTAATCCCTAATCTGGATTGTTTATATTGTTTGCAATAAGTCAACAACTTTATATATGTTAACTCTTGTTGAAACTTTCTTAGTATTATGTATATACTGGTTTGCCAAATTTCTTTCAGGAAATTTTGACATCAATGATGCTCAACGGTCTGGTCGCCCACATGAAATTGAAACGAGCAATGCTAAAGCCATTGTTGATCAAAATCCCACCAAATCAGTGTCAGAAATTGCTATATCCCTAAATGTGTCATTCAAAAACGTAGAAAAACATTTGCACACGCTCGACTATATTTCAGGGCTTAATGTTTGGGTCCCTCACATGATTTTGTTTTCAAAAATCGCAAAAAAAAATTACAACTTTAGCTTAATACGACTTTAGCTATCTACCAGAAATTTAGAACACATTATTAAAAATGTCGGCACTTCTTAGATAAGACTCACAATAAAGCTTATTAGCTAAACAATATTGTTTTTTCATTTTCTAGGAAGCAATTGTTTTTATTGCTCTTCTGGTCACAAATCAATTAACCTTCTTCATTAACATAATATTATCTTTATTATTTAGTGAATAAAGATAATATTATGTAATAATGAATGGAATGATGGGGATATCTTTAGCAGAATATGTCATTATAAATATTATATATATATATATATATATATATATATATATATATATATAGTTTTAGTATAAAATAACATTTACTCACATGAAAAATATTTATAGTAGGGAAAGATATTCATATCATATATACAAAAATTATAAAATAAAACAGAAGTAAAATAACAACTTAATAATAATCAAAAAGTATATATAATGAACGTAATAACATATCTTAAAGAAAAGTAAATTATATAAAACACTGACATACCTATATGAATTATAAAAATAATTTTAAAAAAAAATGGCTACTAACAAGTTGGCCCTGGTAATTTCCTAAGTATATAAGTTAGTGATGAATTAGTAATTTAATAAAATTTAATAAAATACACTGTATCATTGAACGGTTGAATTCATTTTTATTTTTACTTGATTTTATATGAAATATTTAAGCATCTATCAAAATTTCTTCCAGTAAAGAAATTTTCTTTTGTTTATTTGGAATAGCTATAGAGTGCATCCCATAGAGGGAAATAATTAAAAGGTTGTTATTAGACATCAAGATCTAGAAAGAAGTTTTAACTATTTCCTAAAAAAAATATTTCAAATAGAAATGTAGTAAATTTAAGATTTGTGTTTTTTTTTAAGTGAGTCACGTTTTTTGTTGAATAGGAAGCGACAACTTCCAAAATATTACTCCATAGTAAACTAGATAAAATTTATAAATTTAAACTAAAGTAGATTTTGCCATTGTTAAAGCTATTAAAAGAGAATTATTGAGTTGACAAACACAGCTAATTTCCGTTTAAAAAAAGTCATAAATTATTTTATTTTATTTTTTATCACACTTCAACTGTTATACATGTTCTACATTTACTCTATTTTAGAAAAAAAACTTTCTTGTTTAAAAAGCTTTAAGTCCATATTACTTAAGTTTATTAGGAAAATTTTTGATATTAACTAATATATATATATATATATATATATATATATATATATATATATATATATATATATATATATATATAATATATATATATATATATATATATATATATATATACATACATACATATATGTATAGATGAATACGTGTATTTAAGTTTCATTTTTGATTAATCTAAGCTTCTTTTTGTTTATATATATTTATTTATTTTTAGTATCATTATTTTGATGTTATTTTATTTATTTTTTATTTATATATTGTGCTTAAAGATTAGATGAAATATAGTATCAGTATTACGAATGTCCTTAATTGTGACAAAATGTAATATTACTCACAAAAGAAAATTAACACACACGCACAAATATATGTAATTATTCTTATTATTTCAGAATCGCAGTACTTAAGCTTACTATAAATTTCATACCTAGTTAAAGAAAGGGGAAAATATAATTTTACTAATCTGTTATATAGACAGAATATATTGTTATATAGAGAAATCAGACAAATAAATAAATAAATATATATATATATATATATGTGTATATGTGTATGTGTGTATGTGTGTATGTAGTATGTGTATGTATGTGTATATGTATTATGTGTGTGTGTTTACGTTCTATTCTCTTATTTACTTGGTTTTATATATATCTGATTATTGTATATATATATATATATATATATATATATATATATCTGGTGTAATTCTTTTATTTTTATTCCTGACGATGACCTAAATGGTAGAGTCGATACCACGGTAAAAGTAATAAACAATATAAATGACTCCATATTCTGACTTTTTTCCATCCTAGTAGTTAATAGAGATCTTAAAATTGAGATATCTTAAATGGCGCCTTCATTTGTGACCCGCAATACAGCAAACTTATGCAGGTCTCAGTAGATCTTCATTCAAGGCGTTGAATTAGAATTAATGGTTTATTTCCCTACTAATCCATTTAAAAAAAGCTAATTTAGGCCCCTAAATCTGATTAATTGAGCATTCTTGATCGGAAATCGGTTTCAGTTGGGATATAAAAAATTCACTAATAAGTCATCAGAATATTTATATATTATTTTTTAAACTTTTATTTTATTTATTTATTTTTTTTTGTCTGTACGCTATTTCTTCCTCAGTTCTTTATCAAATCCAATGATTGACCCCTCATTTTTAAAATCTCCTTCAGGTGGAAAAAAATTGGCACATCCCCTCGAAATTATAAAGAAATAAGTTACAAAGGAAAATAAATTTTATTTGTGAATGACTTAAAGAGTATTCATATTTTTGTTAGTTGTACGCATGATTATTTGACAGATTACCAAATTCGCTACAAAAGAAAATAAGTCATCGAAACCAAGTAATTTATAAATTTGAAACAATTTTTACCGACCGAAAGAGCAATGTGGGTTCAAATTATTTCCGGAAACTTATTTCTTATTATTTCTTAATCATATTTACAACTGTATAAAATAAATACATCTAGTAAATTTGAACATATGGATATAATGACGTGAAAACACTTGCTGAATAATTACCCAATGGTAGCACTCTAATTATATCTACATTAGGAGATCACAGAGCCATCTTCTGTTCAGACGCCTCGTAGGTTTATCAGGAATTGAAGAGGAACCAATGTTAGAAACGGGAGGATTGGGATGATTATGAAGTTTATTATGGAAGGATAGGTATCTGGATTGGGACAGATCTGAAACATAAGAAACATTAAGGACATTATGGATGGTTTTATTTGTAATAAAGTAGGGATCATTGAGGATTTTACGAAAGATTTTGGATTGGAATTCGATGGTTTAGTGGAGCCCCATATCTCGACTCCGTAAGTTCGATAAGTATAATAGGCCTTATTACAGTCATATATATATATGAGTCTTTTGTAATTAATTAGAAGTTGAGGGGGTTTGTCTAGTAAGTGCTGAAGTAATCGGAAACGTTGAGCGGTTTCTTGTCGTTTCAGTCTGGTATAAGGATTCCAAGTTAGTCGTTTGTGCAGGTTTAGTCCTAGGTATCGGATTTGCTCAACAGGGATAATTATTGTTAAAGCATTGTTAAAGGAAACTGCCGGACAGGGAGTCATTGGTTTACGACGAAGGGTAAAGGTAATTTGGTGGTATTTATTGGAGTGTATTTTAATTCTCCAGTTTTAACACCATTCTTCAAGATTTATTATTTGTGATTGAAGCATTGGGGATGCAATTGATGGGCCATTATTTACTGATAGGATACATGTGTCATCGGCATGTGTGATGATGACAGTGTTGGGATAGGTTGGGATGTCAGCTGTATAAACTGTATAGGGGATAGGACCTAGAATACTACCTTGAGGTTAACCAGCGGACTGGGAAAAAGGGACGAATAGGCGTTTTGTGATTTACTTTACAGTATCTTTCAGTAAGGTAGGAATGGATAATGAGGTAGTATGTAGGGAGTAGGCATTTTTGGAGTTTGTACTGCTGTATATACGCTCTGCTGTCCTTGGTACCAAACTCTATCAAACGCCTATTCAACGTCGAGAAAGACTCCCGCACAGTACATTCCGAGCTCCAACTAAGGATACTAAGTCTACCAAACCATGACATTGCTGTATAGTGCAATGGGAAGTGCGGAATCCAAATTGGTGATCAGGGATTATGTGTTTAGAATTTAGGATAGGGTACAGGCGTTTTAAGATGAGTTTTTCTAGGATTTTGCCCATGATGGGTAAAAGAGAGATGGGACGGTAAGAGGATGGGTATTCTAGTGGTTTTTTTTGGGGGTTTGTGAATCATTTTAACAATAGATCTTTTCCAAGGATTAAGAAAATAAGTGGAACGGAGTACAGCATTATAAATGTAAGGAAGGAATAGGATGGCTTTTCGAAGAAGAAGTTTTATGATCTAGAATGTAATTAGGTCATGTCCAGGAGCTTTACGGGAGGGTAATTTTTGAATGTTGGATATTGCTGTGGGATTAAATGCTTTGGGTAGATGGGACATTTGGAGAGGAATATCCAGTTCTGCTTAAATACAATCGATGTGAGTTGAATTAAGGATATCAGGTTGTGGGTTAAAAGTTTGTAAGAGATGTTGACCAAATATTTGGGCTTTTTCTTCTTCGGATTTGGACCAGGTTTGGGAATCAGTAAGTAGTGGATGGTTAATGTCTTGAAACTTAAGAAGTTTTTTTGTGGTCATCCATAGTGATTTGTCAGTGGTTGTAAGTTTTTCAGTTACGTTAAGTAATTTTTGAGCTTTAAATTTTCTCAACAACAACAGAGCAAGAGACTGAAAATATTATACTCCCTGTTTTCTAAATCAAAATTGAAAATTAGACAAACACTAAATACATACACTTACCTGCTCAATCCCATTTGGACATACGCCTCACAGATTTACGGTTCAGCAAAAAAGACTCACTTACAAAAACTACAATCCTTTCAATCAAAAATGTTAAGACTAATAACTTGCGCTCCCTGGTACGTCAACAACAAAACTTCACATACCGACCTAAGACAACCAATCATTGACCAGCACATACGTACTCTCTACTCCCGATTTCATTCTAAACTACACGGAAATCACAATGGACTTATCAACGACATGGCCACGGCTGAAATGCTCATCAGGAGGCGACTGAAAAGGAGCTGGATGAGAGATCTCCTTTCCTGATTTTAGGATGTAAACAGACCAGGGAAGAGGTGCTGCTGGGTTCCATTCTTCGTCATGCCTATCATGCCATTTTCTACATGACTAACAATCTGCTAATTGTCACTACCATGACAGGTGCGGATGAAAAATTTTTTTTTTTTTGTTTTTTATTGAGTATTATAACAATCTGTCTGTTGGACATTGGTTATAGTGAGGTAGGATGACATTCACACCATATGTACAAAAAAATAAAATAAATAGAACAAAATAATAATCAAAAGTATATACAATAGACAATAAAATAAAATAACCTAAAAAATAAGAAAATTAAAACTAAGGAAAAAAAACAAAAAAAAAAAAAACACATGCATACCTATATACAATCAGGCGAGGGAACTCCAGGAGAACCCTGCGCTACTCTCCCAACCGCGTCACTGGTACTAAAGCCAGCGGAGATTGGTCGAGAGCACTTTAGCCACATACACACATGTCTTGAGTGAAGAATCTGGCCATTGCCAGAACTCCAATTTATACAATCTACAAAAGGTCGCGAGGCCACTGCCTTTTCAACCTTCTTGGAGGATTATAGGGATGGGAGATGCTTGATAGGGATTGTGCAAGAGGATTTGGGTGGTAAGTAAGGTTCTGGTGAAATTTGGAGAATTTTTCTGGGATAAGATCTAGGACAAATGGGATGTTAAGGTCATGATGTAGGGTTTTGTTGGATACATAGAAAGGAGCATCGACTATTGTTCGAAGGACTTTAGACTGGAAGGATTGGATGCGCTTGATGTTAGAAAATTTTGCTGATCCCCACAGTTCTAGTCCGTAAGTCCAAATAGGTTTCAGTATTGTCTTGTAGATCAGTAGCTTGTTTTCAATGGAAAGTTTAGATTTTCTGCTTAGTAGTCGGTATAGTTGGCCGTATCGTCGGTTGAGTTCTTGTCTTTTGAGTCTAGTATGCGGGTTCCAAGTTAGTCTTCGGTCTAAATGAAAGCCAAGATACCGGACTGTGTCTGAATAAGGAAGCTGGATGGAATTAAAGAGTACTGGTGGACAGGAATTGCGTCGGAGTGTAAAGGTAATATGTTGGCATTTAGATTCATTAACTTTAATGCGCCAGTTATTACACCAGTGCTCAATCAAGGTGAGGTGACTTTGGAGATTTAAGGATGCTATTTCGGGATCAGAGTTGGATGATAAGATTGCCTTGTCGTCAGCGAATGTTGCAAGAAAAGTATCGGGATGAACAGGGATGTCAGCAGTAAAGAGGATGTAAAGCACGGGACCCAAGACGCTGCCTTGGGGAACACCGGCTTTAACGGAGTAGATATTGGAAAATTCTGTTCCACAGCGAACTCGAAAGGAGCGGTCAGAGAGGTAGGATCGGAGGACTAGGTACAAGGACTGAGGTAAATGGATTTTAAGCTTGGAGAGCAGTCCGGAGTGCCATACCCGGTCAAATGCCTGTGCAATGTCCAGAAAGGCACCCGAACAGTATTCCTTGTTTTCTAGGGCTGAGGAAATATGATCAACAACTCGGAGTCCTTGTTGAACAGTAGAATGTTGAGAGCGAAAACCAAACTGATGGGAAGGGATATTTTGGGATTCTATAATGGGTAGGATTCGTTTCAAAAGGATCTTTTCAAAAATTTTTGAAAGGATTGGGAGTAGGCTGATTGGTCTATAGGATGTTGAGCTATTGAGAGGTTTTCCTGGTTTTGGGAAAAGGATAATAGTGGAGTGTTTCCATAACAGAGGGAAGTGGGTGGTGCGTAGGATACAATTGTAGATATATGTAAGGAATATGACTGCTTTGGATGGAAGTTGTCGAAGGATTTGAGGTGTAAGGAGATCATGTCCAGGAGCTTTACGGGGGATTAGTTTTTTTAATTGAAATTTTACTTCGGAAGGATGAATAGCTTTTGGGGGCAAGGAAAGTGGGATTGGTGATGTAAGGAGTTCTTCTACTGTTACGGTGTGGGCAGGATGGGATTCCGGATGTGAAATAAATGTATTGGATAGGTGAATGGCGAACTCCTCAGCTTTATCTTCGTCAGATGCTGCCCAGGAGCCATCACCTCGTCGGAGAGGATGGGAAATGCGGTGAGGATTTAGGATTTTTGTTGTGGTTTTCCAAAGGGAATTGTCGCGAGAAGAGAGGGAGGATAGGTAGGAGTTGAAGGATTGTGATCTGAAGGTGGCTAATTCCAGTTTTAATTGTTTGCAGTAGTAATTATAGGAGCAGCGGTCGGTAGGATGTCGGGTACGTTGCCATAATAATCTGGCACGGCGTTTGGTGCGGATTAGGTTAAGGAGGTGTTGGGGTAGAATGGTCTTTATAGGAATTCTGGAGGAGTCTTTTGGGAAGGAGGCAGTCCAGGCGGCTTGTTGGATTGTTGTAGTAAAGGAATTTACGGCACTATCAAGGTCATCGGGAGTTTTGAGGGATATGTTGAGATCAATATTATCGGAGATTATTTGGCGGAAAAGGTCCCAGTTTACTGGGCCCCTAATGAATGACGGTGGAGAAGGTTTGGGAACAGGTTCAAGTGAAACATTAAGGATTAGAGGACTATGGTCAGAGGAAAGTTCATTTAGACGTGTAATGGAACAATTGAGGGGACTTAAGCCGCTGTGGATAAAGAAATCAAGAAGATCAGGATTACGGTTGGGATCTGTGGGCCAGTAGGTAGGGGAGTTGGGGGAAAGGAGGTGAAAACGTTGGGAATTGAGTGCAGACAGCAGGGTTCGGTCACGAGAATTCGTGGTTCTGGAACCCCATTGTTGGTGCTTGGCATATAGGTCTGCACCCAAGATGAAGTGATGTCCTAAGGAGTCGAGGAGAGAACTGAATTGGGCATTGGATATGGATCGGTTAGGAGGGCAATACGCTGATGCAAGAGTGACCGGAAAGGAGAAGGTTTTTATCACGATAGCGGTGGACTGTAGGAAATCATGTATTGGTAATGGGAGTACGTGATGGGAGAGGGATTGGTGTACAATTACAGCAGTACCGGCATGTGCTTTACCGTCAGGGTGGTCAGTACGATATGTCAGGTATTGTGGTATATTGAAGTGCTGTTTAGTGGTTAGTCGAGTTTCAGTAATTAGTGCTACATCAATGTTCTTGTCCAGTAGTAAAGTAGATAGTTCGTCTGTATGATTTCTAACACCATTCGCATTCCAAAGGAGAATGGATATGGGTTTAGGGATGTGAGTCATTTAAGGATTTTTTAAAGGAGGGATGAGGTGAGATACGAGATTCGTGAGGAGTGATATGAGTGGAGTAACAAGGGATTTGAAATCGGTGAGGAAAGATGCTAACAAACTTGTGAGATCTGTTGCATTTGAAGGAGGAGAAATATGAGGAATTTGTTGTTGGTGGTTAGGTATATTAGGATGAAGAGGATTTTGAGGTTGGGTTTGAGGTTGTTGTTGTGGCAGGGCTTGACATTTATCGGTTAAAGTCTTACCTCTAAGTAGTTGGGAGAATGATACATCATTGTTTACAATTCTGGAAGGCTCTCTCTCTCTTCTTGTTCTTAGTGCTTCATCTTGAATCCGGTTTTTCTGGTGTCTGGTTTTGAGATTCTTGTAAATTTGGCAGCCTTTGTAGTTGGCCGGGTGTCCCTCCAAGCATAGGGCACATACTGCTGGATCTTGTATAGGTTTGGTGCACTCTACAGATTTGTGCTGTTCACCGCACTTCACGCAACGCGGCAGATGGTGGCAATATGTCTTCGTATGGCCGTAGGTCTGACAATTATGGCACTGCACGATGTCTCTCTTGGGATATGGCTTCTCAACTTTCACCATTGTGTAGTATATTCTTGTGATATCATATATTTTTTCGATACCTGGTGATGGCTCCAAGTCCACGAAAAACAATGGTAGTGGGATCCTATTTCGTAATCCTGGCTGCTCCCTGTCCTCCTTCAAAACGTTTGTTACCTGGCGTACATTGAAACCAAGCGTCGTTAGTTCTTCTTTAATAACTTCAGTGGGGGTTGAGGAATGTAAATTTCTTATCACTACTCGTAAAGCTCTTTCCTGCCTCAGCTGGTAAGTGTGAAAATTCGCATTTGTTTTTGATAAGTACTTCACTATTTTTCGGTAGGCTTCTGCAGAATCAGGTGTTGTTTTGGTGTCATTGGTCCTGTTAAGGCATGAATAACTGCCAGAGCAGATTTTATTTAGTTGGGTGCAGAACATCTGGAAATTTTTTATATTTTTCACAAATATCGGAGGAGGCTTTGGTTCTCTGGGTATTGCTGCAGACTCCATTACTTCTCTGTCATTTTGAAGCACTTGGTAGGGGTTTGGAGTAAAGAAAGGTGATTCTTCAATCGTTTCTTGTGCAGACGTACCTGGTTGGGGCTGAGGTTCTGGTTCTGAAGTGTTCATTTTGGTCACTGGAGGTATTTCTCGTAGGCAGCGACGAGTCCTTTGTTTGGCTGGTGAGCTAACTCCGTCTGACCGAGACCTCTTGGGCACCTTACTGGCCATCACTTGCTGATCATACCGCATACCATAAGAGAAAAATAAATAAATAAATAAATAAAAAAAAAAAAAATTTTTTTTTTTTTTCTTAAAATAACAAAAAAAAAGATGCCAACAGTAAATATCAACTGCTCTGATATACACTTTAACTGTATCACGTGAATAATCAGAGAGATTCCGCTATAAAATTGGTAAAAACTGAGAGAGGAGTTGAGGAGACAACCTTCTCATCAGCTGATCCACTGCCTTCCGGATGAAAAATTAAAGACAAAAAAAAAATTCTAATTTCTGCTATTAGTTTATTAGTCAATTCGGTATAATATGTTGTATCTGAAAGATATTTAGTCCTGTGCCATTTCGATCTTGCTCTGCGAAACTTATTTTTAAACTTGGAAAAATGTTTCTTCATTATTTCACTTTTCCTTAATTTTCAAAGTCTTTTGTCGGTTATATTTATTCATTTGTTATTTGTAATAGCAACGAGAGACTGTTAATTATTGCCAATGAACCATATAAGAAATATCTGATATTAAAACCACATTTAATCTAAATCACCTGCACTTTTTTCGTAATAATAGAAAACAAAAATTAAATATATACAGTGTTTTTTAATATCTCGTGCGTAAATATTGTTCTGTATTTTTTAAGGTACTTTTTCATATAATATATTTCACGCTCATCAAACATCAATAGCTTTGAGAGAATTATCCGTCGGTTGTTCATTCCGCTTGTTTTAACATTTAAGGTATTATTTTAAAATGTTGTGTTTAAACGGTAGATAACTTTCAATATTGATTCAAAGCAGTTACAATCATCCTCTAAATCAGTTATTAATCAAATCAATACGGTTAGGCAATATTTTTTTTTAGATTTTAATTTCGCTATTTTTATTAGTAAATACACACCAATATACATATATTCAACTTAATTTTTTTGACTTTAAATTTTTCTTAATGTAATTAAATATTAATATATTATATCGGTAGATTAATGAATACTCCGCAAAAACAAACGGGAGCCGCAGCTAGCTCATGAAGGCTAAATGTAGTGTTACCCAAATGCGAGACCAAGAATAGTCTTGGTCTTGTCCCCTCAGTATCTTTTATTACCTTAGTCTCGCGCAAAGTCTTGCAGTTACCTATTAGCTTATTACTATGGAGATATCACTGTAATTTTTTGGATAGGTGAAACCTAACTAACCCCGAATGAAAAATTAGAAGAGTTAAATGCAAAAGTATATTGGTTATACCGATTCTTTACATATAGTAACTAAAATCAAGTATTAGTAACTATTTTTCCTGATTTTTTTTTTTCGAAAAACCGATTTTTTACTTGTCTTGGTCTTGGTCTTGCAAAAGTTAAGCGGTCTTTGTCTTGCAAAGTGCAAGACCAATACCGATTTTAGACAACACTATCTATATATGGGCTATATTCTGCAGGTCCCCAATTGATAGGAGGAGCTGTGTTAAATGTATGTCAACTTACAAGAAGTTACAAGAATATAAATTTAATCTATTTTCCGTTATACATAAGTTGAAATTAATTGTATGAAAAATCTTAATTATGTGATAATATGGCCAAATTCCCAAAAAAATTGATGTTTACTAACGTGCCTTAACTTAGTTGGAATATCACTTACCCTGAATGAATTTTATAATTATTTAGCAATGCTTAAGATAATTTTCTCTATTTCTATTTATTTCTGATGTTTCATCAACTTGTTTCCTGGTACATTTTTAAGTTGAATGTATTAGAACAGTAATTTTTTTACCTTAGCCTGTGTGCAATCATAACGTTGTAATCACCCTTTGAAATAGTACTATTACTTAAAAATAAATTTTCTGATTTGTGAAATTGTATTGGTGGTTTATTCCGCACCGCTTCCCTCAACTCCTCTGGTAGCTCAGTTGGTAGAGCGGTGGACTGTAGTTGGTGATGAAAGTAGATATCCATAGGTCGCTGGTTCAAATCCGGCCCGGAGGAAATTTTTTTTTATTAATTCACTGAGTTATTTATTAATTTAGTCAGAATTTTTTATATATTTAGCTCGGTCAAATAAAAAATTTAGGTAAGAAAAATCAAAAGTAGATATAAATAAGTAATTTAATTTAAAACAATTTATTTTGATCCCTTATAAGCGAGTTTTATAAATTAATGTATGCTTAATGGAATGTTTCCTTTTTTAAATTTAAAAACGACTTCGCTAATCATTTTAGATTAAATGCTTATATTAATAAAACATTAACCATCCATACCATTTCTGTAACAATTTATGTATACATATATATATATATATATATATATAGAGTTGTGTGGCGTGCTTGTTTTCTACTCCTGAAGAACCCATATACACAAATTCGATTTTTTAAAAGATATTTGAGGCCTTGCTAATAATAAATGTGTTGATGTATTAAAAACAATAAAGATAGTGTTTTATTTCCTGTTGGCATTACGAATATTGTTGATCTTTCGCCATCTTATAAAGTCTAGTCCGTCTCTTTGCCTATCGTGGGCTATTCTTTATAGCTATCTGCATGTTGTTTGTTTGTGCTTTAAGGTGTAAAACCTGTTAATAGCTGTTTTCTGCATGTAGCTCTAGTGCATCATTGTTGATTCGATCTATCCATATATTGTTTTTGGCCTTCCATGTGGTCTTTTGTCTTCTATTCTAGATAGATTGTTCCATGCTACATATCACACCCATCTTAACCTCCGCTCTTTCAGATCATAAGATATTGATTGACCAGTTTCTGTAATTAGCTCTTTATTGGCCTTTCTTCTCCATGTGTTAGTACTATGATCCCATATCGCTCCGGTTATCGTGCGGGGGATTTTTCTTTGAATTTTGTAAACATTTTTTTTCTAGCGCACTGGTTAGTGTCCAGGTCTCTACGATAGTTAATCTCAAGATAATTTATCAAGTTAAATTCAATTTAATAAAAGTTCTTGTGCCTAACGTTTTAAATACCATTTAACAAAAACTATCTTTATCATGGTTTATTCTTTAGACCATGCATTTATACTTTTTATACATGTTTATACTTTTATATAAGACTATATATATATATATAATAAATCTAATTTTGTTTTCAGTTGTCGTTGTTTGTGCCGATCCTCCTGTTGTTCGAGAAATACTTCTTGTTGCTGAAGAACTTAACATGATCGACAGTGGAGAGTATGTCTTCTTCAACATAGAGCTCTTCAATAAGTGAGTACTAAACAATATCTTGTAGTTGAAAAAAAAAGGATGCTATTTGCATTTGGTGTCAATTTTCAAAAACTGTTTTTAATTCTATATTGTGATTTATTCCATTCGATAGAAAACGAGAATTGATTTCATTTAAGGTGACAAATGTTCCATTAGTTATTTATAAAGTTTTATTTTATTTTATACTTGATGAAGAAGTGAAGTAAACGACTAAACACCATAACATTCTCCGCTCTTATCTGTAAAAATATATATTTTTTTTTGTCCATATTTAGCACTAAATTTTTCATTCATCATATTTTAGTTCAATGTTAGATCTCTCGTTCTCAAGCTTAGGTCAAACAATTATTTGAGTGGGTAAATTAACATTGATTGAAACGACATGTCTTACTAACTATTTATAAGGTGAAATTAATGATCGTTGTAAAAGAATCCCTGCAAACGAACCTGTTGACCCAGAAGATCATGAGGCTATAGGAGTGTTAAGTATTTAACTTAATTCTTGAAACTGCTCCCGTTAGCACGTCGGCCTAATTAGGAGTTTGCTTGTTTAGTGCAAACTAAATGTGCCAAGTCAAACATGAACTTGTGCTTACCGCTTCGCTGCTTGCGATGTTGCTTTAAAAATAGTTAATAAGTAGTGAGTGCTTAATTCGAATTTCCGGAATTTCTTTAGTGTTTAAAGTTATGTTAGTCAATTTAATTTCCAAATGTATATTTTAAAAAAAACCAAAAGGTGTTTAGGGTTAAGGGGCCAAACCGCAAAAATGAGGACATCAAAAAAAGAAAAATATTTCCTGTGAAAGTATGTCCGCCAACGCTTTGTTAAGGAGATATTCACACCTAAAGATTGTTTTTGTATTGAATTAGTTACGTTATATAAAATAAATAAAACCTATTTATTTGTTCTATCTATTCTATTAATTAAATGTAAACATTAATATTAAATGTTGTCCACGACAATGGCTAAATGTTAATTATTCCGATCAATGGATTGGCCGTGCAGAACCAGTGGCTTGGCTTATACGCTCTCCAGACCTAAGACCAATGGATTTGCTTGTTTGAGGTTACATTAAACAAAAAGTCTATGCAAGTCCGGTCAATGACCTTAATTCCTTACAGAGAATGATAATTGAATGTAGTTAAACAATAACAGATATCCAGTGCCGTTCTGCCACTGCTGCTGTTGGAGAATGATGCCCAGCCTGTCTTAATGCTCAAGGAAATCAATTTGAACAACATTTCATATGAATGTAAGGTTTACATTTAATTAATAAAGTAGTTGGAACAAATAAATAAGTTTTATTTACTTAATATAAAATATATAATTTATAAACATGAAAATCTTTAGGTGTGAATATCTCCTATACATTTTTTCCTACCTTCCCTTTTAGGCTATACGGGATTTAGGCTACCCGGACCAGGGGGATGGGGAATCTCCTATACAAAGCGTTTGCTGACATACCCTTTAGGCATATTGTACTACCTTTATTTCCGGAAACTTATTTTTAAACTAGGAAAAATGTTTCTTCATTGTTTCTCTTTTCCTTAATTTTCAAAGTCTTTCGTCTTTTATATTTATTCATTTCTTATTTTTACTAACCACGAGAGACTGTTAATTATTTCAAATGAACCATATAAGACATACCTTATGTTAAAACCACTTTTAATCTAAGTCACCTGAACTTTTTTCATGAAAGTAGGAAACAAAAATTAAATATATGCAGTGTTTTTTAATATTCCGTGAGTAAATATTGTTCTTTTATTTTTCCAAGGTACTTTATCATATAATTTATTTCAAGCTCATCAAACATCAATAATGTTGAGACAATTACTGATTGGTTGTTCATTTCGTTTGTTTTAACATTTAAATTTTTATTTATTGTTTTGGGGTCCTTAATTCATATTTTCAGTTTGGCCACTTAACCTGAAACTCCATGTATACACAAGATATGGAGGGAAATATTTAAAAAGTTGATAGTAGACATTAAGATCTACCAAAAAAGTATGAATAAACAATTGTCTAATTTGCAGCAGTGAAGTAGAAAATTTTAGATGTATTTTTTTTAAACGAGTCACGTTTTTGTTGAACAGGAAGCGATAACTTAAAAAATATTTGATCAAAGTAATTAAGCATCGCTCCATTGTAAACTAGATAAAATTTACTTAATGTTCTAAGATTATGTTCAAACTAAAGAAACCTACTAGTTGCTTCAATTATTTTAATTTAAGCGTAAATATTAGGGCTAGAAACATGAAGTTTGTAACTTGTAAATACGCCATAAATTGCCATAATAAATACGTCATACTTCTTATGACAGGAATCTGGGAGAAACAGACAATTTCATAACCATCTTACATGAAAATTATTTGAAATAAATAATTTTTTTTTTATTACTGAAATGTTTATTTAGGCAATCATATTTATTACAATGCACTCCATATCACGGAAAAACAATAATTAAAAGCTTTTCAACTGTTAATTATAGTCATTATTGCTGAAAACATTAATGTACTTTTATGTAATTGAATAGAAAATCACATCATTTCTTTAAAAAACATGAGGTGAATCTCAACATTTGTCTTAAAAAACCTCAAGCCAACTAATATCAACTTAAAGCTTATTAAACGATGAAGTGTTTCCCAAAGTGGGGTAAATGTAGTTTTGTTAAGGGCTGGGAAAAAAAATCACGAATAATTGATGACTTTTTTTAACGGAAACAGCGACTTAGCTGTTTTGCCGCTCCTATCTAAATCCTAGAGTAGAGTAGAGTAGTATGTAATTGATTAATTATCAATTCCGACGATACGTTATCAATAACAAATATATATAATTCAGTAGAAGGGAACCAATCCAAATTACACATGTTTTGAGTAAACACAAGCCAAAGTTAAAATTTCTTTTAAATCTTGAAGTTTTCAAATGAGTATATTTGAGTCTTCATCTCTATTCTACTTTTATTCTTCACTTTATACTACCCGAAATATTACTATTATTCAATAGATACAACTAAAATTAACTTCATTGTTTTTGTTTTATTTAATTATGGATAAAATTTATTTCCTAAACCAACTGGTGTCGATGACCTTGGTGTTTTACGGCCTGCTAAACCCAAATAAACAATCAATATATTTCCAATATCTTTTTTCCGATATCGATTTTCTTTTAGTATTATTTAAAAGACAATATGACGTAGAATTAACATGTTAACATGAAACCGAAGACCGTAACCCAACGAATTCAACTACTTTAGTTTTTTTCCAAGCTTCAAAATTCGAACTAGATAAACAAGTAATTTTATGGTCATAAGTTCAAATATTTCTAGGCTAAATTCTTCTTATTTACATTCTATGAACAACCTGTGGATCCATTAAATGAGCTTTATACAAATATTTGATGCTGATAAATGTAGGGACGAAAAAAAGCAATTCCTTGTTTAGGAATCAGGACTCCAAAGTCAAAAAAAAAAAATGTACCATCTAGACGGTCTTACATTTCTTTCATCCTTTTGTTACCTAACTTTATTAACTAATATTTAAAAAATTCATTATTTGAAAAACAATATTTTATAATTTAAAATTTATACGTCAATAGTTATCATATCTTCTCTAAAATACATGCAAAGTTTCATTATTAATATCTTGTCAGTGAGATCTCTTCATAAAAATTATCTAAATTAATCCGAAATAGCGAAAAGGTCCTTATGTTATTTATGTTTTTATTAAATTAATTATTTAATAAATTTTATTAATTATTTTTGTTATTAATTAATCAGCGTTTGTAATACGTTTTGAAGTGGTTTGTTCGTGAAATAAAATAAGTTACAACGACAAACTGAAGTTTTTATAACTGGTAAATATAATTCATAAGCAGGTATTGTTATATGAAAATAAATGGAAAAAACAAATATTAAGCAGAGGTCTCTATCAATGAATTAAGCAAAACTTTATTGAGAATATCATATGTTAGTATAACTTTATAATTTCTGCAATTTAGGATACATTATTTAAAATTCGAATTTGATGAAAGCTGTTCGGTTTAACTCGAGCAAACGAAGGTAACTATCGCTAGTTGTTAATAAACGTTTTGTAACATTCAGGGCCGATTTGTTAGCCCAGAGATAATTTAGCTCTGGATTTAATCCCGCTCAATCTACAAATAACTAGACTACTGTGAGATCTGAAACCATGTTCTGCCGGTTTCATTTTAGAATGTTTGTGGACTAGTTGTATGTTGGTTTTATTCTCGAGTTCACTTCATTACAACACCTATTTATTCCGGCGGTAACGGTTACATCAGAGTATGTTTAATCTCAAAATGTAACTGACGCAATAATCGACGCTTAGAGTATTTTCTTCAATTTTATTTGTCTTATATTTTAGAAAATGAACCTGAAATATATTATCGACCAAGAAAAGAAGTGAATCCTAACAAAATATGAAGTTTTGCCGCAACTTCGCAAAAATTTTGCGTTTTACGAGATTTGAAGATTTATTTTACATTCGGTAAAAAAAAAAAAAAAAATCATTCCGCAATGATTCTTGGAACTTAATATTTTCTAAATTACGGTAGATAACAGGTTTCATACGCTCGTATCCTGTCCATGACAGGGAAAAATATTAAGGATCCTGAAATAATTACGCAAAAGCCAAAAAAATAAATACATGATTAAAATAAAAATCCAGATCTTTTATTATAATTTCGAAGCACTTCTTTCCTGTTTTTATTATTTCTTATTTTGGATAGAATGAACTATTATGTAATCATTTACAGCATTTTTAACTTTTAAAAGATTCAGCTCTTCCAAACTTATGATTCCACAATCGATTTTTTTGTATTTTCTATCGACCACTAATCATTTGGAAAGAAATGCAATCATGGAAGGTATAGTTTGACTTCATATTACATCTTATTTTTTCTCCTTACTCATTGACAAATATACAAAATATTTATAAATATATGTATATATTATACGTCTACAATATTTAATATTATAAATTATTTTATATCCCACATTTCTCAGCTCCACCAATCAGGAAATAGTGAGGTTATTTTATTCTTAAATAAATAAATGGAATAAAATATGGATTCCGCTAGGTCGGCAAAGTGAGAGAAGCTGAGTGGAGAAATCCATCTCAACCTTCTACAAGGATTTTCTTTTGTTTACATTATGCCAGATACTCCCAGCTGAACTTTCTTTATTGTTTTAGAAGTACTTTGTTCTTTTGCCATTTCATTTTTTTCATTTGCTTATTTTTATTTATATCAAAGTTTAGATATTTTTCGTAAAAATCAATTCTTTAAATTTTATCTGATTATTTGTTTAACTAATTATTTTTTCCCTTCCGTTATGTTATAAAATATTCATATAAATCTGAAGTAATCGAAACACGGAATACTGCGAGGAAATTATCAGTGACTACCATGCGGTTTAGGCGGAACCGTTCGACTAATATCTCGTTCGATCAAATATCTCCTTCAAGACAAATATTAGAGAAAAAAAAAGAATATAACGACGTTGTTTATCAACTATATGTCGATTCAAAAAAGGCTTACGATTCCATTGACCGCCAGAAGCTGTATAATATTCTATGACATAAAAACGAAAATTGGACGGAAGAAGAATGCAACAAATTTATATGAACAGATGAGTCAAAATACAGAGGTTAGAAAAAGTCAACACAACGGATTGGTCTCTTAGCTTGTTCTTAATTGTAAATGAAAAGCTTTAAAAATGCAAACACATCCACACATCTAATTTTGTACTTTTTGAGATATTCGCTGATGATATTCTGTTTACTTGCATCTATTCAAGAAAGTATGTTATATAGATAAATTCATTGGGTTTCAAGTAGAAGACTCTAGGCATGTACAGGCGTATGTGTATGTGTTTTTATTAGTTTAGTTTATTTTATTTTTGTTTTTACTTTATATTCATTTACTTTTATTATTATTGTTTTTCTGTATTATTTATTTTTATTTATTGTTGATAGAGCGTGAATGTGCTCTCTGAACATTATTATAAATGTCCTTATTTGTGACAGATTGTAATATCTCTCAATAAATATAGTTTTAAAAAAATCAAATTTTAAATCTATCGGTCCAGCAGTTTCGGAGAAATGCCGAGGATAAATATATTTTAATTGTATTTTATTATCCTACTTATCGTGAAATGTAAAATTAAAAATTTTGTTAATTAATATTAACAAGCTAATTAATCTTTAAAAATGTTATTAGATAGTTTACTTATTTATGCTTAAGTTTTTATTCAGGTTATCGATACTATATTTGTTTAATTAATTTAAAAAAGGAGAAGGGGAAGTTGTTTGTCGAAGGGAGTGATAAAATAAAGAAGGCCCTCGAGGCTAAGTGGGGGGGGCCGCTCCTGAGATGTTGGGGTAACCTAAGAGGGCCACTATCCTTTGCCTCAGTTTTTCTTTTTTAAATATTTTTGTGTTCTTCCTGCTCTGGTTTCCATCAGGAATCGATAGCTCTTTGATATTTTTTCTATTTAAAGAAAAATTTTTTTTTTATAAAATAGCTAATAGATGAGTTTAACTTGATTTTTTTCTCCCCCCTTCATACCTTCATCTGCATCTGTCATGAGAGTCACAATCAGCAGATTTGATGAGAATATAAATAGTAATATCATGACATGCACGAGGTAGGATAGTATCCAGTGGCACCTTTCTAGGCATTCGTTTTCTTCGGGAAATCAGGCAAAGAGATTTCTCATCCAGCTTCTTTTCACTCTTCTAATGGGCATGTAAATGGTGGTCATATCAGTTATGAATCTGTAGTTGTGTCCTTTTAGTTTACCTTGGAATGGTGAGTAAAGAGTGATCGGTAGGTGATAGGTTCTCGTAAGTCGTTATGTAAAGTTTTGTCGTTTACGTACCAGAGAGCTGCTGTTATCAGTCGTAAAATTTTGGACTGAAAATATAATAATTTTTGTGAGTCTTTTTTGATGGAAAGAATATCTGTGAGGCGTATGTCCAAATGGGTTTAAATAAGTATGTGTATGTATTTAGTTTTTGTCTGATTTACAATTTTTATTAGGAAAAATATATAATTTTCTGTTCGATTTTTAAGTCTTTCGTTTCATTTTGAGGTGTGGGATTTTCGGATAATGAAATATCATCAATTTACCTGTTACTAAAATGTTTCTATTATATGTAATTGCATTTAAATTATATTTACATGGTTCTCAGGAGTTTAAAGATTCCGGAGTGATGTATTGTAGATATCTCTGTAATAGTTTCTAATTTTTATTTTCTTTTAGAAATATCAATAATTTCATTTGAAAAAAAGTTTCCTAAAAATAATTTAATTGATTTCTATTTTAGATCAGGATTTAGAGTGTCCTTCATGCTGATATTGTTAATTTATTGAATTTCAATATACTTTTTAAATAAAATAAATTAAACTTAAATGTCATTTCGTCGTCGGTTCGTGTCTTCTTTGAAAGGAATCTTTGAATTAATTCAGAAATTGATAAAAAAAGACAAATCCATATGAAGGCCATAACACTCTCTGCTGTTATCCTGGTTATTAGTGCAATTTGTAGGAGTTGTGGGTAATTGGTATCAGATCGATCGATTTGGTTCAGATCTTGAAGAAAATATGTGCAAATAATCCAGCATAAGTTTTATCAAATTTTATTTACTATGTATGCCAGGATGAATTTTCTTTCAAACACTGTTATTTAATAAACGGAATAGAAATGTTTATTAAGCTACACCGAACCTCGTAGCAGACTTTTTAAAATAGTATATTGTAGCAGAGTGTATAACAACGCAAAGATCTAGGAAACATCTGAAAAAATGATAAGGTAAACATATTATTTATTATTTTCAAAACACATCTTGCATGAATTATAGAATATAATTTGTTTAGTTATTCGGAAAAGATACATAATTGTTAGGATTTTTTTGTCGCATAATTAAAAAAGAATTTTTACCCTCTAATCTGCAAATAATTTCTATCTCTGGACTCAACGCATATCGGTTATCAATGTTTTATACGTTTATAAATTAAATTAATTTTTTTTAAATTGTATGCTTTACATTTTGATAACGGTTCTTTGACCGAATAGGTTTATGTAGCTGCTGACACAAGCTGTAGTAGGCTTTTAAGAAAAATAACTTTTTTATAAATATTATTAAGATTTAAGATATGTAATATGAACTTTTAATAACTTTTTAAATTCGATATATTTTTTTTACGTTTTGTATACGTCCAATATTTATGAAGAGATGAATAGTTGGGGTGCTCAGTCAAAAAATGAAGGCAAAAATAAATTATAATATTAAAAAAGTATTAAAAGTATTAAAAAAGTAAAAAATATAAAAAATGTAAAAAATAAAAAATAAATATTATAATTTATTATAAATTATAATTTATTTTTGCCTTCCTTTTTTGACTGAGCACCCCAACTATTCATCTCTTCATTATCCACAACAGTCAACCAATTACCAATTATGTCCAATATTTATATTATTGGACTTCTAGAATGCGTTTTTAAAACTTTAAACATATATTATTATTATTATGATGCGGTCAAAATAACAAAAAGTAATAAAAGGAAAATTTTGTAATAATCAATTAGTTAGATGGATTACGTAGTTACGAGTTCCAAATTATATAGGCTTTTATCATTTTTTTTAATTACATTTCTCATTGCTTGGTATTTTCATTAATTTATTTTTTACTTGAATTCATTAAGAAGATGTTAATAGTTAAACATGGACAACATTTGTGGAAATAAAATATTTAAAAAAAACAGTATGTTTAAAAAAATGTATTTATTAAAAAATGTACATATATATATATATATATATATATTTTATTTCTTCATAAACCTTTCACAGAAAATCGACTGCTAGAGTCTTTCTCAACAATGTCGAATGGACGCAATAGGACATATTTTCGCGTTATCAGTTTTGCAAACCTATCTTTTTCTTTCTTGTACTGACATTCACTTTGGTATCATTTTGTATCATCTTTGATTAATAATTATCTAGTCTTGTTTAACCTTTGTCGCTCTCCTTCTACACAGCAAAATCAGAAAGAGAAAAGGTAAGACTGCAATGGACAATATGAAAAGTGCTATGTCGATTCCAAGGACCTCGTAGAGAGATAAATCGTTTCGGGCTGGTCTCAAGTGCTTCGCACCCTTATGCCGAATAACGTACTCAATCCAGTAGATGGCGCTATCAATAGGTGGAGTGGGTCTGTCGTGTAAGATATTAGAACGAGCCACGGCGTTCTCTTTATATCTATAACAATAAAAAAAAAATTAATTTTACGAATTTATTTAAATTATTGATATTAGGTGATTTAATTGGTTTTCTTAATTCAAGATTTTTAAAATACGCTCCTCACCTGGGTTCATTTATTATTTTAACGACAGAGTTCACTATACTTTCTTTAGTAAGCTCGTTTGGTAAAAGCGTGATACCGAACCCTGCCTGCTCTGCATATCTTGAGTTGAACTCCTGGTCGGCGAAGAAAGGAACGCATAGGACTGGAACTCCAGCAGATGGCGCTTCTGTGATTCCGTGGAGGCCAGCGTGTGTTATAAAAATTCTAATGTTTGGGTGAGCTGGTGAAAACAACGTTTAATTTATTAAAACTAATAAAAAATAAATAATTTATAAAATACCTTTCAATAAAAAGAAAATACCTAATATGCCGGGTTGCGGATACCATTTCCTTATTAAGACATTCTTAGGTTTGTTAGGCACGTTTTCCTGATCCCACTTCATGAGTACAGTGTGGTTGAGCTCACCCATTGCTGCTAGGACTGTCTCAAGCATTCCCTCTGGTAACTGTTTGCTGTTCAGTACCGATCCAAAATTTAAATAAACCACGCCTTCTTTTGCATTGTCCATTATGTTCTTGAATTCCTTAAAATAACAATTTTTAATAATCTTTTGTGATAATTATTTAAATTAACATTGTATTTATCATATATTATTTGAAGTTGAAAAATTACTTAGTTGCATTTATTCTTCGAGAACAATAAGTATGTATTTTATGTGCTTGTTTGTTTTAAGTGAAATATTTATAATAATATAAAATAAGGCTGTGTTTTATTATTTCTTCACCATATTTATTTCAGTCTACATTAGCTACTTTTCAGCTAGTAAGCCATTTTCAAGCCACTTTATTTAATCATGCTTATTGCATTTAGTCCATAAGTAGATTAATGATAAGTATTAATGTTTTACATTTTATATTAAAGTACAGTTAACTTTAATCTGATTATGGACTAAATGCAAAGAGCATTATTAAATAAAATAGCTTACTGGCAGAAAAGTAGTTGATGTAGACTGAAATAAATATGGTGAAGAAATAATAAAACACCGCCTTATTTTATAGTATGTATTTTAGTTACTATTATGCTTTACACTATTTATTAAAGATATGAAATGTGATGTTCAAGAAAGAACAGGGAAGCCTTAAGAATTTCGAAAAAAAGATGTATTGTGTTCAATGCTATGAACAAAGATGCATAAGTCAACCGGATAATTCAGTTATAAAACACCGAACTGTCATGACTTGCTCCTATGAAATATATTTATGTTGATAGCGTTGTAGCGGCTGAAATGAGTGTGAAAAGTTGGTATAGATAACGAATGAATGTATAATAATGTTATTGAATCGAAATGGAAACATGTTAAATGACAAATTCTTCAATTGAAGCCAAACTTAATGCAGCAGACAAAAGATCTCATATAAAAAAAAAATATATAACATATTGTCTATTTATTACTGAAAACTGTGAATATGGAGCCTCTAAGGGTGAATTAAACGAAAAAAAAGTAGCGAGAACAAATTTCAATCCCTCACGACCTGTTAAAGAAGTTGCAATTTATTCCTTTATTTTCAAAACTAGATACCAAGCTATAATTTAAAACCTGTTTGGTACGGTGCCAAGTAGTCCCAAGTTACGGTACTTATTTTAAATTTCATCAACTTTTTCGCTGCTTGAAAACTATTTATCATAACTTTTTTTAGATATACCTGTAGTTTTATTTATAACTGATTGCTTCAGGTATTTCTAAAACTACCGCTCGTCTAGTATCTTACTATTACAGTTGCTCACTTCTGGTAGTTTTTCCCCGATCTTCGCACTAAGTCCTCCAACTGGAATGACATTGGGTAGTAGAGGTTCTGGGTAACCAACAGAAAAATGGTAATCCATCAATGTTAATGATGTGTTTCTCAGCATATCCAGCAATGATGGACGGTTTTCATATCCTGGGTATCTTATGTATTTATCCATTAGAGCTTGCTGAAAAAAAAATTGAATTACAAATATGCTCTTAATTCAAGTATTAAAGAAATAAGCGCTTGCCATTTATAACTTGTTTCACACCTGATGAGGGATATAGTCGTAGTAATGGATACACAATTCAAGAACGTTTATGAAAAAATTATGAAGCCGCTGAAGGAAGCTCATTCGGTTTGTGTAGGGTGATCTCATGTTAGGCTGCAAATGTAACGAAACTTCGTTTCCGCTCAAAAACGAATACCATGGAGTAAGGGACATCGCCTGGAACGTTACTGCTGGAATTTTCTGCTTGTGACTGATGGCAATGAGGGGTTCCTGGCAGAAATGCGATTCCAGAAGTAATAAATCGTATTTTGTTGTATCATATTCCAAAAACTCCATAAACAGCTTTTCTTGGAAGACTTTTTCCATTAATGTTTTGCAAAAATCATTTAAGGCAAAATAGAAACTATACGGTCCGTCCATCATGGTTTTTATGCTATTAGCTGAAACAAGTTAATAAATATTAAGTTCTGATGACAGTAGTGAGATGATATATATAAAAAAAAAAATATATATGTTGCAATAAAAGAAAAATATTCGCATTCATTGCCTTATGTAAAATTTTTGTGGAATCACCGGAACAGTTAGAGAGGTGGAATAGAGGAGTAAATCAATTATGAATCCACTTCTCATGTAATGTTAAAAGTACACGATTTTACAGAGTAGCATGGACTAATTTTTGTTAGTTAAGCAGAGAATATGATATCCTATTATCAAGGAATTCAGTGAAAAATTCAACCGGACACTTTCTCAAATAAAGATCACTATTACGTATTTATTAAAGCCTCAAAATTTAAAATCCTGGGAGTACTCTCAAATTTGAACTAAAAGTTATCATTTTTCCGAATAATGATGAACCATCTTACTCAGAGTCAAAAGAGGAGGAGGGTGTCTAAACTTATGGTAAAGGTATACGTAATGGATTGGGCAAGGTGTAGTTTCAATGCTCGGTCTAGGAAAGATTGTTTAGTTCTGATCTTAAGATACGAGTTTTTCTGTGATAGTACTTCAGAAACAACTCTACGTTCTTTCCCTAACTTTCGCATTCTCGGAATTACTTATTCGAAGTAAGGTAATGTTTCAAAAAGTTCTGGATAAAGATACTTCTCAAAAACTTGAACCACTACATGGAGGGTCTGGAGGCATGTAACTTTGTAAGGAACTACTGATTCTTGATCAACGGTTGTGCAAGAAGGTGATTTGAAAGAAATCAAGCTCAGCTATTGGTATTCATCTTAATTAATAGTACCCAAATTAAAGAGCCTGGGTATACCTCAGGAGGGTCGATCCACATCTGCTGAGGAAGAATAAATAATTATGTCACAACCAGACCCGAATCCTAGATTTGGAGCATACACCCACAATGGGCTATTCACTAAAATTACTCGCTCTCTGACGAAGATACTTCTTCAGAAAAGAAAAAATAATTTAAACTTAATATTACAAAAGGTTTAATAGTTGAATTTTCTAGCACCTACAAATCCGAATGAATAAAAAATAGTCAAAGTTTGAAAGTTGATACTAGTTAGTAACTGAGTGTGAAAAACTATATATATATATATATTTAATTTCACACCTTTATCACTCATAAATTTAGGTTCAGATTTAAATTTGAATTAGCAGTTTAATGAAACGTATCAGTTCTATGGTCTCAAAGTAATGGTCCTAAAACCTAGGGATGCACAGAAGGGACCACCATTCAATTCTCGCATCATACAATTTTTTGAGGGAGGGCATTTTCAGAGTTATTCATTATTAAGAAGGCAAATATTTACGGTGTTATGATTTATCGGAGGAAACCATGTTCTTATGATGTTTCAATTGAAGATCATTTAAACCATAGAGCAAAGGAAAAACTAAACTACACTTATTACAATTTTACTTTAATTTGTGCTGTTTTTAAAATAAGGAAAGCAATAACATTTCCTAGGTATTCCATTTATTTATCCATTGGATCCATTGGCAATCCACAGATTATCCACAGTCAAGCGCAGCCAATGGACAGTTCTGCCAAAGCCATTTTATTTTCACACTTTTCAGAGGATTATTGAATAGAAAGCTTGGCTAGATACTAGTATAAAGCTAAGTGTGAATGGATTCATGATGGAGGTTATCTATTTCGGAAAAAAATCAGTAAACGCTTTGTAATTAGAAAAATTAGGGACACTTTTATTTAAAACATAGTTAGCACTGTCAAATATTTTATGAATAAGTAATTTACAATACGTTTAATAGGTAGTATTGGAAGTTAGAAAAAAAAAACTTCTTTTTACAGTTTCAGATATTTATGTTTATCAGCTTTCGGGGCTGTGCACCATATCCATCTAATTTTTTTTAAAAAATAGAATTTAATGTATAATATCCAATTTAATGTATAAATCTACTTTTATAATTTGTTGTATATTTATATATGCATATTGTATATTTATATAAGTATATTGTATATATTCTCTTTTAATGTTTATTAAACTTGTTTTTAGATAAATATGGTGCATAGTACCGAAAGCAGTTAAACATAAATATAATTATATTTAAAAATATATGAGACTGTAAAAAGAAGGATGTTTTTTCTTACTTTCAAATTTACAATATTCTAATTATATGATCTAGAATTGACTTGTGACTTACCTGTGTATGGTACATATCCCACTTCGACATCCCTCCAGTTCGGAGGAGGGTCTTTTAGAGGGTACGGGGATACAAAGGTAACGTTGTGGCCCCTAACGGCTAGTTCCTTGAAGATCGCTACGAAGGCGTAAGTGTGGCTGTACAACGGCATCGGGGCGAGGATTAGGATGTTGGCAGCTTCCAAGGGTACGACCCCGATGAACAGTAAAAGTATGGCCGGTAGCGCCACCATCTTAGATGCTAATAAAAACAGGCAAACATTCGTTTATTTCTTTCTCTAGCAAACCAATTTAGTATAAAGTGCTGGTGAAAAATGGAAAAATGGATATATACGGAAAAGTATTGCTGAAATATTTATCAATTGAAGCAGACTTAATTAAGTTTTTTTGTTTTGAATATTTTGGGGAAGGATCTAGTGCAAATGAAATAAGGATTCTTTCCGTAGGCCTATTAGTTAAAAAAATAATAAAAAAAGAAGTTTTGATATATTTATATTTTAAAATATCAGTAAAAAGGGTTATTAAATAAATATTTGTTAACGTAAGTTTTTATTATCGTTTTCTATTTTATTTTTTCTTAATTATTAAATTGAATTCAATTAATTCCGTCCAGTTGGCTAATTGCTCAGTAAATTGTTTGGTGTCTGAGTAGAAGTCTTTATGATAGAAAGACTTACCACATATTTGATTGTTCAGAAAATAATGCAGGATTTTGAGTTTTCTTTAAAATACTCCTCTATATAACAAACTGTTTACGTTTACTGGATTATTCAGTTGTATGAATTTCTACACTTATTAATCCTCTTAAATTTATTAGTACTTCTGTAACGTTCCAATAAACAAGTTAATATAAAAAATTCTAATAGATTACATGATGATTTTTTTGAAATAAACGGATGTTAGATACATAACTATTTAAATATAATATTAGATCTACAGTGATTAAACTACAGTAAACATATTTAAGGTTATAAACATGTCTATGAAATATTTGTATATTTCACTTCTTCTTTCACACAAGTACAATGAAATAAGATCTTTAAAAAGGCCCATTGCCTTGATTCCGTGGATTTTAAATGCTTTTTGTCAAACTTAAAAAAAATAAATAAAATTTTACATTTAGCAAGAAAATTTCATTTGATTCCCTTGAAAATATGTGATTTATATTAAGTTCAGATATTATTATTTATATATTTTTCGTAACCTGCTACAACTTTAGTAGATATTATTATTCTTTTCTAAAAGTCTCCGCTTTCCAATGATATATTATTCGTATACCTTCGGATTATTATTTCCGGAGGTTCAATTTGGATATTTTTCTTTCTTTCTCCTTTATTCAATTATAAAATTCTTCCAAAAGTTATATTTATCCATTTTTTATAGTTACTTAAGATAATAAGAGAGAATTATTTTTTTTTTTAAATGAACCAAATTAAAGGTACTTTAGAGATATGTTGAACATTGGGCATTTAAGCTCTGTAAAGTGACGTCAATGTGTAAAAACCTAAATGATATTAAAGACCACTTCATTATACAATGATACACCTAGTTTAATTAAAATCGTGGGAGCCGTTTTTGAGAAAATCGTAAAAATTTTGATATAAGGTGGAACTTCCGGTTAGTCGATTTTAACGAAAATGTTGCTGTCACATCCAAGGCATATACCTATCTTAAATACGTAATATCAATTTCTTACTTCTTTTCGTTTTTGAGATAGACTGTTCACACACGCACAAACATACACACACCATTTTGTAGGACTATGTTATTTGGACTCAGAGAATCTCAAAACGCGTATTTCGCTTGAAAACTCAGATTCGAAAATTTTCAATATCGCAATACTTTCCCTTACTATATATTACATATATACGTAAGTGAAAGTAAAAAATATATATCCAAGTATGGCTTTTATTCTTTTAGTTACATGTATGGGTAAGTGAAAATAAAAATTAAACCCAAATTAAAAATTGAATAAAATTTATCACAATACCTTCTTGTCGCTTTGTATTCGCCTTCTTCCCGACGTCTAGATCACTGCTAATGTTCCAAAGTATGTTCTTCCTTTTATAATAAACTTTTAGAGTACTTTCACGATATGCTGCAATATTGCAGATCTTAATTCTTTTAAAAAGTGCTTTAAGTACAACGCGGTCACTGAAGCGTCCGAAATAACTTTACTACATATTATATAATGCACCAATTCAAACTATAAGCGGAGTGGCCTGACGATAACAACTGAGACTACTTCAAGGCAATTCATTCAGAATCCTTAACGGTCTTGATATCAACAAGTGAGCTAATCAGGATGACCATGTGTTACTTGCGTGCTATAGATACCATCATGTTTATATCAAGGTCACTTGGTCGATCGTTTTTTTTCGATTACCCCTACCTTATCATTTCCGGTATATGGGAGAGGGGAAGGATGATATAGGAAGAGAAGCATACTTAATCAAACCAGAGTGGGGAGGTCCCGATTCATTCCATTGATCCGTCATGAAATAAATTTCATATGGGTAAATTTTGCAAAAAAACTTTTGACAAAAATATTTTATCTTTTTTGTTATAATTAATAAAAATGCTATTGCTAAGCTTTTTTATTCAGGATCAAAGTTTATACCTGGCCACTTTTGCTTTCTTGGCAATAATATGGTACTTGTATAGAAGAAAATCTTCTAAAGCTGCGAGACAGCTTAAGTGTTAAAGAACTTATATTTAGTTTAAAAAACTTGAGATATCAGTGCATCTAAGACTTGTTGTGGGGATTAAAAGAGGGGCCAGAATCAACCATTGGATGTTGCGTACTTCTGCTAAACACCCAGACTCCCTTGTGCTCCCTTGTACAGCAATTTGACTCTTGCGAGACTCATACCCAAGACCAAGACTAAGACTGAATAAGTGTCGTCTTGGTCTTGTATTTTGTCCACACTACAAACAAGGGTATAACAATAAGTTGGTCTTATTTTCGACCGATGGCCATTCATTGAGATGATTGTGGAGCCGATTTATTTGAATGATGGATTTTAATTTGGTGTTTGACTTTGCCAGCTCGCGGGAACGATTTCTCTTCTACGTAGATCCTTCAAAACTTTCCGCTAATTATCATATACTTTGTTTTGTCTTCATTTACTTATAGGCCGATTTGCTCTACTTCTCTTTTCAAAGTCTTAGCGAGTTTTGAAAGTCTCGGTCCTTTTTATTGAGAGTTTGCTGGAAATGGTATTTGCATTGCTCAATATCTTTTCTTTAGATGCCGTCAGAATGCCATCTTTCCCTCTCATTTTTGCATTTTTCGCTTTATTTCTTTCCATTTCTTTCATAATATCTGCGTAGAATTATCCTATATCTCCAGCCTGCTAGTTGTCCTCAAAGTTTTCCAATCTTTCTTTGAGGAAATCCCTTTTTGCTGGTCTTATAATTTGGTTTTACTTTTTCTTGGCGGATTTTTTTTTCTCCCCTTCCTCGCCATTAAGGCCATACGGGGTTTTCCAGGGCCAAGGTTTGAGGGCTGGGATTTAAAAGTCTCCCCCGGTACCGGGACGGGAACTCGTGACAATTTTTATCAGGTTGCCGGGCAACAGCGGTGCTGTGCACACAGGTTAATTCATTCGACCACCCCGCCCCCTTTTTCTTGGCGGCTGTGTAGTTGTCAAGAGTAGCTTGATCAGTTGAGGCTAGGCAGAGGAATTTCCTTTTCCTTTTTTCCTCTACGACCTTTTTGCATGCATCTATGAACCACATCTTTGTTTTTCGTTTCTCCTGAATACCTATCACTTCCTTAGCTGTTTTTTTTTATGTTACCTACCAGTGTTGGTCCAGTGTGAAGTTCTCCGAGTCCCACGGTTCGAATTCGTTCTTTAGCTCTAGTTGGGATTTGGTTTTTACTTCAGAGTTTTTCAAATTATGGACTTTGTATCTCCTAGTTTCCACATAATCTCCATTTTTATGATATCGTCTCAATCTCTGGCTAAGTTTAATTCTAATCAGAAAGTGATCCAAATCACAGTCTACTCCAAAATAGACTCTTGTATCTTGTATTTAACTCTGAAGTCTCTTCTTCAGACTTCTAAACCTTAAGCTGTTACCAGTCTTACTCCGTTGTCATTGGTTTAATATTTTCGTGGAGGCTTTGGCTATGAACTATATACTATCTTATATATTATATTGTATACAAAATATGCAGCATTGCTCCAATGCAAGAGTCTTGCCGTTACATTTTAGCTTATTGCTATTTATTAAACATGTTACTTTAGATCTTAGGAAAACGCTACAGGACAGTTGCAGTGGAAATGTACATTTAGATGTATTATGGACAAAAAACATAGTCCAACCAAATTAATAAAATTAATTTGAAATTATATTAAAGGCATTTTCATGAAATATAATGATAAGCCCTCACCTTGGAATGGAAAGAATTGTAGTGTAAAGTACAATGCCACCAATCATTTAAGTAAAAAAATCTGGTGTTTCCTGACATGACTTCCCCGCGTATTTTAAACAATTTTGTTTTCAGTTTTTAATATGCTCATTAAAAGTGACACAATTGAATTAAACTAATTTTCCTGATTACCGATCAGATAAATCATAACCGATAATTGTAAAATTTCTTTGCTGACGGTGATTGGTCGTCTTGGCCTTGCACTTTGCAAGTCCAAAACCTATTGTAGGCGTACCTAGTATAAAACTTTAATATATCGCCAATTTAATGAATTGCCATTTTTTTACCTTAAGTATATTTTAAGTTTTCTCTGTGTAATGTAGTTGTGCTTTTTCAGTCATCCTCTAATGGGCTAAGTACTGGCCATGCCAGTTGATTAAGTACTATGACTTTAGGATGGTTTAGGGAATAATAACAAATTTAAAAAAAAAAAACTTGTTTATTTCCATGCTTCAGATATAAAAACACTATCTCACAAAACAACTATGTTAACAGTCGTCTTAATTATTTTCCGTTTGAATTCCCAAAACGTGTCAGTCCTTTTTCGTTTTAGGTATCTTTACTCTCCTCAGCAATGACAGCAAAATTATGGGAAGAAGAGCGATGGTTAATAAAAACAAAAATATGTCTAGTCCAAGAACTTGGTAGAGTGATAACTCAATCCTTGCTGGTTTTAGGTGATTTGCTCCATTATGCCTTATAACGTATTCAATCCAATATATAGCGCTCTCCATGGCCGTATTTTGCCTATCTTGGACGACTTTAGAACGTATCAGAGCATTCTCTTTGTAACTGAAAAATAAGTAATAAAATTTTTTTATTTGAGAAATTAAAAAAAAAGTAAAGAAATTTCATTTTTTGATTCGTGGAATAATTATCTTCGAGTCAAAAAATGACTCCAATTATAATCGGACATTTCTTTGGGAATGAATGAGTACAATCCAGAGAATAAAATTATAAATATCTATACAAGTCACCTGGGATCTTGTATGATTGTAAGAACCGAGTTGATAATTCTGTCGTTTGTTAGCTCATCCAAGAAAATTGTGATCCCTAACCCTGCTTGTTCAGCGAATCTGGAGTCGTATTTCTGATCAGCAAATACGGGAATGCACAAAACCGGGACTCCTCGGTACACTGCTTCCGTCAGACTGTGCAGTCCTGCGTGTGTTATGAATATTCGAAGTTTGGGATGAGCTGTAAAATTGAAATCTTTCATTAATAATTGCAACTCTAAAAGCGTAATTGATGAATGAACTACACTTTACCTAATATAGCAGGTTGCGGGTACCATTTTCGTAAGATGACGTTTTTAGGTTTATTTGGAACGTCTTCAACGTCCCACCTCATGAGGACTGGGTAGTCGATTTTGCCCATAGCTGCTAGGACGGTTTCGAATACTCCTTCTGGCATGTTTCTACTATTCAATACAGACCCGAAGTTTAAGTATATAACACCATCCTTGGAGTTTTCGAATACATTATTCAAGTCCTGTTATTAACAATTCAAGGATTGTTAATTTATAATGTAATGATAATGTAATATGAGTAAAAAAACTCAACAAGATAAAGAAAATTAGTTACTATATTGCAACAGGAAAAATCAGATCATACATTTTTAATCTCTAAAATGCATATACTATAGGTGGGGAATCACGGTATCGGAGGCCGCAGGTGACTGAAACGCAGGTGACGTCTAAAACGTAGTTGCGGCCTCCAAATATTTTTTATTAATCTAATGTTGGAATTAATTAATAAATATTTTAATAATATGATTTTTCAAGTTTCTGAATACTTTTAAATCATATAACCGAAGGCAGCAAATATTTATTTTTTTTTTACAAAGAAGCGTATGCAATAAAGCCTTTAATGCGAATAGATGCAAGGGTGCCCAATCTCGCTAAGGTCAATGGCGCAAGAACCATCTCCCCCCCTTCAGCCTCCTCCCAAGATATTTTATTACTCATCTTTCTTAAAAACAGATCAATCTAAGGTGGAATTAGAAAAATCGTAGATCATATACAAATACCCTTACTTCGGTGAGTTCCATATGTTACCCTTATCCATTAGTCCGAAAATTCATAACCCCGTTGAAATTTGCCCTCCTCAAAAATTTTAATACCCGTCAAAATATTTCACCCTAGAAAATTTTGATGGCAAAACTTGTACCATGAAACTCCCTTCTGGGCAATCCCGGAATAGATGTATTAAGAATGATTTAAAATCATCCAGGAAATCGCTATGACACAACCAGGCAACACAGGATGTATAGTAATGCTCGTTCGCTCAGGACTGCGATAGTTAACGTTTATTTCATATCTATACTACAGATTGAATTTCGAACTTTACATTATAATCTGTTCACACATAATATTTTTTTTTCTCTCTTTCGCGCATCTACTCTTAAGGGTCATTGGCTTGGGGGGTTAAAATAAATTATATTATGTGTATAATATAGTATATATTATAATTAATATAATAATTTAATTTATACTATGTATATATAATATATGTTCAAGAATACCCTTGTTTGGTCCATGTATGTAAATTTAATGTATGTTTGAATTGACTGAAATTAAACTGGACGAAGAGTAAAATAAAAAAAAGAAATATTTCTGAAATAACTTACCTTGGGAAGTTCATCGCCGATTTTCAAGCTGAGTCCTCCAACTGGAATGGTGTTTGGAAGCAAAGGTTCTGAATATCCGACAGACATGTGGTAGTCAGCTAATATCAACGAAACATTCCTCAACATATTCAATATCGGAGGGCGGTTTTCAGAGCCAGGATACTTAAAGAATTTGTCCATCAGGTATTGCTACAGATCATGGTTGATCATTGGTTAATGCCCAATATTATTTTATTACTTAATGTTTAAAAAAACAAACATAATTCACAATATTTAACTTATGTTACCTGGTGTGGTATATAGTGAAAGTAACCTACGCCCATTTCGAATAGGTTGATGAAAAAGTTATCTAGTCTTTCGAAAAAGGTCATACGATTCTTGTACTGTGAACGCAAATTTGGCTGTAAGTGGAGTGATACTTCGTTACCGGTGAGGAAGGAATACCAAGGGGTGAGGGACATTGCATGAACAGCAATAACTGGAACATTAAATTTGTGGCCTAAGGTGATGAAGGGCTCTTGGCAGAAATATGGTTCCATGATCAATAAATCGTATTTAGTATTATCGTTGTCCAGAAAGTTATGAAGGTCTTCATCATCAAGTGCTATATCTAGAACATAGTTGCACAAGCTGTACAAGGCTGAATAAAATCTGTATGCATTGGTGTTGATCATCTCTTTAATGGATCTCTCTGGAACATAAAAGCTATTGTAGAAAATATGTATGTTGAAAATTTATTGTACACATCATCTATCTTTCAATGTAAATTTCTTAATATTGTTTTGTCTAATCTTCCTTACCACTCTGACGAGATCCATTAAGTGCAATATTTCTCCAGTTGGGAACATCTAGTTTTTGAGGGAAGGGAGACACCATTGTGATGTTGTGCCCCCTGGCAGCCAGTTCCTTGTACACGGGGATAAATGTGTTGGTGTGGCTGTAGAACGGCATTGGCGCCACAATGAGGATATTTGCTGCTTTCAGAACCGCGGGAAGAACTGACAGAATAAGCAATATCGCCTTCATCTTTGTTAGATTCTTCTAATGAAAAATAACTGAAACAAAAATTAATAAAAATCGTTATTCATTATTTTTGTGGAGCTAGATATTAACCTATTGTTTCTGAAGCAATGTCTTCCGTTTTTAAAATAAACATTTGTTATGCACCCCAACGTGAATAAATGAAAATAAGAAAATGCATCCAGATGACGTTCATAATATTAATATAATGTTTAAATTATGGTATATCTAATGTTTTCAAAAAATTTGAAACCTATTTTATTTCGGTCCTTTATATTCGTTAACATATGACTTAGAAAAACAAGTCTTGGGTTCAATACTTTGAAATGTAATACTTGTAATACGCAAGGTCAACGGTTGTAGATGGAGGTGATTGGTCCGAGGTCACGCTCAACTACCAGGTTTTTCACTTTAATTAGTTATTTAATAAAGGAAACCCTTCTTATAGAGGCGGTCCAGGAGGGTCTTCCGACGCCATGGTCGATCCAAAGCTGATATAACAGAATTAATAATTTCATACTATCAGCTGGATTCGAATATAGGACCTTGGATCAAGAAAGTCAGTGCCTACCTACTGAGTTACAACGGTCCTGCTCTTTATTCCCTTCCCCCTTAAAACTTAAGGATCCTGAGTTTTTAAAGATTTAAGTGATCCAACCAGAAGAAACTCGTTTTTACAAACTACCCAAAACCAAAGATTATTATAGTTCTGTTTTCAAAAACAAATCACAAAAAACATTTTCTGAGATACAATTTCCTTTAGTAGTACAGGCTTTAAATGAAATTCAATCTTATGCCTCTAACCTACTATCTCACGTTTTTCTTTTGTTTATATGAGTTTTCACTATGTACGAATAATAACCCAAATGTTCACTAAAGCTCTTAAAACACAAAGACGAATTAGATATATAGAGGAATAATATCATAAAGATAATCGCAACGAATGAATGTTAGTATAGACCTAATAACATAAACGATAAAAAAAAAAAAAAAATAAAATAAAAATACGACGTTTTCTACTCAGAACCAATCTATCGCAGAAAAAAAAAATAACGTTCTAAGAAAAAAATAACACGAAATTCTTTTAAAAACACATTTATTGAGACAAAACAGTCACACCTATGTATTTGATTGATCTAAGTCGTTAGCCAGATGTAATCTTTAATTATACCACTCCTTTCTTAAGTCACAAGTAACAGTCGAAAGCTAAATAGATTCACCTTCTAAAACCACAAACCACCATCAACACAAATAATTTCCATTTTAAAAATTAATTGACTGTAGAAGTTGACACCGGCATTGTATGGGTATTCCGAAGTTTTAAAGTAACAATTTACTTACTTTGAGAAGTATTGTGGTAGTTTCCATGTAACGAGCTGCTGTGTTCTCGTTCGTACTCACTGATATGGAGGTATAACTACAGGTTCCACATGTGATTTACATTATTTCCACTCACGACAAAGTTCAATAAGACTAAATGTATTAAAAACAATTTATTCTGATGTGAAGCAACTATAAAATAAATAAATTGTGTAATAGGAGGGATATAACTCATGGACGTCGAGACCGTGGTATCACTATTAAAATAATTTTTAGATAAGAAAATAATCTTGACAGTATACTACTATACGATAAGATGTACTTCTTATCTCTTATAATTTTTGTTATTCATAGAATTCAGGGTCGGGAAACACTTCACGGGTTGTGTAGACGTCTTTATGATATCTTTAAGTGTTTTAATTTGTATTTGTTTAAATTTTAATTAAACTATTTCATAATAATATTTTTGTGAGATAATCGTATTATTTTTAATTTTTTTCGTCCTAATCTTTCAGGACATACGGGGTTTTTCAGGGCCTGGGAAGAGCCGTAGGATTGATACCAGAGTTAATAGTCTTTAGTTCTACACTAGTACTTTTTCTTCATTATAACTATTCAATTATACAGGATCTTTCAGTGTTAAGTGGCCAAACTGCAAAAATGAACTAAGAACCTTAGTTAAAAAAAGAAAAAAAATTTCCTCTGAATGTATGTCCGCATACATTACACTTAGTTTAGGAGATATTCACACCTGAAGGTTTTCCTTATTTTGAATTATTTACGTTACATGAAATAAATAAATAAAACCTATTTATTTGTTGTAACTGCTTTATTAATTAATCCAAGTCAATGACCTTAATTCATTACGAAGAAGGATAATTTAATCTTGTGAAACAATAACACATATCCACTGCCGTTCTGCCACTGCTGCTGTCGAAAAAGATGCTGAGCCTGTCTTAATCCTCTAGTAAATCAGCTTGACCAACATTTAATATGAATTTAATGTTTACGTTTAATTAATAAAGTAGTTGGAACAAATAAATAAGTTTTATTGACTAAATATAACGTAAATAATTCATAAGAATGAAAATATTTAGGTGTGAATATCTCCTTAAAAGAGCGTTTGCGGACATACATACGTCCTTATCTGAGATCCTATAAAGCAACCAATTACAACTTATACTATTGATTGCTAGGATCACCCTATTTCTCAAGCAATCCAAGTGAGGAGTAACTCAGAATTTTTTACCGACCCTTACTCTAAGCTAGGTTACTTCTTCATTCGACCCTTCAGAAGTATTAAACCCTTATACATTTAAGATATTACAATAAAGCTATTAAAATGTCTGTTCTGGTCAAAATGGCGTCTGTCGGCATTAAGGGGCCGCCCAGAAATTCTGGTCCAAGAAACTTAAAACTATCTATGTAAATTATTTTGATTTCTTAGATAATTTAAATTTGAAACGTTCATTAATTTTTTTTTTAGTTTACCTTTTTTATGTATGCGTTATTATCATTTTTTTTAATAGTTTGTTTAAAGTTTCCTCAACCTAAGAAAATAAAGCAATAACAAAGGAGTGAAATAAGGTTCCGTGGATCAGATATCCAGCTGGCTTTGTAATTGATGGCTGTTATCAGGTGACAGGTAGTAAGTAGTTAGCGGACAGATTGAGCGATGGCTTCCTACCGGTTATAGCCCCGGTTACTCATCAATCCATGTTCTTTCTGACCTTTTTGCACTGACCTATGCTTATTGGGAACTATACTTACAGTGTTATCGAGGAGTTGTATCTTGTATAGTACATGGACATTTTTAACGTATATACACTAAAAGGTTAATTTACAATGACGTACATAAATCAGATTCTATTTAGAAAAAAAATCCTGTAGCTGGTCTGCGTGTACGTAGATGGCAGCCAGAGAGCGAACTCACGCTGCTCAATGTTGATACTCATATTTTTTTCCCCACTTAACTTTCCGATACTACTTACAAGTATAATAATAATTATGATAAGCCTTCGCGAACCCGAATATTCGATTCCGATAGCACCAGTCGATGTCTACTTTCTTCCATTATATAACGGCTTAAAAGCTCCGGTTGATTCATACTTCTCCGATCCGAATATTCCGCGCAATACTTTTTTTTCAAAAACCTTAAGACGTTGCTCATCTCATAATGAATGGGACTACGTTTTGCATCCCTAAAGAACCATAGGATAATGGTTTACTTACAAATATAATATATAAATATTGAAAGAAGATATCGTAAACTTCCAATTTACTGTATGTATCATCATATGTATCATCATCGCCAAGGCTCCACAACCCGGTATCGAGTAATGGCCTCCTCATGCAACTTCCAATTATTCCTGTCCCGTGCGGGTCCCATCCTGTTCCTTATTCCAGGAATACTTCTTGCATCTTTAGTCATATCATCAAACCTGGGTGATCTAGGCCTTCTTTTCCCATACAGTGGTTGCTTAAGGAGCTTCTTTGGTATTTCCTCCATTTCAATCCTTGACATCTGTCCTGCTCATCTTAGACTGGTCAATATGATGATCTATACGACGTTTGGTTCGGACAACATAGTATATAAGTCTCAGATGGAGCTTCCTATCCTTTTTCCAGCAGCTTGAACGTCATATTTTCTTTGAAGAAACTTTCAAATATCAAAATAGAAGTTCTCGCTCTTCGTCTTAAGTGAGTGTCCACAACCATATAAGATAACTGGCCATATGAAGATTTCGTAGATCAAGGTTTGTTCAGACAAGTGAGGACTACAGAACACCTTGTATAAGCTGAAATAGCAGCGGTTGGAATTTACAAATTTTCTTTTTTTAATTTGAAGTGCGACATTATTTATCACTTGTCATCAATAACCCTAAATAAGTGAGCACTGTTACTTTCTCGAAATGTTACGCGTTTATGTTCACAATGTCTCCAGTGTCTTCTACGTAATATTACTATACATATACATAAATATTAAATGTTTAGTAACATCGAATAGTCTGGGAAGAAAGAGTTGAATATTAAAATACAACTAAAAATATTGTAAAAGTAAGTATTTAATGCAACATAGATTGTGTTATGTTGGGATCCTTCCGTTACATGGAGATGAATTAGCAAAGCCAACACATATATCAATGGCGTGATATAAAACTTCTAACCTGGTTTATTTTTTAATTGCGGTCGGATTAAATTTCCGAAACATGGTTTTCAACGGATCTTTACGTTTTGGAGCCTCTTGATCAAATGAACCACCAATGATCAAATGATCCACAAAGCCCTAAGAGGTTTCCTTTCAAATTAAAATATTTATATATTACTTATGAAAATATAAATTAAGACAATATCAGCAAAAACGTTATTGTATGATCACTATTATCTATTAAAAAAAATAATAATTATCAATCAAATTCGCAGCTAATGGTTAATACATCAGATTTTCTCGATGCGCAGCATACAAATTTCGTAAAGTGTTAAAATAAATAAAACCGTTATCGATTAAAAGGAAAAATTATTTTAAGCATGCTAATATTTCGGCCCACTGTTTATGCCTTGGTCAACACACAATATAGCAAGATTTAAAATCTTATAATTAAGTATATATATATATATATATAAAGCAAGAAGGTAACACAAAATATCTATGTTTCTTGTTTATTTATCTCATTCCCGATCTTACATATAACAGACATATATATATATATATATATATATATATATATATATAATATATATATATATATATATATATATATATATATATATATATATATATATATATATATATATATGGAAAGCGCGATGACGTTTAAGAAATGAAAACAAACTTAAAATAAGAGATAAATTGGTGAGAGTTCTCTCATTAGCACATCAAGTTGATATGAATAAACGCTTAGGAGCTTGATGAACTATTCATGGCCCAGTTGTTTACGTTTAATTTATCAGGATGATTTATAGGCGTTATAAATTATCCATTTTTCTTTTCATTGGGGAACTTCCCTTTGTGTATGATTTTATAATCGAATTGCTGAACTGTTTAACGATACTTGTAAGGATTAGAGGGGAAAATGTAGCTTATATACATAAATATGTTATTTATAAGTGTGGTATCTTGAAAATGCATATCCTTTACAAGGTATTGACACATTTTACCTTTTATATCAGACAAATAAATAGTTTCATATTCCTTATGTTATTAATTAAAAATTTCATTTAGATTTGAATTTTTCCAAAATAATTCTAATATTATATTATTTTTTTTTTTTGTATATAAGAAATGTATGCGCCTGTCAACGTAATGCTGGCGATCAGCAAATGTGATGGCGATACATGAAATAATGACATGACAAGCATGGGGAAAGAAAGTACTCAGAAGTACCTCTTTCCTAACTTGTTCCAATTACTTAGATTGGTTAAGGAAGGAGATCTCTCATCCAACGGCTCTTCGGTCTCCTCCTCATGTTCTGAAGTATTTCAGCTGTGGCCATGTCTCTTATTAGTCTGTTATTATTTCCGTTTAAATTAGTGTAATATCGTTGAAAGGGGTCGTTATATGTTGCTCAACTGTTGGAAGGTGGAGGTCAGTATGTAGAGTTTTGTTAGTCACGTACCAAGGTGCTTTTGTTATGAATCGCAATAATTTTGATTGGAAATTTTAAAGTTTTTGTGGATGGGTCTTTTTCGCGAAACCGTATATTTGTGATGAGTACGTCCATAACGGTTTAAGTAAGTTGCATATAGTTTTTGTTCTAAAGCTCCAGTAATGTAGTCTGCAACTCTGTGCAATTGTCGTCGAATGGAATGTGCGAAAGCCGAATTGGTGATCAGTCAATATGTCGACAGGTCTTTGTATATTAAATTTTCAAAAACTTTAGAGCATATAGGAAGGAGGCTAATGGATCTGTAGGATGAAGGATTACTTATGTCTTTACCGGGTTTGTGGATCATCTTAATGAGTGAATATTTCCATTGTAAAGCTAATTTTGAAGTCCTTAGCATGCAGTTGTAAATTGTTGTCAGAAACACTAGAGCTTTCTTGGGCATTTATTGGATTGCTTCGGCTGTTATTAAGTCATATCCAGGAGCTTACCTTTTCGGTAATTGTTTGATTTGGTTCTAAGTATAAATACTACTTTTACTGCGTGTGCATCTGAGGTCAATCGTGTATCATTGTTCTTTAACACTTAATAATTCACTTATTCATATTTATTTATTCATATTTATCCGCCAATAACAACCATATTAGAGAAGAAGTGCGTGACATCGCGTTTGCCTTCCACAACTTTACTTCCACGGTATATAAGTGTTTTTTTGCACTTTTGGGTCGGATGTATTGGTCAGAATCCGGCCTTCGGCGTCCTTTTGTGACGGAAACAGATCCCTCCGCAGTATATCAGCCGTTCTGAAGTATTCTTCTCAACAGACATTATCTTCGAGGACCCAGCTAATTAAAGTTTTTGCCTCCAACGAAGTAATGTTGACGCTGTTACTCACCATCATAATTTTTGTTATGCGTTTTTCTTTCCGTCAGTGAGTCTCCTTAACGATTTATTGAGCCTTACCAGCACGGATGGATTTAACAAACTTATAAGAGTTCAACTAGCGTTGTCCAAAATCGACCAGTTTACCAATTCCGCCTAACTGTTGCTAGACCAAGACCAAGACTGATAAAGAAAAAATCGTTTTTGTGAATAAAATTTAGGGCAAAATAGTAACTAATATTTGACAATTTTAGTTACTATATGTAAAGAATTGTTATAACCAATATACTTTTGCATTTAGCTCTTCCGATTTTTCATTCGGGCTTAGGTAGGTTCCCCCTATCTTATAATTTACAATAATATCTATATAGTAATAGGCTAATAGGTAACTGGAAGATTGTTTTGCAAGACCAAGACTGAGTGCTCTAGACCAAGAATCGTCTTGGTCTCGCATTTGTGTGACACTAAGCCCAATCCACTTCCGTTTTATCCAAGCCTTGGTATCGGCTATGGTGGAAACGTACATTTGAATAAATTAAGATAAATACAGTACAAAACCAATTTTGGCAATTTTGAAAAAAAAATTCTAGCTTGAAACCTGTAGAACTAGGCATAGAGCTCAAGTACAGTTTGCTAACAACATTCCTAGGCCCTAAATTTATCAATTCTTAAAATACAATGATAGTTACTCGCATTATAACCAAATCTTTTACTGCAGATACCTAAAAAAACCGATTTCGAACATTTACTGTATTACTGGTAATTTTCACCGATTCAATTAAAATATACATTTATCTGATTGATAGGACCTGAGCTTCATTTGTAGGAGTTCTTCCGGCACCACAAAAAACGACAAGGTAACCTGTCTAAGGAAATAGGTACAGCACAATATAGATTAAATAACTTAACATACGAATATATATACTTATTTTTTGTATGAAAAGGTTATAATAAAAAAATTAAAAAAAACTTAAAGTTGTAAACAATTATTTAAGTTCACATAGATCACCAATAGATAAAATCACATTTCGCCATTTTTTTAGGTTTGAGAACGAGCACTCTTAACTCCGTTTGAGATGATATCTCAAATTTTGGCGCCCATATACATTTCGGATCTTGATTATTTATACCATGAAATGCTTGTTTCTTAATAGTTTTAATTATTGATCTCTCGATTTAAAAAAAATTAATCACACTACCTAATCAATATTTTATAAAAGTAATTTAAGTCCCTTTCTTTATTGGCAACCTTTATACAATGTACCAGGCACAGTCTAGCGGTCATGTTTTTTTTCTTTTTTCTTTTTGAGTCGATCTCTTTCTATGAAATTCACTGAGGTGATGGTGAAACTATCAGTTGCAGACTGAGTAGCCTTTATTGTAGCCCTTTGACTTTTAATAAGGCCCGGTGCCTGCGGGGGTGCCTTTGAAAGGTCTCACAGCGGCTCTCACTCTCTCTCTCTCTCTCTCTATCTCTTGTGCAAGAACAAGCTGATGGAACAAAATGCCTTATTGGATTACTTTGTGTCACTGAGGGATATTATCTACCACAATGGCCCAATGTCTTTCACTGCACTAAGGTAATGTATATTAATACATGAAAAGATTATTTAGTATTAATATTCTGTGAAAAATATTTCTTCTTCTGTAAATATGGTATTGCTGTGTTCCTGGACTTCGCGTTTCTACGGCGAGTAGGGGGTTCCAAGAACCGCATTTATTTCTATTAAATGTATTTAATACTTATATTTGTATTTATATCGGTTCCAGAAGCTAACCGATCAACTGAAAAATATATGAATTGTATATTTAAAGGTTATATACCACAGACCCCCTACTGTAGTATCCTAGATTGATTAATATACTTCTTATTGAATTTATTTTCAAAAGGTATCGTGTTTAAAAATTTACTATTTGTTTCTATAACTAATTTGTGGCATGCAAGGTAGATTTTAAAATTACTAAGATTGTATAATAACTAATATATTTATAAGCTTAAACAAAATATATATTACAATAATTATAAGAGGATCATATTAGAGGAGACTGTTTTTTTGGATATGCCTGATTGAGGTTACTAATGATCTGTTGATTATATTTATGATTGCCAACACAAGTTTACATATGTATAACTAAAAGAATGTTTCTACTTGGCTGTTTCTTCATAGTGAGGGGTGTCGCCGGTATCAACCTTTCTATCACCCACCTCTCTTTTCGTAGTTTTCTCTGATTGGCTGAATTTTCCTAGCATAAGGGATGACCACGCCCCCAGGCCGTACTCTGTTTCCTCTTTTTCAAAGGTATTTCTGTTCCCTCCTTTGGTTAGACAAGCTTCTTAGATCCTCTCCAAACATGCTCCCGTAAGACCGTTGTCGGTCCTTTGGTGTTCTTGCCGACCTCTGCCCTTAGGTGTTTTATTGCCACTTAAAAAAGGTTGCACTCAATAGTGGGTCGTTATTCTCCCCCAGGTAACCACCATATGTTAGCACTTATGATTTAGACTTATGAAATTCCTTTGAAATTCAGAGCAGTATGAATGGTAACCTATATCAATTGTACTTATTTCACTAAGCTGTGGCGGCTTTCATTATTGGACAGTTAGTGGAAAATACGTAGATAATCGAATAATAGAGCCACTATGGGCACTGATTCATAAAGAAGCTTCTATCAGTACTCAAACGGTCAGTTTTGGCAGTATTTCTTCCGTTTACTGTCATTCGTTTAGAATTTTCTATTGGAAACTAGTGGAGGCTGAAAGCAAGTACAATAGCCATAATCTGTAGCATTGAAATGACAACATAAATGAAGTTTTTTGAATATCAAAACTTAGGTCGTTGTTGAATTACTTTTCTATCCTAAATTCAAGGCTTTTCTGGAAATTCTTTAACAAACTTTTGTATGTTCAAATATAATCTTTAGAGGACTATAATGAATTATTTCTATTTTGAAATATATAGATTCATAAGATGAAAGGTATTTCATAAGAGTTGTTACGTGTAGTAAAATGAATCTGACTATTCAACCACGTATCATTATTTATAAAAGTCAAATTCACTGAAATCCATTAAATATGCTTTTGCAGATAAATAGGTATATTCCGCCACTTAAATTGAATTATAAGATGACCCTATCTTATGATTTTTACCAACATATATCGGTAATTTATGTTTACCAAATTTGGCTTTCTTTTTTTCAAATAAATTTTTGTAATAAAGTCTTTAGCTTTTTAAGTATTGGTGATTGTGTTTACTATGGCTGATCATAAACTTACTAATCTTGCTATAATATGAAATAAGTAAATATTAAGAGTGCTAAAAATACTGTAAAATATATTTTTGTAAATGAGAGGCAAAATTGCTTCAATTTCTCTCTTCAATCTCGCGATTTAATCGGATCATTTAAACAACCCAACCTTGAAAACCATTACTAATCATTAAACGGATACGCTAAATACATTTCGGCTTCTAGTTATTGGGTGAAAAAATAATTCACTGACCATCCAAATCATTTCATAAATTAAAATAACATAATAGAAGATTGCAAATATTGGTTGATTATAAGTAATATTGGTTTATCTAAAGGTGTATTGATAGATGATAGTTGAAGACATGTAGATATATGTATGCTATTGATAGATGCGTTAACTAAAAGAAATAAATCATATAACTTTTTGAGATTTATTGTATTTAATTATTCTATTTCCACCAAATATGCTACATATTGATAATATGAAATTAATCCATATTCGAAATGAATTAATAATATATATATATATATATATATATATATATATATATATATATATATATATATATATATATATATATATATATATATATATATATATATATATATATATATTGCTCTACATTACTTTAATAGCTTCGCTGATGACACTGAAATTTCTTCTTCCCACAAAAATCTAACTATCGCTTCAATGCCCTTCAAAACTACCTGTATGATCTTGAAAAGTCGTTCGAAAAATGGAAAATTAAAATAAAAGGAATATAGTCCACCCATGTAAGTTTTTTCTCTTACAAAAAAAAGCCTAATGTCTACCTACAACCATTGGAAACAATCAAGTGGCTTAAAAAAACTATGTACGGTATCTCGGACTCTACTAGAAAAAATACTTACTTGCAACATACCTACGGAAATAAAAAGACAAGAACTGACTAGACGATATAACCAACTCTCACATCTTCTGGACTACGTATCATCACTTAACTTGCAAAGCAAGCAACTGATCTACAACAATATACTGAGACTAATTTGGACATATAGAGCAGAGCTTTGTAGTTCGGTAAAGAAACTCACATAAACAAAATAATAAAAGTCATACGAAAATTGTCAACGCTCCTTAACATATTTCAAGCGACACTTATACATAACGACTTAAGTCTTCCAACAGTAAATTCTTACATCCATGACAAATACACTTCATTTCATTCTTCAACTCAAAATCTCTTCAATGCGCAAGTTCGTTCACTTTACTCCTTCCTGTTACATGTTCGACGTAGATTTAATAGAAAATGGCCAAGAGACCTAATCCTTCAGTATTAACACAATTTAACCAAGTAAATTCGCCGATAAAAATCATTACATAAAATTTGCTAGATGCCCTTTGGTGCAATTGGCATACAATATTAAAATAAATAAAATAGTAATTTAAATATATATAAATAATGATTTATTTTCCTCCAAACGGACAGATTTCAAGGACTGTTCCTATTTCAGTGATAGGTATCTTTCATTTAACGGTCTGGTAATTCCTTCAAGAAGGAGGTTTCTAGAAATGGCCCTAGGAATAGACATCAAGGCTTTGTTCTTATTGTTTTCTTTCCTATCCCTTTAGGCCTCGTTTAATTTTACAGTTTTTCTTTAAAATTGAAATTTCGAAAATGAAATAGCAACATAATTTATTTAATGAGAATTTCTTAACATTTAATTTTTTCAACTTATTAGAATATAAAAAAAATTGTTTCTTATAGGTTGGACTAGTATATTGGTTATATCAATAATTAACGTATAGTAACTAAGATTGTCAAGTTTTAGTGACTATTACACCTTAATTTTTATTTTAAAAAATCGATTTTTTTTATCAGTCCTGGTCCTTGTCTTGTAACAGATAAGTGGCCCTGATTTTGGGCAACACTACTGAAATGTAAGCATGGATTACTAGACATCTATAGAAAAAAAAAAAAAAGAAGAAAAGTATTCTTAGTTTTTCATAGATCAGCTAGAAAATCAGCTAGTAGATGTAGGAATGGTATGTCAATTTAAACTTGATGAGGTGTTTAGAACATAACTAGTTGTTACTATATCCAACAGCCTATAACATCTAACACTTAGTTTTCTGAGTGTTATCATCGATACAATTATATAAATAATAATGCAAACAAACAAAACCTCACCAAAAGACAGAAAATGGATAACTGGAAAATTCCAACCATACACACAGAGCCTTATCTCTCTAAAATGCAGGTAATGGATAAAATAACCGTAAACGCTTCGCTAATTCTGTCATAGCCAAGATAGAAAAGAAACCCCTCTCCCATCACTCCGTGACATCCAATCGCACAGAAGAAGAATGATGACTTAGCACAGCTGAGGAAGGTTAACAGCTGATGAGAAAAAAAAGATGAAAACTTTTAATTAGCAACTAAAATATAGATGTAACATAAAAAAAAAATCAAATAACAACAATGCAAAAAAATGCTAAATGAAAAATGGCAACTTAAGTGGAACCAATCTACTAATAAATTGCAAGAAATTAAAAAAGATACCAAACCGTGGACGACCTCTTTCAGAAAGAACAGAAAAGAAGAAATAATTTTAACTCGGCATGGAATTGGGCATGCAGCCTTTACCCATGGCTACCTAATGAGCGGCCTGGAATCAGCATTTTGTAAATCATGCAACACATCACTTACACTGAAACCCATTGTAACAACTTGCAGACTATACTCTGACACCAGAACAAAACATAATATACCTTCCAACATATCTGACGCACTTTCAGATGACGAAGAAAAGATACAAAAAGTATTTCAATTTATAAAAGATATTAAATTTGTCCACCTAATTTGATTACATATAAAGCCGCTAATGACCCGCTCGGGTAGATGCGGAATGTAACAATAAATAAATAAATAACAGAAATAATATAAATTATAATAAGTATAAAAGGAAAAAAAGAAGTAAAAATGCAACATAGAGTAAGGTTATCATCGAAAAACAGCTGATCATTCAGGCAAAGTTCATAAGGCAATTGTTTTACAATGAGTTTTATAACTAACAGCATAATGTATCTATGTAATGATCATTTTCTCTAATATCTTTCTTTTAGAGCGACTTCTCTCTTTTTGTTATACTCCGACATTTTCAAAATCGAATTCATGTTTGAAAGAGTTCTGAGCTAATGCTATACGAGTCTTCCTGTTGCTTAATGACTTACTCCAATTTAAACATTTTTTTTTTCAATTTCTTTATTGAGTATTATAACAATCTGTCTGTTGGACATTGGTTATAGTGAGGTAGGATGACATTCACACCATATGTACAAAAAAATAAAATAAATAGAACAAAATAATAATCAAAAGTATATACAATAGACAATAAAATAAAATAACCTAAAAAATAAGAAAATTAAAACTAAGAAAAAAAAAAAACACATGCATACCTATATACAATCAGGCGAGGGAACTCCAGGAGAACCCTGCGCTACTCTCCCAACCGGGTCACTGGTACTAAAACCAGCGGAGATTGATCGAGAGCACTTTAGCCGCATACACACATGTCTTGAGTGAAGAATCTGGCCATTGCCAGAACTCCAATTTATACAATCTACAAAAGGTCGCGAGGCCACTGCCGTTTCGACCTTCTTGGAGGATTATAGGGATGGGAGATGCTTGATAGGGATTGTGCTAGAGGATTTGGGTGGTAAGTAAGGTTCTGGTGAAATTTGGATAATTTTTCTGGGATAAGGTCTAGGACAAATGGGATGTTGAGGTCATGATGTAGGGTTTTGTTGGATACATAGAAAGGAGCATCGACTATTGTTCGAAGGACTTTAGACTGGAAGGATTGGATGCGCTTGATGTTAGAAAATTTTGCTGATCCCCACAGTTCTAGTCCGTAAGTTCAAATAGGTTTCAGTATTGTCTTGTAGATCAGTAGCTTGTTTTCAATGGAAAGTTTAGATTTTCTGCTTAGTAGTCGGTATAGTTGGCCGTATCGTCGGTTGAGTTCTTGTCTTTTGAGTCTAGTATGCGGGTTCCAAGTTAGTCTTCGGTCTAAATGAAAGCCAAGATACCGGACTGTGTCTGAGTAAGGAAGCTGGATGGAATTAAAGAGTACTGGTGGACAGGAATTGCGTCGGAGTGTAAAGGTAATATGTTGGCATTTAGATTCATTAACTTTAATGCGCCAGTTATTACACCAGTGCTCAATCAAGGTGAGGTGACTTTGGAGATTTAAGGATGCTATTTCGGGATCAGAGTTGGATGATAAGATTGCAGTGTCGTCAGCGAATGTTGCAAGAAAAGTATCGGGATGAACAGGGATGTCAGCAGTAAAGAGGATGTAAAGCACGGGACCCAAGACGCTGCCTTGGGGAACAACGGCTTTAACGGAGTAGATATTGGAAAACTCTGTTCCACAGCGAACTCGAAAGGAGCGGTCAGAGAGGTAGGATCGGAGGACTAGGTACAAGGACTGAGGTAAATGGATTTTAAGCTTGGAGAGCAGTCCGGAGTGCCATACCCGGTTAAATGCCTGTGCAATGTCCAGAAAGGCATCCGAACAGTATTCCTTGTTTTCTAGGGCTGAGGAAATATGATCAACAACTCGGAGTCCTTGTTGAACAGTAGAATGTTGAGAGCGAAAACCAAACTGATGGGAAGGGATATTTTGGGATTCTATAATGGGTAGGATTCGTTTCAAAAGGATCTTTTCAAAAATTTTTGAAAGGATTGGGAGTAGGCTGATTGGTCTATAGGATGTTGAGCTATTGAGAGGTTTGCCTGGTTTTGGGAAAAGGATAATGGTGGAGTGTTTCCATAACAGAGGGAAGTGGGTGGTGCGTAGGATACAATTGTAGATATATGTAAGGAATATGACTGCTTTGGATGGAAGTTGTCGAAGGATTTGAGGTGTAAGAAGATCATGTCCAGGAGCTTTACGGGGGATTAATTTTTTTAATTGAAATTTTACTTCGGAAGGATGAATAGCTTTTGGGGGCAAGGAAAGTGGGATTGGTGATGTAAGGAACTCTTCTACTGTTACGGTGTGGGCAGGATGGGATTCCGGATGTGAAATAAATGTATTGGATAGGTGAATGGCGAACTATTCAGCTTTATCTTCGTCAGATGCTGCCCAAGGAGCCATCACCTCGTCGGAGAGGATGGGAAATGCGGTGAGGATTTAGGATTTTTGTTGTGGTTTTCCAAAGGGAATTGTCGCGAGAAGAGAGGGAGGATAAGTAAGTTGAAGGATTGTGATCTGAAGGTGGCTAATTCCAGTTTTAATTGTTTGCAGTAGTAATTATAGGAGCAGCGGTCGTTAGGATGTCGGGTACGTTGCCATAATAATCTGGCACGGCGTTTGGTGCGGATTAGGTTAAGGAGGTGTTGGGGTAGAATGGTCTTTATAGGAATTCTGGAGGAGTCTTTTGGGAAGGAGGCAGTCTAGGCGGCTTGTTGGATTGTGGTAGTAAAGGAATTTACGGCACTATCAAGGTCATCGGGAGTTTTGAGGGATATGTTGAGATCAATATTATCGGAGATTATTTGGCGGAAAAGGTCCCAGTTTACTGGGCCCCTAATGAATGACGGTGGAGAAGGTTTGGGAACGGGTTCAAGTGAAACATTAAGGATTAGAGGACTATGGTCAGAGGAAAGTTCATTCAGACGTGTAATGGAACAATTGAGTGGACTTAAGCCGCTGTGGATAAAGAAATCAAGAAGATCATGATTACGGTTGGGATCTGTGGGCCAGTAGGTAGGAGAGTTGGGAGAAAGGAGGTGAAAACGTTGGGAATTGAGAGCAGACAGCAGGGTTCGGCCATGGGAATTCGTGGTTCTGGAACCCCATTGTTGGTGCTTGGCATTTAGGTCTGCACCCAAGATGAAGTGATGTCCTAAGGAGTCGAGGAGAGAACTGAATTGGGCATTGGATATGGATCAGTTAGGAGGGTAATACGCTGATGCAAGAGTAACCGGAAAGAAGAAGGTTTTTATCACGATAGTGGTGGACTGTAGGAAATCATATATAGGTAATGGGAGTACGTGATGGGAGAGGGATTGGTGTACAATTACAGCAGTACCGGCATGTGCTTTTCCGTCAGGGTGGTCAGTACGATATGTCAGGTATTGTGGTATATTGAAGTGCTGTTTAGTGGTTAGTCGAGTTTCAGTAATTAGTGCCACATCAATGTTCTTGTCAAGTAGTAAAGTAGATAGTTCGTCTGTATGATTTCTAACACCATTCGCATTCCAAAGGAGAATGGATATGGGTTTAGGGATGTGAGTCATTTAAGGATTTTTTAAAGGAGAGATGAGGTGAGATACGAGATTCGTGAGGAGTGATATGAGTGGAGTAACAAGGGATTTGAAATCGGTGAGGAAAGATGCTAACAAACTTGTGAGATCTGTTGCATTTGAAGGAGGAGGAATATGAGGAATTTGTTGTTGGTGGTTTGGTATATTAGGATGAAGAGGATTTTGAGGTTGTGGTTGAGGTTGTTGTTGTGGCAGGGCTTGACATTTATCGGTTAAAGTCTTACCTCTAAGTAGTTGGGAGAATGATACATCATTGTTTACAATTCTGGAAGGCTCTCTCTCTCTTCTTGTTCTTAGTGCTTCATCTTGAATCCGGTTTTTCTGGTGTCTGGTTTTGAGATTCTTGTAAATTTGGCAGCCTTTGTAGTTGGCCGGGTGTCCCTCCAAGCATAGGGCACATACTGCTGGATCTTGTATAGGTTTGGTGCACTCTACAGATTTGTGCTGTTCACCGCACTTCACGCAACGCGGCAGATGGTGGCAATATGTCTTCGTGTGGCCATAGGTCTGACAATTATGGCACTGCACGATGTCTCTCTTGGGGTATGGCTTCTCAACTTTCACCATTGTGTAGTATATTCTTGTGATATCATATATTTTTTCGATACCTGGTGATGGCTCCAAGTCCACGAAAAACAGTGGTAGTGGGATCCTATTTCGTAATCCTGGCTGCTCCCTGTCCTCCTTCAAAACGTTTGTTACCTGGCGTACATTGAAACCAAGCGTCGTTAGTTCTTCTTTAATAACTTCAGTGGGGGTTGATAAGTGTAAATTTCTTATCACTACTCGTAAAGCTCATTCCTGCCTCAGCTGGTAAGTGTGAAAATTCGCATTTGTTTCTGATAAGTACTTCACTCTTTTTCGGTAAGCTTCTGCAGAATCAGGTGTTATTTTGGTGTCATTGGTCCTGTTAAGGCATGAATAACTGCCAGAGCAGATTTTATTTAGTTGGGTGCAGAAAATCTGGAAATTTTTTATGTTTTTCACAAATATTGGAGGAGGCTTAGGTTCTCTGGGTATTGCTGCAGACTCCATTACTTCTCGGTCATTTTGAAGCACTTGGTAGGGGTTTGGAGTAAAGAAAGGCGATTCTTCAATCGTTTCTTGTGCAGACGTACCTGGTTGGGGCTGAGGTTCTGGTTCTGAAGTGTTCACTTTGGTCACTGGAGGTATTTCTCGTAGGCAGCGACGAGTCCTTTGTTTGGCTGGTGAGCTAACTCCGTCTGACCGAGACCTCTTGGGCACCTTACTGGCCATCACTTGCTGATCATACCGCACATCATAAGAGAAAAAAAATAAATAAAATTTTTTTTTTCTTTAAATAACAAAAAAAAAAAAGATGTCAACAGTAAATATCAACTGCTCTGATATACACTTTAACTGTATTACGTGAATAATCAGAGAGATTCCGTTATAAAGTTGGGAAAAACTGAGAGAGGAGTTGAGGAGACAACCTTCGCATCAGCTGATCCACTGCCTTCTTCTCAACATTTTAGATTATTAATATTAGTGATATTCCTTGTGGAAAAATTTAATATCTTAATTCACAGTTATATTTTTCAACGCTGCAATCACCTAATTTGAAATCTACGTATTCACTGTCTGCACAGATATTATAAATTGTCCAAATAGAAATATCACTAAAATTATTTGACTCAAAAATATTGAAATTAAAGTAAGTCATTTTGTCAAGTGAAAGGCTCATATTAATATCCTTTCTTTTAATATTCATTCAAAAATCAATCTTACTGATGCTGATAAATTCTTCTTTGCAATGTTTGGGATGTTTCACTAATATGATTTAGTATGCGTTAAGTTGAATGCCATGGAGTGGTTTAATATTGTGTTTTGTTTTCCTTTCTGCCCTGATGGTAATCAATTTCTATTTTGTACATATCTTGATTAAAAACAATACAATTTTATACTAAAAGTTCATTGGATGGTGCTTTGTCGTAGATAAAACAACTTAGGAAAACTCTATTACATTTCCGTCTTAATGACTTTCTTAGGGATAGGACAGTGGCCCACAATCAAATTGTAATATTTTTTCAATGGTCAAAATTATCTTCATCATTTCGAATAATTTTATTTTAAACTTGATTGTTCAACAATTCAGTTTTTAATTATTACCGAATTCCATTTAAAACATTTATATTAATTCTTTATTAAAAGAAAATTATTATTTTTAAGATGCATATCGTAAAGTCATTAAGTACTCTTTTGGTCGATTTTTACCTGATGGGGAGTAGTTAATTTCGATTTTATTGATCGATACAATACGTAAAAAATATTTTCACTTAGGCTCAGTTGCTCCATCTCAGTACAGCTTTGATTAAGCGTTATATAAGATTAAACCAAGCTTTCTAAGCTCGACCGATGAAGATTAAACTTGTTTTAATCTTTGGTAATTCTTAATCTAAGCTTTACTGAGTTGGAGCAACTGGCCTTAAGTGCACGATGTTTTGGATATACAGAGCAAAAAGTCATACTTAATCACTTCTTAAACTGGATCAATTGATCCGAAAGTTAATGAAACTAAGTGGGATAAGTCTAACTCACAATTCATGTACTTGCCATGCTACAAAAATAAATCAGTGTTTAACTATAATAGTGTGCAAAAAATCACTGTTTGCGTCGTGTTTCCATTTTTTTTCTCATTGTTATGTACGTACATGTTATGTATTTTAGTCAATAGTCGAAAATATAATACATATGCAAAATTCCAAATAACAAAAAATAAATAACCGAATTGTTATGCGACCTGTGCGATAAAGAATTTTCCAAAAAATTTGGATACAAGTTAAAAAGTGACCAAGGTTGTGTGGTCCTCACAGGTTTCGCGGATGACCAGGCCGTGTCAGCGCGTGACAAGGGGGCTGCAGAAAGAGTGATCGGCAGCGTTCAGAGGACATTTGAGGGAATTGGTTTGGCTATTAATCCTCAAAAAAGCGTGGGCATCGTTCTAAATAAAGGAGAGCTGGAAACCGCGATGCTCTCCCTTGAGAACGGAGAGTACATCCAAACAATGCAGAATGGAGATACAATCAAGTATTTAGGATGTACATTCTCGGGAGAGCTACAGTTCAACGAAGATTCGGTGACCAAATTGAACGAAAACCTGAATAAACTGGTAACCTCTCCCTTGCTGAAGCCGGAGCAGAAGCTAAACATTGTCAACCAATATCTGTTCCCGGGTCTTACTTACCCTCTCCAAACTGCGCCCCTCACAAAGCTGCGTCCTGCCGTACTTGACGGCATCGACACCATGATTCGCAGGAGTGTGAAGGCTATTGTTGGACTCCCTGTGAACACCTCCACGGCGATGTTGTACTCTCCCAGGAGGTATCGAGGATTAGGATTAATCCGCTGCCAATGGGAGGCTCCTCTACAACATTGGTCCATTGCTCAGCGACTGTCCAATGTGCCCGATGCCCTTTTTCAGTCGATCTTTGATTATTCGGCTGAGGTTGATGAATTTGCCGAGAGATTGGGTGTTGATCGGGGTATTCGGAATATGAGAGCTCTACGGCAGTCGCTTCGAGAAAATTCGTTTGAGGAATGGACCAATTGCAGGTGGCAGGGCATTGGAGTTCGCCATTTTAAAGAGACCCCGAAAGCCAATAAATACATGTATGATAAGCAAGTACTTTCTGGGTCTGAATGGTCAAATGCCCTGAAACTAAATATTAATTATGCTCCCCTGCGTGGAGTCCCAGGTGTCAGCGGACAGGTAAGAGAAGTTGGGTCCCTCTGTCGCAAATGCGACAGAGAGCCAGAAACACCAGCACATGTGCTTGGAAAATGCCCCAACAACTCCCTCCTTATAACACGCCGTCACCACAGAGTCAAGCATGAACTGATGAGGCTCCTTGAAGAGAGAGAATACGCCTGTTTCGAGGAAGTATATTGTATAGATATGGATGGATCCACCCGATATGCCGACATTGTAGCATTCCCTAAGACGGGAAAGTCGGCGATGATTTTGGATCCGACCGTGAGATATGAAGCCAACGACCTCGATCAGGCAGAAAAAGTGGAAAGGGAGAAAAAACAAATATATGAGAAATGCATCCCTTTCCTTAGTGAAAAGTTCCGCGAGAGTTTCGGGCCGAGAGAGTTCCACGTGAGAGGCCTTTGGTTCGGAGCTCGCGGAACGATACCAGACTCAACAAGGAGCTTCATGGAGGGCCTTGGTGTCGACATAAAGGACGTGGCAAGGTTGGCAGAGAGTATAATCCTCGACTCCCTGGGAATCATCCACCACCATGTGCATGGGAGCGGATAGGGGGAGAGTTTGCTCGCGGGGGGGAGGGGAGGCATTCGTATATTATTATTTATTGAACACGTCCACTGTACTTTATGAATTTTTTATGTATTAGGTTAGAAAGAGAGAGGAGAGAGTGTGAGTGGGAACATGTATAGGGGGAGAGAAGGAAGAGAAAGGGTACAGAATGATAATAAATGAATGAAAGAAATAGTAAAAATTAAAAAAAAAAAAGTAAAAAAAAAAATAATATATATATATATATACGTATAAAATATTGTATACTATGCTCATACATATTGTTAATCCTATAATTGTATAATAATTTTAAATAATGTCTTCAGTGATTAATAAGTATGCTGTGTTGTTAGCAACCCAATGTAATTGGGCAGCACCATTTTATTTTATTTTATGATAATAAAGTGATTCTCTCTCTCTTTTTTAATGAATGAGAACAGCTAATCACAAATTCGATTAGCTCAAATTTATTAAAATGTTACTTAATGAATTTTGCAATAAACCGAATATGTTTGATTCATTAACCTTAAACGTTAATGTTGAAATCATTTTTCTATTACTTGACTTATCCATTTGTCTAGTATCCTAGATATATAACCCAAAAAACTGTTTAGCTAATACTTGTAAATATGAGAGTCGATTTGAAGAGAGAGCAGTGATGGAAATGATAGCGTGTGAACGTAAACAGCAGCTTGGTGGTTTTACAATTCAACCCTCATCATTCATCCTGTGCTTTTTGTGACCGAAAACAAAGTGGCCAGAGACTGTTTTAATTTAATTTGTTTTTCTTCTTTGCTATGAAAAAAAAAAAAAAAAAGAAAAAGAGGGGCTTTGTTTAAATTGTGTATATAGGTCTAACGCGTGGCTGACAAACTTTCTCCTAGTTTTTCTACTGACTTCTCTTTCTCTTTAATGTATCAAATGATAATAATTTCACGCATTATATTATACATAGAAGTCTATTACTGAGAGTATAGGAGCCACACCTGAATATATATTTTATTTATTAAATATATCAAAAAGTTTTTTTTTTCTATTTTTGATAGTTTGATGTCCAAGGGATCATGGAGTATGTTCGATTACTGACATAGAAAGCAATATTTTAATTTACAAATCCATTACGGAATAAGTATCTCATGGAACCGTAGGATCTGAGAGACATTAGATTAGGGAAGAACTGCGATTCATCTAAAAAATAAAGGACGTTTTGAGCCGTAAGACGCAGAGCCTTAAAGTTTTTTTGGAACTGTGCCGGCCTATAAAATTATTGGCCTATATGTATTGGCCTTTAAAACACAATACATCTTATCTCGATATATTTGGACGTTATAGAGATGTTCTTGAGCTTCTAAAATCACATAAATCAGTCCTCTCTAATTTTCTTACATTGTTATAGATTTCATATTAAATTATTTTTTCTCAGATATTATATTGAAAAATAATATCATCTTGGAGTTATCAACAGTGAAACAGCGTGAATCTAATTTTAAATTCTTGAAGATACGGCATATATTTAAATAAATAAGGTTTCTAGTTATTTTAATTCATTTATTTTTTATTAAATAAAATTGATTCAGTATCAGTTTTCAATAATTAAGTTTATTTATTACAAATATTTAGTTCTATGATGAAATCATTTTGAGGCCGTTGGTAATTTGAAAAACAATAAAACGAAATATATGAGTTAATCGTGGGGGGGGGGGGGAGAGGGGGAGGGTGCGGTCAAATAAATATTGAATTAAACAGATAGTAATTATTTAATTTTTTCCGACGTTTCGACCCACTTTGCAAGTCGTCTTCAGGACTACAAAAGATATAAAACATGGCGAAAATAAAATAAACGAATATAAGTAGATATAAAATAAGAAGAAGTTGTCAGATACAGAAATAAAAGGATAATATCAGAGACATAGTGGGTGACAATGTAGTTAAAATATCAAGTATTATATTTTATATTTATATATTATATATATCAAGTATTATATATTATATTTTAACTACATTGTCACCCACTATGTCTCTGATATCATCTTATTATTTCTGTATCTGACAACTTATTCTTATTTTATATCTACTTATATTCATTTTTTTATTATCACCATGTTTTGTGCCTTTTGTAGCTCTGAAGACTATCTGCAAAGTGGGTCGAAACTTCGGCAAAAATTAAATAATTACTATCTGTTTAATTTAGTATTTATTTGACCTCACCCCCCTTCCCCCTCCCCCGATTAACTCCTTCTCATATTATATCAACGGTCAACCATCTCTACATCAAAACGTAATATAGTAAGAAAGGTTTGCCTTGAAAATTCGTGAAAATTAATTTCTTAAAATTGTTTTTCTCTGTTTATATCGTATTCTATATGAAAATATTTATAAATCGTAGTGATAATAAACTTTCGAAAAATGAACGTCCGGATATGAAAGTTCTATAATATCAAATTGAAAGTTATCTTAATTTTTTTATGACAATGTATTTTTTTACCTACATGTATTTGCATAAAAATATTTATCTATTTATTACAATTATTAATTTATTATCTATTTTGTTCCAGCCAATACAACATGCACAAGCCATGGTATGTGAAGGGAGATAGCCCGGAGAGAAACAAGAGGGCCAAGAAAGCATTCACAGCACTGCTTACAGTCACCGCACGTACTCCAGATAGCGAAGCTTACCGGAATTTCTCTGATGAGGTAATTATTTATTATTAATTATATTACTATCGTAGGAATTAACCGATCAATTTTAACGGTTTCATGATAGAGATTATTTGATTATTAGTCCGTGGTATAGGCCTCTTTTCATGAAATTATTAACATCCGCCTAAAACTTCATTCTATCGTAACCTACAAATATTTTATCTACAAACATTCTCGTAATTGTGGCGTTTTCGGCCTGGAGATCGGTACACATGTCAATTTGGTAGCTTACTAAAAATTCATGAACATCCATGTGTTTTCCATTTGAATCTTGAGATAGTTTGATCTCTAAATCGAGAAAAAAGGTGGCCTACAAAATATAGAACTGTTCTGCAAAAAAGGGGTCTCCATCACAGACTATATTTCAGAGAAATCAACAACATTTTTATATTAATTATTAGCTACTGTCCTGATATCAGCTATGGGCAATTCGATATATGTTGGTCGATCTTAAAAGCCAGAGGCATAATTAAATGGTGCATAATTAATATAGAATTAATATCTAACATGGGATATTTATTGTACTGCTATTATTTACTACATGTGCCAATCGAATAACATGTGGGTTATATCGCCCGGTATTGTATCTTTGAACACCCATTTTCAAATAGCTCTTTTGGTATTCCAATATCAAGTTCCTATTACATTTGTTCCGTTATTATCTTTACATTATTATACTGCATTTTCAATTTCGATCACACACAACTTCATTTGCACTGAAAGATAAATGGTGAAGTTCCATTTAATTTTACCTCATACTTCAATGGAAATTGAATACCATATATTGTAAACCTACTTCAGTGTACTCTTATAGTGTTAAAAATAAATAAATAAAATAAAATTTTCAGCAATAATTTATTTAATCTATGCATTGATTTAAGTAATTGGTGTTCAATTGATGTTTTCATGGTTATGTTGTGGTTGGTATCTCGCTCCATCACCTGGTTTTCCCATCAATCTATTGAAGGACCAGTTCCCTATTTTACAGAGGTTAATCTGATCATGATTATTCGGGCCACACTTCTTCAATGAATGAAGCCATATGTTTTATTATTAATTTAAGGATCCAGTGTGAAGGAAAACTTATCAAGATACAATCCTGATGAATGAATGGATGAATGACAGATCCTGATGAATGAATTCTTACTAGAAGGGCTGTTAAAAAAATTACTTTTCCGTATATATTTCATCAGTTTTTACTAAAACAAAAAAAAAAAATTGCAACTGCCAAAAAACTTTTATACCTAACTATAGTCTGTTTTATTTCACTTATTTTCATTGTACAAAAAAAGTGATATAACGGTATTATAAACTTTATATTATGTTTTTTATCGCTCTTTTGTTACTGAAATATTATAACTCGAACATTATGATTTTTGAGTTTATACTTAGGGACAATGATGTATACTTTAAACTGGTAGAGTGCTATTTCTTGATTGCCAAGGCGGTTTGTGAAATATATTGATTTATTAAAACGGTTTGACGACAGTTTTATTCGTATTCCTTTATTTTGATTAATAATTTTATTCACAAATTAAGAAGTTATAACAAGCAAACATAAAGCAGAGGTATAGAGCATGAAATCAACTTGTGAATTAACCCGCTCGGCAACCTCGCCCCCAAACGTTTGGAATCGCATATCATATTTTATATTTGTCAAAAATTTACACATACTTCCTCATACATTTTTTTACTCACGTGGACTTTGTTTTTATATTATTTCAATTTATTTTTTATCTTAATTGTAACAATTAATATGTTTAGAAAATAAAATTAGGTATTTTTTACTTAATATTTTATCTAATATGGTAGAAAAAGGTCACTAAAGTGATTTTTTTTTTTTTTTTTTATAAGATTTAGAATTGTAACAAAGATACAAAAAAAATAAATAAAATCAGGTATGTCGTACACTTCTTCATAGTTGTATATTGAAATAAAAGTTTGATTTAGTAAAAAACAAACAAACAAACATTATGGTAAAGTATTATATGAGGAACGGATATTAATATATTTACCTATTCGTTATGAAATTTCCCGAATTTGCATTCTTTTTTTTTTTTAAATTATGAATTGAATTTTTATTTATGAACAGAAATGCCTGTATTCATAAATATTTAGAGTCTAGTACTCAGATTAATTTATATCATCTTTAACATTAAATATAGGACTTATCAAATAAGAAAACAATATCTATAAATTAATGAAACGATTTTACAAAAACAATTAAGCAAAATATCTTGGATACATTAAATAGATAATAACAAAAATACTTTTTTTGGAATATTAAAATACCTAAATTAAATTTTGTCGAATAAGCTCCTATTTCCTCAAACTAATATTTGTCTCTTTTAGGCTGAAGGCTTCAAAAATTGTTTAGCGTAATAAGTTTGCCTGGTCTTCCTGATAACTGGGCCTCCAAGGAAATTGGGATGATCTTTTAATGTTACGAAGGCTTAAACGAGGTGGCTTCTTACGCAAAATTGAAGGAAATTTTAAGCATTTTCAGGAAATATTGTGTTCCCATCGAGGTCATAATTTTGATGCATTTTTGTAATTCTAATTAATACTAAAAAAAATCTCGTATGATTAGTAGATTTTCAAACCTAATGGATCCTAAATACCTGTAAACGACTAACCTGGCATAAAGTGTATATGTATAGGCTTGAGTGAATTGATATCTGATGTGAACTATGTCTTATATTAAAAAAATAATCTTCATTATATTTAATATGGCATATGGTCCCATTTTCCTGCTCTCATGACCGATGGGTTTTGTTTAATGAGGTTGTAACCCAAAAGGGATTTTATGGAGAAGTGATGAATCACAACTTCGATCCTTTAATTCCTTGAACAACTTTTTAAAAAAATTATTACGATAGTTACAAGGTTTCTAAGTCAAGGAATCGAGACGGGATAGCTCGTGTTAAAGATTTCGACACGGTGAGCAAATTGATGATTTTTATTAAGATAAATTTTTATTTTTGACTACAAGCGATCAAAATTACATCTTGATCATTATTTTTGAACAACGTTTTATAAAAATTATATTAATATTAATTCTTAAGTAATAATTAAAAAAAAAAGTGATTCAATAATATGTTTATAAATTTTGGTTTATTATTTTCAATAATCAACCATTGTGATCGACCAAAAAATTCAAAAACTTAATCCCCTCTCAAAATTTGAGGTTGCGCATTTCAGGACGCGTAGAATTCAAAAAACGAATAAATTTTTTTTGTTCGTCCGCCGTCCGCTAGTCCGTCAGATAGTTTAAAAAAACACAAAAATGAACAACAACAATAGTTATAACACGAAAACTTGTATTAAAGTATTAAATGTCTATGCTAGTAATTGTTTAAATGAAATTTTACAAATTTTTATTCCTTCTTTATTTACAATTTCTTTAGCTTCGTTTCTACCTCATTTTGTTAAAAGTAATAGTTTTCATTATATTCCTTGATTTTTATCTAGAAACTTTATTCTTCTTCATGGATTAGCTCCTGTCTCTAAAAAGCTGTAGCTTAGATTCATACTAGTTTTGATGAGTTTAAAAATTAAAAAAATATATATCCAAGTATGGCTTTTATTCTTTTAGTTATAGGCTTCTATACTCTTAGAGCCAGTTGCTCCAACTCACTTAAGCTTAGATTAAGCGTTATCTAAGATTAAACCAAGTTTAATCTTGATCGGTCGACCTTAGAAAACTTGGTTTAATCTTAGATAACGCTTAATCGACTGTCCCTTTGAGAGAAAACTGCAAACCAAGTCTCTAATGCTGTAAACAAATAGACCTTGAGCGAGTATAATATTAAAAGGATTACTGTAAGTTCAGGGACAGCTGTGTCTTATTGTTTAACTACCAAACTGGAGTGTTATTTTTCAAGGTAATAATTTATTAAATAATTTTTTTTTTGTGTTGAATTGGATTTCTTGATAATATTATATTACATGTATGAAATAACATCATTTTGTTGATGTTGAATGCAGAGGTGCCCATTCCCCCCAAGGTCAATGGCACAAGATCCTATTTCCCTCACTCCTAGATATTTTATAGCTGAACTTTTTTTAAAAACAGAGCAAACAAAGATGTAATTAAAAAAAACCGTAGATCACATACAATTACACTTGTTGCGTTATGTTATATATTTTCCCCTGGTCGTTTAGTATAGTATTTCCAAAAAATTCCTAACCCCACTGAAATGTGCGCCCCTGAAAAATTTGGATGGCACAACTTGCACTATGAAACCTCCTTCTTGGCACCTCTGGTCGAATGCATTACAATGACGGATGAAGAGCATGGATATATAATGTTAGGGTTGTCTCTGGGCTGTGCTAGTATTAATAAATTAAAGTTTGAATTTATTTTATAAATATTTTTCTTCAAAAGAATATATATTTTTGCCCTCTCCATTTAAGATATACCAACAAGATATTTTCCTTAAATGTAAAATGAGGAAAAAAAGGAATAAAAAATGGACTAGAGAGGGGGAAGAATGGGCAGGCCCAGGACTAATGGGCCAATCGACTCAGCTAATGGACTGGGGTGAGCCTTAGCTTCAGTGAGCCATCATTATAGTGGGGGGGGGGCGAAAGAGGAGTCTTTTTTAGTCTTAATAAAATCGCCACTCCTCACCGCGCTTTGTTTACCCACCGGTGGAATCTATTAGGCAATAATAAGAATTTTCCTTTTAATAACACCCTTCTAAATCTGGTTCATGCTCAGATTCGATACAAATAATATATTTTTAATTATTATTATTTTTTTTTTTATAATTTTATTTTACATCTCACACTTGTAAAAAATACCAACATTCAGTGAGTGTGCTGTCGGAAAGAAGAATGTGGAATAAGACTTTGGTGAGCGTGAGGGATAAGAGCAGATATTAATTTAATATTTTATTATTATTATTAAATACATTTTTTGCTTCTCTTTATTTTATCTCTTCTGTAGATATAGAGTGGATGTAGTCTTACTTTGTTATAATCATTGTCCATGTGACAGGATGTTATATTACTCAATAAAATGAATTATAAAACAAACAAAAAATAAAAAAATGCAGCAGTTAGGTTTTTATTTTTATACGTTTTAATAATATAATACATTTGAAAAATAATGATAGATATACAGCGAATCGAATCGACCACCTATCTTTCATAAACAATAGCCCTCCCCTATGGCCTTAGAAACACTCACGATTATAGATTTAAAAAAAAATTGTTTTATCGTTACCTCCTCCATAGTGGGGGAGGGGAGGATATGGTTTTATATGGCATGGAGGTCGGCTCCCGTTGAGATATGTGGGTTCGCTTATCGCGAGATTCGACCTGAATCCCAATTTCATATAAGAAATATCCCATCGAGACCTTTTTCGCGATGAGTCTAAATTGAATTTCTCTCCAAGCGCCGTAGAACCAAAAGGTTTTTGTAGTTGTTTATTTACTTTTTTTTATTTGAAGTTGTAACTGATTTATTGTAAAGTTTGCGACAATCAATCGTTTCTTGATTGATGACTTACATAAATTTCGAGCCTGGTAGAATATTTTTAAAAATGACGCTTGATGCTATTGATACATTTTGAAGCACTTTGCATCATATAATGAAATCATGAACTTTTTTGTTTTCAAATGTTATTCCTCCTTGCTTGATATGGGACAATATCATGTATGTTTCATCTTCAGAGTACAATTTAAAGGCCTCAAAATTCTTAGATTTGTGTATCAAGACATGTGGGCTCCGAAAACTCATAAAACTTTTCTCCTGTCCATTGTACGCTGTTTTTTTTTTAAGATACATAAATTTATATATATATATATATTTTTTTTAACTTTCCAAGTTGAGTAAAAGTATGATCTTTTATTTCAGAAGTATTATTATAATTTTTAAATCATTAACTATGCAGTTTAATTCAAAAAATAAAGCACAAACAAAAAACATTGTGTAAAATTTACAAACTATTTAATAATACTTGTAGATGGGTAATTAGACGCCTGATCAATTATTAGAATGAAACAAAATTCTTAACTGTAAGTCCTAACAATTTTGTTTCATCCTAATGATACTTATTGATGATTGCTTAATCATAAATATATCACTGTAGTTTAAATAAAGATTGTTGATCTATTCTATGTTTTTATCATCTTATATTTCACGATTATATAGTTTTCGTATTAAAAATCAAGATGTAGTCACTTTTGTCGTTCTCCTGAATTAACCTATTTAATCCCTCAGGTGGTTTAAAATGTATAAACAAAATAAGCAATTCTGAGAATTTTATTATTCTCAATATCGCAAAAAAAATTTTAATATTTTTTAGGTTAAAAGATCTTTCTTCAAGGCTTCCATATATAAAATTAAATAATCATTGAATGAAAACAAAGTTATATAAAATCGAAAAAAAATTCTACCGAATCCGAAGTTTGTTTTAAAAAAACAGTACATGTGTAGGGCCTTGAGTTCAGTTTTTTTAAGAAAGTAATGTTTTTTGGTCAGCAGTTTATAGTAGGCAATTCTTTGTTTGTTTATTTGTGCTTTGAGGCGTAAAACTCTAGAGTCATCAACGCCTGTTTGTTTTTTATTTTTTTTCTCTAATAAAATAATAATAAAAAAAAAGTATATTTCAAAATTCTGTTTAATAATCGATGAGTTTTGGGGAAGTTTATAACTGTTTTTATATTTGATTCGTCATTATTTAATACAGCTGAAATATCCGGTCTAAGAGAGAATTTATTTAAGCCTGTGGTGTAATAGGGGCATTCCTGAAAAACATGGCTGACATTGAGAGAGCCATTGCAGTATTTTTTTTTTTTTTTTTGGCATGTTGGAGGTGGTTGTTTGTTGATTAAGTACAAATGAGTCAAATTTGTATGACCTATTCTCAACATAGCAAAGACGACTTCTTCCCTGCGACAAGTAGATATTTTGACTAAGATAATTAGCTTTATTCACCCTAGAGAGTGCCTAGATACAATTATATTTACAGCTAATACACAATAATCTCAAGTGATTTGATACCACAATGGCTGTTCGGCAATTGATTTTTTGATGAAGAAACTTATCCCTTATAATTTTTCATTGGGAGATCAGTTTGAATTTTTAGGATCATTTGGATTCATTAATCTGCAATTTCCCATTTCTTACTTTAAAACCATGCTGGCTTTCTTTTAGTTTTTTTTTAGGAAATGTTATAAACACCTATCGGACCCCTGAGTTTTTAATGATTTATTTGACTCAATTTGCTGAAAATTAAACTCATTTGTAAAGATCCACCTTCAGAAATAAAGTTGATATTAATGTTGAAAATTTCTCTTAAAGTATGTATTACAGTTACATTTGCCTTAATTATTAATTTAATAGTAACAACTTTATGGACGCTAGGCTAACATAATAAATATATACCTGCCATAATCAGGAATCGGAAGTATAGAAAAACAATGCCTTACTCACTGAGTTACAGCTCTCCCTGAAATTTATCTATACTAGTTATAAATCCGATTAGAACAATATTTTTTCTTGATTTTTTATTGCATTGTTTTATTTTATAAATATTTAAAACAAAATTTAGTTTAATATTATACTGAAAAAAAATATATAAGTTAACATATGCGTCGAGGTCGAGATAAAATAGTAAATGCCCCAGCCGCAACCACAAACGGTGGAAACCCGACCACCATCGACGAAGATAGCCCCTATAAATCCCTATTCAAATTCCCTTTAATTTGTCGCTTGGCTTCTATTTAATTCGGATGTAATACCCCCGTCCTTTATGCAAAAGATTTCCCCAATTCGTTGTCTTCGGTTTGCAACACCGATCTAGTAACTTGCTTAACATCGGACCGCTCTAGTTAATTAATTCACATACGAGCCGATATCAAGCGTTGGAAATTTACATACCATTTAATGGGTTGCTTTCTATAAAACCTTGGTCTGATTGGTTGGGACGGGGCATTGTTTCAGATTGATTTCCTGATTAAATTGTTTTGTTTAGAATTTTAAATATGTTTTATTTTATTTTATACGCATATTTTTATCGTTATATTTTAATGCCCTTCAGAATTGGAGAAAAAAAATATCCTGTGTAGTATCCTCATTTCAAAACTAATACTTATTCTCCTACTTTTAGTAGTAATAGATATATATATATATATATATATATATATATATATATATATATTTCTGAATATATAATATAAAAGGCGACACCGTGATAGGTAGGCGAAAAGGAAAAATTAGTATGGAAAACCAAATAATAACGAGGTTAGTTGAAGATATGGATTAAAATATTTCCGATACTAAAAATCGGGCCTGTATACTGTAAGAGAGGGAAATATTCAGCATTTTGTCTTCTTTGTAATGAATTATTATTCGAAATTTCAACCCCACACCATGTCAAATGATAACGATTCTATGCTAATATTTATTTTGACTACGTTACTAACAGCATATAAAAATAGGAAAAGAAATAATTTAAATGATAATATTAGCAGAAATTCTTAGACTGGAATAATGGAAAATTCATAATAATATATAACCTTCCAACTGAAGATTTCTACATAAATATTATACAGTCGTTGGATATAAAATGAGCTAGTAAATATCACTAATTTAAATACGTAGATTATAAATCATTAAGGACACTTCTAGATTGACTTTGCTTTGATGTCTATAATTTATGCAATAGAACTTCGTTATCAACTTAAAAAATTTCTTATTAAACGAAATTAACTAATTAACCCTCACTACAATACACCTAGAATACATTTTTTGGCTAAATATCTCAATTCCTCACTCAATAACCGAAAATCAGACAGAACAATGATGCTAAAAAACTCAATGGAGGTAAATCAAATGCTTGAAAGAATAAATAAAATAGACAATAGGTAAATATTGTTTGGTCTGTTTTGATATAGAAAATTTATTTACCAATATAAACTAGATATGTGCAATAAAAATAAGTGAAAAATACTGCTATACAATCAAACTGCATACTCAAATTAAACGATTTTATAGAAGATATGGATTAAAATATCTCAGAAGCTAAAAATCGGATCTGCTTACTGTAGTCGAGGGAAATGTCCAGCATTTGACCATCCTTATAATGAGCTATTATTTATAATTTAAATCATATTATTAATCTCGACTTGTTGCTGTTTTTACTTCTATCATGTGGTCTAAAGCACACATCTTGTTTTTTTTTTATCATGTCTATAGTTTAAAAACGGCTCGTGCGATTTGACGCAAACTGGGTGGAAATTTGAAGAATAATATAGAAATTGCGTAGTATCCATTTCATTGAATTCAGTTTAATAATTGAAAATAATAAATTAATATAGATAACTATTAACGATGTAATGGCAGTGAAATATGGGAAGCTTTGATCACACGGAATAGGTTAGGTTAATTCAATTTTTCATGAGGATATGAAATTTTAGGCTGTATTAAAAAAGTTAATTTAAATTATATACTTTCGTCGAGTGTTTATGTTACTGGCATGAAACTTACTGCAGCTACTTATAATTTTGAGTAAATTTAAATTAATTTTAGTTCTGATTTTGTAAAAAAAAAAGGCTTGTCGTGATTTTGTTTGTTTCGTTTGAAGTTCAACCAGCTCTTTGTGGCCTAGATTTCCACTTTAAACATCAAAGTTATGCAAAATTCACTCATATTTTATATTCTACCTTGACTTAGTTTTGTTCTGGCTGATGAAAAATACTGGTCTCGTTAACACCTAACAAAAAAAAAAAAAAAATATTTTTCTAATGAATTTTTTATTTAATTCATTTTACGAGGGAAACATACCTATTCAATAAATATATACATATCAAACATGTACTGGAATTTTCTTCCAAACTACAAATCGTAAAGTAAGCAATTTGCAGATGTAGGACTCTTCTGCATTTTTTTATTCGCTGATGAACAAAACTCGCTGATATCAAATCCATAAATATTGAGGAGTACTTTCTGAAAACGGCTTTTGCCGGATATTTTGTCCTTAAACGAAAAATTATAGACCTTGAAATGAAGATAATTGTTTAGTCAAGGAAAATAAATAAAATAGAATTAATAAACCTATATGGTCCTTCGTTATAATTTTTTTTATTTAAAGGTTCCATTTTTAAACACATCCGGCTCTTGTCAAGGTAAAAAAAAAATAATTACATCCTGAAGTTACAATAATTTTATTTATTTTCCATTAAATTTGCCACTGCGTTTTAACGCATCAAGCAAATGTGTTGGCGTTTATTCAATCTTCTTGTATCCTTGATACTTGCTTAACTTGTCAGTAGAAGATCTCTAGGTCAATGTAGTCTTAGTTGAGGCTCACCAGGTAACAGGGAGGAAGATAAAGATAGAACGAGTGGATTTGGATGATTGAGAGTAGAAGAATGAAATGCTGTGTACTTGTTGTGTATGTAGGATTTTACTTTTGGTATGTTCATGTCTGTGTGTATGATGGGATTTGAAGTAAACCAAGAAGCATTGACGATTTTATGAAGTATTTTGGATTGTGTGGTTTGAATTTTGTTTATGTATGTGTGTTTTGCGGAACCCCAAAGTTCTGTTCCGTAGGTCCAAATGGGTCTTAGTATGGTGGTGTAGATTAGTCGCTTGTATAGTTAGTTCAGTGGAGATCTGTAGTCCAAAAGATGTGACAGTTGTTTGTATCGTCTGGTCAGTTCTTGTTTTTTTTTTTATTTAGTGTGAATGTTCCAGGAGAGTTTTTGTCCAAGTATAGTCCGAGGTACCGTACATGAGTTTTTAAAGAAACTAGCTTATTGTCTATTGTCACAGCAGGTGATGAGATCTTCCTCAGGGAGAAGCTAACATGAGTTGACTTGCTGGCATTGATTTTAATTCTCCATTTGTGAAACCATTTTTCAAGATCGTAGATGTGATTTTGAAGGGCTATTGAAGCGATAATGGGATTTCTGTCAGAAAAGCTATAGAGAATGATGATAGGGCGCCCAGGAATATCAGATGTGAAGAGAAAAAAGAGAAGAGTTATTATTCTAAAATATTATTATTTTTAATATTATATTCATAATTATTTTTAAAAAGTTATGAACGTTACTAAACTATATTTGGCTAGTCGGCTATATTGCTGCATATGTACATTATAGTAACCTAATATTGTTTATAACTCAAAGCTAATCTGTGTCTCTCCCCTCCAATGGTTATACCGAACTTCAGTATTATTATAAATATATATACCTTATCTTAAGCTACTACCACTAGAGATTCGATCGTGGGAGAAATCTCCAGAGTAACTCTCCGGACGTTGATCAACTTTTTATTGGCAAGTTCTCTCAGAAACTCTCGAGAGTGAAAAATTCACAACCTTAGTAACAGGTATCTAGTTTTATTTATTCATGTATTTATTTTTATTACTAAAACTGCATTAAAAGTATAAAATGTAGTTATTTCAAGCATAAATTTATATTAATATTTATCTCTAAGGAATAGAATATTTACTCGTCTGACTTAGTCCATAAATTTATGGAAGATATCCTAATCTCCGACCTAATTAGACCGTTTGTATTTGCCAACTTGAGCAATATTGATACGTCTTTATAGAATTTCCAACTACATTGCTGGTATGGCTAAATGATTATTGAAAAGGTAGATAGTACACGATCTCAAACTTGAAGTAAATTAATCATAAGTCAGCCAGACATTGGTAACTTGCTGTAATGGATGGATGACGAGTTGATAACCCACTCAAGATCTTCAACTTCTCATCTGTCTCATTTGGGAATGAATTAACCTTGTTGACGAAATGTAATGGTTCAAAACTTCAAGATTATTGAAATTGTTTATTGGATAAAACACCCCATGTTAAATATTTTACTTTCTCTTTTTGCATCATAATTTATCAAGTATCTGAATTTGTTTTCTATACTTTTTAAAATGATTTTTCTTTTTCCTATTGTTTTTTATTTACATAAAACATTTGCACTTCTTTTTTCAACGTAGAAAATAACAAATGTAGTAAGAGATTTTAATAAGCTAAGTTTCGGGCTTTCCATTCCGTACATTGACAAAAAAAATTTGTTTTCATGGAAATTAAAAAAATAAATAAATTAAAAGAAACAATTGTTTGGGAAGTATGAAACATTCATCCATGACCATTCCCTCTCCCCCAAATTATAAAAATATTTCATATCTTATGGAACTCGATCGATCAATTTTAAAAATTTTTATGCAAAACGATGTATGAAACTAAACGGGACAAATCGGTGTATATTATATCAGTTTGAATATGGTTATCATAAGAAAGAGGTTGGATTTATTTTTCGATTTTGGCCAAAAAATCTGGCCAAAGTATTCAGCCATAATAAAAGTTGACACAAAATTTTAGAAAATGAGCAGACAATTTCTTTACTCTCTTCACCAAGTTGAAAAAGTTTTTTTTTCTTTTGTTGATGCTTTGTAAATAATTTGGAGAAGAGGGAGGCGCTCAATCTGAGTTTGAACTTTTTTTTTTAATTTAAAATATTTTGACCAGTTCGTACTTCTATGCTGTTGTAAATTTTTTTCACACAATTTCACTATGTGGTAAGTTGACTTCTTTACATGTCAAGTTACTTTTCTGTGATAAGACTATGCGGGGCAACCGTAAGAATTTTTTCTCATATACGATTCTTATGGAGAACAAAATAATAATGAGTGGATTGAAAATTTCTTTACAGGATAAAATAGCATTGAGTGATTCCAGTATAGAACAAATCTTTTAAATAAAAACAAAAAACCTTCAGCACCTGATATATGAACTTGGTGAATAAATATGTTCATTTACATAAGATTGTAAATTTTTTAGGTTATCAGAAACTGTCTAGTTCAAAACAAGATTAGTTCTAGTAAAAAGTTTTTTTTTTTTCTTATGTGACAATTTTTATGAAAAATATCCAGCAAGGGATTAGGGGCTAATTCAGGAGGATAACTCAGGGATGAGAGACCACCGTTTTTTGTTATAGACATTTTGAGAAAGGCCCTGTCTCTATTAAAGTGGAATGACTCTATCAATGAGTATATTGCTGTGTCTTACTTCCAACGAGTTAGAAATGTTGATTCTGAAATATATATTTTGTTTTTTAATTTAAATAAAATCTTCTCTGTTTTTTAATCAATAGGGTAATTGTGAGTTACTCTATCCCTCAATACTTACCTGTTCCAGCGAAACTGGGGAAGTCAAGATTTATTGCTTGTGGTTTTGACAAAAAAATGTAATCAATCTTATTCTTCTCGGCTGGATTCGAACCGACACTGCTTCTGACTCAATAATTCGGATGATTTAACTTGAGGGCCTTTGCTTTGTAAAATGTTCCCCTACTTCATAATCTCTGCTATTTCGTTGACGTTGATGCCAGAAATTCGTGTATGGGCAATTGGTTTCCTTGTGGAAGATGGAATATTTTAAACGGATTCATATGTATATAAGTAAGTGGCACCGGTGCATTGTGTGTTAAGTGCAATTTTGAGAATTTTTAAAGCTATCACTAGAGAGCTTTTTTTTCTCTATTTCTTTGTGTCTAATGGCATAAGTTATGCAGCAATTACAGTGATGAATATTCCTTTGCGAATTATGGGTTAAAACTCGAAAATTGGACATGCATTGCTTTAATCCCAAACTTTCTACTGCGTTCTTCCTAAAATATTATTTTTGTACTTAACACACTATTCACAGTGGTTACAGATATATTTATATAAATGTTAGTCAATGTAATTGTAATTACTAAATTAAAGTTAGGATATCTGACCATTCTGATGAGCAATTGAAGAATAAGTTATTCGAATTTAATTACAGTCCTACGTCTTTGATGTTGGAGGAAGGCGCCGATGGAATGGTTGGTTGGCAGGGATGGAATTGATATGGAAAATTCCAATCATCGCATCTCATCAGGCGTCTGTAGCAGGCTCAAAGAGGAATCGAACCCGATCGATGTCCGCAATTTATATCCTTCCGATCCATCCAGACCCCTTGTTGTTAATAATAGCAATCTTCTCTTGTGCTGGATTGATAAATATTTCTTTGCTGCCTCGTAGGCAAGATCACTTGCTCGTTCAGCTTTGGAGGCAAGTTTGGAATGCAAATATGTCGTACATACTATCAAGCAATCAATTTAGAAACCCAAATCAATAAAAATAATTCCTTCCAAAAAGGCTTAACAGAATTAATTAGATTATCACATGTTAAAAGTAGGAAATTCTTCAGATACGTTAAGATCTATGCGAATACGTCATTAAGATACGAATTTCAGATGATACATTATGTTCGATATGAAATTATTGCGAAATTCCATAGAAACATAAATCTTAGAGAATGAAACTTTATTTTTAATTTTATTGCTAATATTACAAAACAATAAGAAGGTGGTGCTCAATAATAATAAAAACATCTCATTCATAAAATTCAGGAGTGCTACATAAGAACAATAAGCCGCTTGGACCAAAAGTAATGCTCATGGCGATTATCCTCTTTTAGTCGTTATTAAACATACAGCGATAAATAGTTAGGAAATTTGAGACTTGTTCTCAATGGATAAGAACTAGAAAAATTATTGAAGTGACAATATATTAACGAACAAAATATATAATTATAGCGAAATAACAATAATTTCTAATTATTGTTTCGTCGAAGTCAAGAAACATCAAAAATCAAGAAACTTATATTGGTAATTTATATAATCTGCCTATAATAGGCAGATAAACCTAACATAGTTTTTTTTTCTTATTCTTCCCTACCTCGCCTTTTCGGCTATACGGGATTTTCCCGGACCAGAGGTTGAGGGCGAGGAATTTAAAATCCCCTCTGGCACCGGGACGCGAACTCGTGACTATTTTCATATCATAGAATCATATATCCGGTTGCCGGGCAACGGCGGTGCAGTGCACACGCGCTAGCCCCATTCGGCCACCCCGCCCCCTAACATAGTTACCAATAAAACGATGACGAGATTGCCTAGCACGTTGGAAGGTGGGTCTCAGTGTGTCCGATTCTAAATGTTGTGGGTTCGATTCCCCATCTGGGTCGGTTAATTTTTATTTTTCGGCGGTCTTGGGTAACCCCAAGGTAGCCATCAGGAGTTGGCTAAAAGGACCGAGTGGCCCACATTACGGAGTAGTTCTTCCCACCAGCATTAGTACTTCTGGTAATAGCTTTTTTTTCTGCTATAAAAATGTATTTTCACCTGTCAAATTTTGGTTGACAATCAGCAAATATGTTGGAGATACAAGAAATATTGACATGAGTGGCATGGGGAAGAAAATGCTCAGCAGCACTTCTTCCGTGACTTTTTTTTTTTCAATTACTCAGATTATTTAAGGAATGAGATCTCTCATCCAACGCTTTTTCAACCTTCTCCTCGTGTTCTTGGGTATGTCAGTTGTGGCCATGTCTCGTATTGATATATTGTTATGTCCGTTTTAGTGTAAAACCGTTGGTAAAGGTTCCTTGTTGTTGTTGTTTTGGGATTAGGGGCGAAAATCTGCTGACGGTTATCATTGCCCTCAAATTGTACTGATTGATTTATTTTTCAATCTTAAAACTACTTCAAAAATAAATATGTTCTAAAAAGGAATAAATAAAAATATATACATAATATATATATTACTATCTATACATATATACATAAACTTCTAATAGAAATTAAGTCAATATGTCGCAAATTTGTGAGAAAAAAAAATTTAGTTCAGATCAGTTGAATTAGCCTTATGTTCTTAATGAATTCAATGGTACTATCGATACGTTGTTCGTTATATGTTAGTGCCTCACAGAGCTGACGAGGTACACCACGTCTTTCCATCTCTCTCCTGTAGCGAGGACACTCCTCAAAGATATGGCTCACTGTGAGAGCCATTTTACAGAATTGACACTGAGGTGGATCTTCCCTTGCCATCAGGCAGCCATGGGTCAACCGCCAATGTCCAATTCTGAGGCGTGTTATGACTACTTCCTCTCTTCTACTCTTCCTGGAGGACGAGCCCCAACAACTGACGGTCGGTTTGATTATCCTCAGTTTATTATTCTCCAACGTGGTCCAATTCTGTTGCCATTCGTGATAAAGGTTCGTTATATGTTGGCAAATGTTGGAAGGTAGAGATCAGTACTTAGAGTTTTGTTAGTCGAGTATCAGGTTTTTTTTTTTTTTATGAGCAGCAATAATTTTGATCGCTAGATCTGAGGTTTTTATAGGTAGGTCTTTAAACATTTAAACAGTAACAATTAAATAATTTTTAATTATCTTCTGAAATACAGATGGGAATGCCACATATAGAATACACAGCCTGATTACGACCGTTAACAAACAAAATTTCCATCTCTTTTAAAATACGCCTAGAATGTTTTACATTAACATGATAGTTCTTTTTAAATATAGTGTTATTTACAATGTATCATATTTAAAATTTCATATTTAAACACGAACGTAGAATCACTTTCTCAGAAAAATAAGGCTCTTTGCTCAATATTTTCGGCGGCTTTTTATTGGCTATCAGAAGTTTCTTACTTATGCTGATTATTTAATTTTTTACTGATCATGGGAACACAACAAATGATTATATCGATGACGATTATATTAATGATTATGAATATACCTATTTTATATCAAACTAAAAGATTACTAATTGCAGGATACTAATTTACAATTAGACTATATGATTCATAGTTTTTCTGTAATAATTATTAATTGTTCTTAATTATGCAAACTAAAATTTTAACCATAAAAAAGAGGTTAACCATCAGTAAGAATTTTATTAATTTCGTTAGCGTTTAATTAAGGTTCCCATGTTTTCAAGAGAAAATTCATCCGGTAAATGAGGGAACGCACTCGTAAAATGGAGGACAACGGGAATGAAATGGTCAGCAATTAAACAAGAGTTGTTAATCGGCTCGGGTCCTGATTGCACAAAAATACGAGTCTGTAATTTAGTTCTAAAAATAAAGATAACTTCTCCAATTATTGTTGAAACAGTAAAGATCTAATGGTTTTAATTCCATTATATATGCAGTATAAGAGGAGCACAAGCTTTTTAATATATTCATTGATTATTATAATAAAATTGTATGCAATATTATATATATATCTTAACTTCCTTGCCTTCATATCATAAGATATTGATTGACCTGTCTCTGTAAGCAGCTCTGACCATGGTTATCATGCGAAGGATTTTAATCTCAAATCTTTCTGATTAGTATCCAAGTCTTGCAGGCTATCATAATTAGTTATATAATATCATTATACACTGTTAATTTGAGATTTCACAAGTATTAGGTTTCCTCAAACACCAATCACCATACGTTTCTGTCACTGTATGTCGCCATTCACTCATTTTATTCCACTTGCCTCATCATTTGCTTTACAGTTGCGCCCTGCGAAGTATATTTGCTGACCTGCTCGACCAAGTCAATTAAATTTTATCTTTGTAACTATAATTGTATCTTCGTAAATAATAGTCATTGATTAAAAAAAAAATATATATATATATATACATATACATACATTAATGGAAATGAAACGTAAGAATAAATTTTACTAGGTTAAAATAGTGTATAGGTACTAGAGTAATTGTTAATCGTTACTTAAGTAGCACTCAATATTATTGAACAGTTTTATGTACATAATTTATGAAATATTAATATACGGTTAACATTGGTCATTTCAGTTGACAGAATGATTAACTACAATTTCATCATTTTTTATTATTAATTTTAGTATTAGTGTCTAGTTGGAAAATGTATACCATTATTCCCAGTTCTATATTTCAACACTGCAATCACCTATTTTGAAATCAACTTAGTCACGTCTATAGAGACATAAATTTTCCTACTATAAATATTACTAAAATGACTTTATACAAAAATTTTAAAATTGGAGTTAGTCATTCCGTCAACTGAAAGAATCATTTATATGAATCTTTAATAATGTAATTTAAACTCGAAATAGTAATTGTTCCTGGCCAGTTTTAGTTTTTGGCCAACATCTACTAAAGTATATATAAAGTATTTTATTTCTTGATGAGAACATAGGTTTTACTTTATTTTCATTAACTGTTTTATAACGTCGCTTCATGATCACCAACTATTGGTCCTCTTAAATAATAAATATAAATAATCAATTACGTTTTCTTAATAGTAAATTGTATTTTTTGTTTAATTTTAAATTGTTTTTTTCAATTCCATTGTTTCTTTTATAAGAAGTAATGTTTCAATATTGAGTATAATTTATTTGAACAACAATATTTGTTACACTAAAACAGGTGTTCAACTGTAAGATTTGCAACTAAAGAATAAAATAAATGATATTTTCAAAATAATTTTATGAAGGTGATTTATTATAATTTAAATTGTTATCCGTGCGTAGTAACAAAGCGTAGAGAGCCGAGTGCAATACTGCCTTAACTATAAGTAATTGTGGCTCTTCGTCTATATTAGCCTTCGGAACTGTGATCTAGTTTCTCGATATAAATTAGGCCATATCTTACAGCCTTAAGCAGCCTAGTTTAAATTTATAGCTTTTCTAGACTATTAATTATATGATTAAAATACTTGTATGTATTGCTGTACATTTAGGTTTTAATAATGCTAATAACAAATTATTTGAATTTATATAAAACCCGACTATAAACATCTCGTGAAGGAATGTTCTTTCAAATCAACGTAAATACCTTCGTAGACTGCTAGGAAAATTTACACCTACGAATATTTAAACTTCGGTATTGGATGCCAAAACTCAATACTCTTGAATGGAAGTACATCACAAAGTTAAAATATTCGTAGGCATCGATTTCTATAACAATCTACGAAGTTGTTTGTTAGAATATAGCTTTTTGGTTAATGACGGACTCTCGGTGGAGCTCCATGACAGACTGAAAAGACGAATGAACAGTTGCGTAAGATTTGTAATTGGTGCCCCGAGATACTCCCATGTCTCTCACCACTACACTGAGGTGGCTCTTCCCCTCCATTCGAAGACAATATTTCCTAGGTCCGTTCCTGTATCAAATCACCAACAATCATCGTCCTTCTTACGCCTACAACCTTCTCCAATTCAAGTATTCAGTCCACTCCCTTTCCACAAGATCTCGACCTTCCGACCTTTACATTCCTTCACACAGATCTGCCTCGTTCCAAAACTCCTTTATTGCTCGCTCTGTGAATTTCAGGAATTCCCTTTCTAATGAAATTCGGCATTCTCCCTCCCTATCTACATTTAAAACCCTCCTATTCCAATTCCTGTCCCAATAACAGTCAGATACTAGCTAATCTTTTATGTAAAATTACATATTATTCATAATGATGTATTTACATATAACTCATCTCTTAAATACTTACTATCAGATTCGACTTTCTCTTTTTTTCAACAGACACACAGAGTTTACTGCTAAGAAGAATGTTATGTATTTTTCATTATTATTTTTTTCTAATGTGCATATTTATATTTTACCACTGTACATAGTTTTAAGTGTATTGACATGGCTTCAAGAGTTTTGTATATATATATATATATATATATATATATATATATATTTTGTATATAGTATGTTTAACTAATATTTTCTCTACTTTCTTTTACTTTTTATGTTTGTTTTTATTTAGGCCAGATAATTTTGTACTTTTTTGTTATTCTAAAGGGACTTCGTCCGAGAATAAAATTATTTTATATTCTATCCTAAAGGTGTTAGAGTAGATATGAAATAACATTTATGGGATCTCACAGAATAATTTGAGCTGTCAAACAAGATTCAGCTGTACGGTAAAAAAAAGATCGTTACATACCTTCTAGTGGGTTGATTAAAACCCGCATTATACGATAACTTGTTCCAGGTTTGAACCCTAAATGTTTCAAAATACTCACGGGATCTTACCGAGTTATTTGAGATATTAAACTTAAAAATCGATTCAGTCGTTCGTGAAATATGTTACATAGCTCCTAGTGGACGACCCAAACACATAACCCTTCGTATTGCTTAACCATAGTCCGATGAAAAACCAAACCCTCTTGAGTGCTTCAAACAAATTTTTCAATCTTATATAATTTTTTTTTTCAGATAAAAGTAATGGCCAAGGAAAGGTACAATTACACCTTTGGACCTGACCCAGTCTCAACATTCGTAACTGCTTTCTACGACGCGGTACTCCTCTACGCCCTTGCACTCAACGAAACCCTTTCAAGCGGTGGCAACCAGTCAGACGGTTTCGCATTGACGAAGAGGATGTGGAATCGAAAGTTTGGAGGTGAGCATGAAAAGTTTTATTTAATTATTTATTTATTCAACAATTTTAATATTATCTCTACTTCCTGGTTTAGAGAGCAGGGTAACATATCATTTGGAGTGCTAATAAACTCAAAGTTATTTAAGGAAAGTATATATTGTATGAGTAAATTGAAGTTTGGCTGATATGTTTTCTCTTATATCAGCCATAAATCGACCCTGCAGTCAGTAGATTCTCCTGATGCACACCCAGTTGGTATACTCGCGGATTCATGGTTTAGGAGCAACTCAACATGCAACTATAATTGAATTATAATTTATTTCTCATTGGTTTATAGTTGTTTTCATGAGTTATCTAAAAGTTATCACTAAAATACTTTAAGAATCATAATATAATATTTGTAGTACTTCAGATACTAAATGTAAGTTACTAAAAAAAAAAATATCATTTTCTTTTACTTCTTTATAAAAATGACTCCCCTATAAAAAAAATCAAGAATCAAAAAATAACTCATTTTCGGTTTTGTTACAAAAAACTGTTAGCTTATATCGTCGTATATATTATTAGTTATGGCTAATAAAACCAAATATAAGGCCATCTCTAACAAAGTTCAAAAGTTGATGATTCTAAGTGCTATGAATAACAAACATAGCGCCTCTTCATTAAGGTCATTGTAGGTATTCTCTATGGAAAGTTTTGTTTCATATTTTTATTAATGCAAAAAGAAATAATTTTCTTCATTCAAGCAATGATTTTATTACAAATCCAAAATCTAAATGAGAGGTCTAAATATAATTTCCAAGCTCCGTTATATAATTCCGTTACATAACAACATAGAATAATTAATGAAAATAAAGAGAAAGAAACCCGTCGTTGAAAAACACAAAACTACTACAACTGGTGAGATATTACGGAATGATTTGTCACTGATTAATATGAGAAATGGGTAATAGGGCCGGTATAGCAGAGTGGTTAGCGCGCTATACTAGTAAAGTAAAGATCATAGGATCGAATCCCGGCACACTTCCCTATACGGCTGGTCCCCGCGGGAAGTTAAATCATTACCCTCTTAATTGGGGAGGCCTACAGGTGTAATACTTGTAAGAACAGGCCTATAAAAAGAAAAAGAAAGAAAAGAAAAAGAAATACTCTTGCATAATAATAATTAAGAAGATTAATCATAAACAAAAATATATATTTTAACTAAACATACAAAGATGGAATAAAAATAATGAAGTATGAGCGTCACTGACAAATCCATTTCACACAGCATCTTTGCTCATACTATGTGTACATAAACTTTCACTACACACTCGTCACAGTATAAACTAGACTTGATTTATCTGTCTTTGTGACACTTCAGTACCAGTATATTATTTTATTATGTTATATGGGTGCTTCATACTTCTCCAGCTGCTTGAGCAAGCTTGGTCAGATTGTTTTGAAGGCAGAGGACACATAAAAAAAAAAAAAAAAAAACAACAACAGCAACATGAGGTATAGTATATGTAGTCAGTTTCTTTTTAAATGTATATTTTCTCCGATTTGGGTAAAATTTAAAATTAATTTAATTTAATAAAATTAACTTAAAAAAGTGTTTTTATTTTTGATTAGCTACCCATGGCTAATCCTTAACAAAAATATTTTATTAATCATTTCTTTATGTTATTAATATATTTTTGATAGTTTTTAGGTAATTATGACAATTGAAATATTTCTAAACAAGTGCATTCTCATTCAGCAAATGATTGGTTTTCATCTAGATATATGGTGGAATCATTCTTAGGACGGTATTGTTTCAGTAAAACAAGCAACTCGTATCATCATCGATCATAAGGAAAGAGAAAAGACAAGGGAATCCGCCCCCATCCTCCCCCCCCTCAACCCCTGACCTAGTGGATTATTCATACAAAGAGCCCTTGTATTTCATCATTTCCTAAAAGTCCTTCCAGGTGTAGGATTTTCAGGATCTTCTTTTCTGTTGAATCTATAAAGTATGTCAGGCTTTATTAAGCAGTATCAGCGAGAACCTGGTACCTGTGTGGTGCCCTTCTTAACATTTTCAGCTTTGAAATATACTGATTTTTTTGCAGTATAAAAAATAAAATCATGAAAGAAATTAATCTGATAAAAAAATTCATATATCATTAAAGTATTAAATATATCATAAAATATACTGAGTAAAAATTTAGCTAATCAAATAATTAAATGATATTGATGTGAGGTAATAATATTAATTAACCGTATCTTCCAAAAATGCACTAATGTACCAACAGAAAACACGTTAAGTGCAAAATTTAGTTATTCTAATACTTGACTAATGCTTGATTGATATAATAATAACTTAACCATACTACCTTAGTTGAAAAAAGGTAAAAATTGAAGTAAAGGTAATAAATAGGTCCGTGGTGCAGACTTCTTTCTACGAAATTATTAACATCCAACTGAAACTTCGTAGATAGTTTCATCTACAAATATTTTATTTACGAAAAATTTCGGAATTGGGATATTGTGGGTTGTGGAATGGGTTGTGGATGTAAATCTGGATATCGGCGAACGTTGTCTATTTAATTAGGAACTAAAAACTCATGAATACTCATTTTCTTTCCACTTCAGTCGTTAGATACTATGATTACAATATAGAAAATAAAGATGGCCTACGAATGTATTGTGCCATTTAGCGTAATCACCACCCAAATTTCAAAATAACATGGTAATATAGACCAATCGACCCAATTTTTTTAGGAAGCTACTTTTTTAAATTTTTATTTTGTGATCCTGTTATATTACAATTGGAGTGAAAAGCAATTGAATAATTTTCATCCACTTGGGACTGACAGATATTTTTTATCTCATAATGGAAAATTTATTTTGACAAAAATAATTGAGAAATATTACAACAATCCGAGTCCTCTTACGTTGGATATGAGGCCGATTGGAAGGTGTGCCAATTGGTTAAAGTATCTTGGAATGTTTCCAAATCCTGCCAAGCTCATTCTCACCACAAATATAATCAGATAAAAAGAATAAAAAAAACATTATATGCAGTTTTAATCTTCATATTTAAAATCAATTTTTATTAAATGATAAATATTCTCAGCAGTTCACGGTTTAAGAATAAAAAAAAAATGAGTAAATGTACATTCCAATTTTAGTAAGGCATTTCACAACTGCACAACAATTAAAATATAGTTGCATGTTTTAATCATGGAATTTTCCATTTTTGTAAATTTTTATAATCATTGATACAGTAATTCATACCTATTATAAAATTTACTCTATGAAATTTTTAGTGGAATTATAGTTTTCTTAGTAATGTAAAACATGCTGAGTCTTTAAAATTATGAATAAAAATATAAATAATGTACTGGCGGGCTGCTACCTACACATCCAAAGTACACCTTTGTCAAACGGAAACTTTTATGTAACGAATCAGAAAACAATATCTGTACTTAGAATAATCATTTTTTATTATATTTAATCCTAAATAAGATAAATACCTTTTGTTGTTTTCGATAAAAATTTATATTTTCTAGTACTATTCTTTTATTACTGGTTCAAACTGGGAAAAAAGGAATTAAGAATTTATTTTCAGAAAAATCAATAATTTTTTTTATTTATTTTTTCAGGAATTACTGGAGAAGTCAATGTTGACAGCAATGGCGACAGAATTACTGATTACTCGCTCCTGGACATGGACCCAGAATCTGGAGAATTCAGGGTAAAAATTTAATTAAAATATATTACTACAACAAAGCTATTAGAGTTTGTTGCTTAGAAGTTGGCTGTTACTTGTATCAGGAACTAACTATTTAAATTTATTCCGGTCCCTTTGTATCAGAGTAAGTTAGTTCGTGTTAGTTTCCAGACCAAACTACCAAGATTTTTTTTTTTTTAATAGACATAACATAAGTGCACATTTCACAGAAATATAGAGTAAAAATGAAAACAAAATGTAACTATACGGTTAATTTGAATAAAATACTTAACAACAGGTCCATTTGCTCTATAAAATGCTTTACAAAAAAATTATTCTTTGTGGTAAAAATGTGCCATATTTAATATGACTTTTTCAACGTAAAGTTTAAGATGGCAAAATCAGAAAAAAAAAAAAAAAAAAAATATATATATATATATATATATATATATATATATATATATATATATATATATATATATATATATATACGGTATATATATATATATATATATATATATATATATATATATATATATATATATAATATATATATATATATATATATATATATATATATATATATATATATGAATACGGTATATATATATATACCGTATTCATTTATGTTTACCCAATTTTTTTAGATCTTAATTTTTAAGAAACATACTTTCTTTCCGGGAAAAGATTAATTTCACAGCCCCAGCTTTCAACCCTCTCCATCAACAAACATCATGAATTTTATGACATAATTTTAGGAAATATATTTTTGAAATAAATATTATTCATAAAAGATGATCTTGGGGAAGAGACTATAATACGTATTAGTAGAAAAGGCCTTTTCTGTCTCGATGACTAAAAACTTTATTTAAAATTTATTTAAATTTTCGCTTTTTCAGGGATAATTTGATTTTAAATGCAATTCAAAATTTTCATCTGAAAAAGACGAGTACATGTAAAATATTGTCTCCGTATCTATTTAACTAATGATATATATAATATAATTATCCCACAACTGATCGATTAGTCCAATAGATAATAAAACGGCAACGTTTAGCAGAAGAACTTATCCGCGAAAATTGCAAAAAGAAGTGTGAGGTAATTTTGGATGGGATTGGCATATAGTATTTTCAATATAACAATATTAGAAATTAGAAGTAAAACTATATCTAAAAAAAAATAATAAAAAAAATAAAAATAAAATAAAAACATAATTTGGGTGCTTTTAGTGTGTAGTTTTCAACAAGTGATTTCATATTATTATATACCTCAGTGCACATTTAATCGTATTTTTTTCTATAATACAGTTGTAAATATCAATGAATAAAAAATGAAATGGACATATAGCAATATTTCAAGATGGATAAAATGTAGAACAAAATTATACTTAAGATAAAAAATTAATAAGTGGAATAATTATATTATATATCATTGATTATTTAGATACAAAGATAATACCACACGGATATTTAGTAATACACATTTATATTAAGTTTCTATTTCTCTCTCCTTCCCCACAAGTTCAAATCATTTTGAAGCTAGCCGACGGTGATTTCGGCAATGCTTTTCTTCTCGTGGAATGTAATTTTGTCTTGGCTTTCATCTTTTCTTCTCCCTCCTAGCCTCACCAATACTAATCAGGAATCGAACAGAAACGTATTGAAAGACATCTCATTATTTTAATTCAGACTGGTTTCCTACAAATTAAATATTTTATTCAAAGAATCGATGTAGAGCTATGGTAAAAAACTTCTTCATCATCGGTGTATTCTAATTCAGTTTTATTCAATCATATTAAAAAAATGTTTTATAGTAGATTCTTTCAAATTTCTTATGGTTATGACGTATTTGCCATACCTATTATTAATCATATATGTTTGTCTTAATTTTTCTAATATAAATTTATTTTTTAAAAATATTATAACTAAAATTTTCGTTCTCAGCTTTGTTGATTTTTTTATGTTTACTCCCACCAAATCGTTATCTATTCATTAAATTACATAATTAAGGGATTATATTTTATCAACTATTTTAGACCTGTTCTGCCTTGATTTATTTTTGTAATGAAAAATTAAATTAATATATAGCACATAACGACTGATGCACAAAACACCGTGACCGCCCTACCTGTTTGTTTATATATAAAATTTAAAAAAAAAAATATTTTTAACAAAAATAAATTCAATAGATGTGCATCATATATTAAATAGAAGAAGAAGAAGAAGAAGAAGAAAAATAAATTTTATTCTGGAACTTTTAGTCTTCTAAAAAATAATAATGAACAACAGGAGTATCATTTTTCTGACGTAAAATGGCAATAAATAATTAAATAACAGAGTAACGTGAACTTAGAATTAAAACAAAGAGTAAATATAAAAATAAAATTATACACAATAAATATCAGTATGTTTACATATTTGTACTGATAAGCAATGTAGATAATATATAAATAACAGTGGAATCTGTGTACATAATACAATACATAGAAAACTGTATAAATATAATACGGTACACAGATAACTATAAAATACACAGATAAACACATTTATAACTATAAAATAAGAGTAAATGATTTTTTTTTTTTTTACTCAAATGCGAAAATTTAATTATTAGATGTATAAATAATATAGATGGTTGAATTAAATAATACCGGAATCGGTTTTCAATAGACCAAAAAAAAAAAAAGTTAAATAAAAATAAGATCTTTTTTTTTTTTTTTTTTTTTTTCCTACCCCCCAGGAATTTCTTGAATAAATTCAGTATGTATATAAATGTATATATACATAAATTTTCAACTTTCCTTTTATTGCCCAAGGGCATTTTAAGTTAAGAGGGCTCTGCACGCTGTATGCGTTCTTTGCATTTGTGGCCAGAGGCCTTTTATTATACCACTGGGCGTGGAGGGACCGCCCTGCATTAATTTATTATTTATATTATTGTTAGTGGGTGTGAACTACAGAGTCCAAACCCCTTCCCTCGGCGAGAACATCAACCAAGGGGACATTACCTTGCCACCTCCCAGGCCTGGGCGGCGGTACTATTTCCTGGAAAAGCGGGTTAGCACAGACCTTCAGCCCATCGAAAAATTTGACGTGTCTTCGGCCTATGAACTCAGGCACCGATTGGAGCTGAAGCTCCTCTCGGATCTTTACATTCTTTGCCCTTTGCAGGGTGGTACCTCTGACTATTCGCCGAAGGATGGAGTTTTGATAACTCTGGAGTTTCTTGAGCGTGGACTTATACAGGTGGCGGAGCAACGGTGCACCATAGAGCAGCGTAGGCCTGATGACCGCCTTGTAGATTTTCAGTTTTAGTCTCAACGAGAGCTGCGGCGACTTTAGCAGATGGTAGAGCCTATACTCCTTTTTCCAAGCCAGCTTGAGCCTCTGGTTGACGTGACTAGTAAAGGTGAGGTGCATATCCAGAGTCACGCCTAGGTAGAGGACTGAGTTGGAGATCCGCTGGTCCACTCCACCAATGGTGAAGTGAGTGGGCAGAGGCTTCTTTCCTTGCTGAAATGACATCACTATGGCATCGGTCTTATTAGGATTTACCTGTATGCCGTTCTTCTCAAGCTCCTTGACGATGGTATCTGTGACATTCTGTGTTTTCATGAGAGCTCTCTCTGCGTTAAGGCTGGATGCATAGACTGCGATATCGTCAGCATAGGCTGCTACCACCGCTTCTGGATGTTTAAGTGCCACTACTGGCGCCGTGAAAACGACGAACAGTAATGGCCCCAACACAGACCCTTGAGGTACTCCACACGTTGTATCGACTGGGTTCGAATAGTCATTACCAACTCTTACGACGAAAGTTCTTCCACTGAGGTAGCTTCTGACCAGACGGCATAGCGGGGCTGGGAATTTGTACTCTTCCAGTCTTCGAAGTAACAGCGCGTGAGACACGCAGTCAAAGGCCTGGCTGCAGTCCAACGAGATGAGTGCCGTAGCTTTGTTGTGATTCATCTGCTCTATGGTGTGTGCCTGAAGTTTAGCCAGATGATGTTCACAGGCGACTCCGCGTTGGAAACCGGTTTGCTCTGGTGGTATATCGTGCTCTTCCTTGCAGTGACTCAGGAGATGATAATGAATCAATCGCTCAAAGACTTTGCTGACGTGCGGGAGGAGGCTGATCGGGCGATAGTGGTCAGTCATGTCTCCTTTCTTCCCCGGCTTGAGTAGTGGCACTACGATGGCATGTTTCCAGACTGTAGGGAAGTAAGATATCCGCAAGCATGAATTAAAGATGTTCAGAAGGAAGGCTTTACCCTTCCTTGGGAGCATCTTCAGTAGAACATACGGGATATCATCATGTCCCGACGCCTTGTTTCCTTTGATACATCGTAGTACAGACTCAAGCTGGTTAAAATTGCAGAATATGGGCTTCTCAGTGAGTCCAGGTGATGATCTCTGCTGCACCGGTGGGGAGCTTCTAGTTCGCTCAGCATCCCTTGCTGCATAACTTTTCGCCAGGTGTTCAGCCTGTTCCCCAGTTGTTAGTAGCGCGTCTCCTGATGTCAGATGCACGCTTCTTTTCTTACTAACGAAGGTTCTGACAAGTCGCCAGAACTGACGGTAATCGTCATGAGTCCTTCGTAACTGCTCGTGCCAGAGTGATGTCTTCCAGTCGCTCATGAGTCTTGCTATCTGCCGGGTCATCGCATTGATGGCCGGTTTTAAGCTGTAGTTACGAGTGCGCTGGAAAACATTCCTTAGGTTGTTTCGCTGTCTGATCAGAACTAGGATGTGCCGTGGAGGTCTTCTGATGGCGTTGGGCTGTGGAGCAAACTTGGGAATGTTCCGTTTGGCTGAGGCTTGGATGGTGGTGGTGATGACATTTACAGCATTATCCACCACATCTCGGGTTCTGCATGGTGTAACTGCTGGTAGTGTTTCCTCAACGCAAGATCTGTATCTCTTCCAATCGGCTTTATGAAGCAGATATTTGCTCGCGGGTGGAGTGGCGGGTGTGCCCTCAAATGTGTATAGCACCGGCCGGTGATCTGAGGGTCCATACGGTAGTGCGTGGCAATCCGTGATGGTGTGCAGATCCCTGGTGAGTAGCAGATCTAGCGTAGAGGTCCACTCAGGTCGGGCTGCATGCCTGAAGGTGTGAACACCCGGGTGGAAGACGGCGAGCCTGGTCTTTGTGATGTACGTGCCCAATGGGTTGTTACTACCACATAGCCAGGAGGTGTGTCGAGCATTTAAGTCCCCAAGGACAACATACCGACTTCTTGCCTGGGCGTGTTGTAGTAGTAATTTCACTGACGTGAGAACCGCCCTCGGTCTCCTATAGACACAGGTGAACCTGTACCGATGTTTAAATCGCACGTCTACTGTGACTATGTGAGTTCCCTCAGTAGGTTCCACTGGGTTCGTGATGATCTTCGAAGGGACATCTCTTCTGACCAGTATAGCAACGCCTTCTGTCGACCCGCGTGAGCAAACCTCCCGGTATACAGTGTACCCATGGAAGTATAGTTGAGACGAGGGGGGCATCAATGTGTCAGTCAGCGCCATCACCGATGGTCTATGTTGCTGCAGGAAAAGCTCTACTTCAGCCTGCTTCTGTGCGAGGCCTCTGATATTGTAGGTGCAAACTAGGTGCTCAATCATGTTTTTGTTGGCTCAGCACGGTATTAAGGAGGGTTGTGATGAAGCCCATCATCTGGTCTAACCTCTGGAGCATTCCTTCGACGAGCCTGATGAGCGTTGATAAAAAAAAAAAAAAAAAAAAACCTAAAATTTTTAGAAACCTAAAAATAAGATAAACCATATTAAACACATTTATATCTATGTAAAATATTTACATGCGCCGGGAATTTTGAACAAACTTTGTCTCACTTCTAGAAAAGGTAAGGAAGAACTAAAGTCTTGAAATGAAGTCTGAATGTCTTGGAGCCACTATCGTTTCAACCATACTATATTTTAAGATATTTTCTTATCTGTAATTTAGCTTGTACAATGAATGAAAAAAGTGCTAGAGAGAGTATAAGGGTCAAAAATGGACTGTCAGATCACTTTCTTCACATTAAAAGACTCAAACAAGAATGTTCCCTATCTCCACTGTTATTCAATCTTTACATTGAAGACTTTTTAAAAATATGGAAGAAAAAACACATGGGAATGGAAATAAAGCTATATGAAAAAAAATCCTTTATACTCTACAGTTCGCTTACGACCAGGTGGTAATGGCTAATGATGAAATCTCTGTTGTGGAGCAAACAGGTTAGCCTCCAAACAAAAAAGGCTATTCCAATACTTTCTGAAAAGTGTCAGTCTATGGATCCGCAACGTGGGTGATCATCACAAAGGAAGGCAAAAAGTGATGGTTATTGGAGATGGACATATGAAGGAGCTGTTGTACCATTCCCAACAAAACAGTTAGTCTGAACATTTGGCATGAAAAACAATCTTGTACAAAATTGAAACAAAAAAATTAAAATGGTATGGCCAGAGGTATAAATAATGCCAAAGGTGAGAAGGACGAAATTAACCTTTTTGTATCAATTGATAAAAAGGCAAAAATAGTATGACTCAGAAACAGATGGTTACATGTTTTGGAGAAAGGAATGGTCGCCAGTGATCTTCATGTAGTAGACTGAAGAAGTTGTTGGAACTATATTTTATAAAGGACTATATTTTGTAAAAACAATCGTTAATAAAACATATTTCTTAAAAAATGGCCCGTTAATCTTCTGACAGGAATAAAAGTACCTTCATTGCTTCAACTATGTAAACATCATACCGCAAATCAGGTCTAAATAAAGCACAAGGGAACAAAGAAGCAATTTATGTTTATTTGAGTATTGATTACCTCAACATTTACTTATCATTCTGCATATCTATGTCACTAAAGATATCATGCATTAAGAAAGAAAGTCTCAGAAGACATCTGAGTAGGTAGTTGAGCTTAAACGGATAAGAGTAAACTCGAAGATCGCTGAGAGAAGAAAACTGCTAAAGGCGGCCATACACGCTCCGGAAATCCATTAAGGAAATACTCTTCTGTCTTGGCCTGAAGGAATAACTGAATACCTCTTCCGTCGCACACCCGTAATACCTTTCACTCTTTAGGTTCTAATACTCGACACGTGTACCTTGTTTGCATGAAGGGAGTAAATTATAAGAAAAAAAAAAAACCACTATACTATTGAATCTTATAATTCATCATTATTGTATATATATATATATATATATATATATATATATATATATATATATATGTGTGTGTGTGTGTGTGTGTATGTGTGTATCTGAAGAAATAAGATGATTTAATCAGAAAATTCGAGCATCGATTGATGTTATAGAAGGAAAAAGAGTTTATAAATATTAAAATATTGTATTTATGTTTGACTGAAAATAATATAGAAATTCAGTTGTTGGATTTCAAAACAAGATCATACCCTCTACCTCCAAGTACACTATCCCACATCCGCAAATATATAGTTAGGTTGTTTTCTCTATCCCAGAACCCAGGTGTTGACTGTTGCTTTGTTCTCACAGACTGTTGTTGGGAAGGGTAAGGCCTATCTGCCTTGTATGCGGGTTTCTATCGAAGAATTCTTAGCGCATTTGTGGGGGGAAAGAAGACGGGCTGAGTAAGGCTTTTGATATTTTATAAAGGGTTGTGGTCAAGGCCTTCAAAGTCAAAAGTGAATACAGAAGCTTCTGTTTATTAAAACATTAGTTGATATTTGTATTTTTCGTTATTTTTTATTACGAATCCAATTTATATCAATATATGTTTAATAATATCCGGTGGACGAATAAAAGGCAAGATTTCATCTGTAATAAAAAAAAAAATCCAGTAACATAAAATTCAAAAGATTAGAGCATCAAAAAACGATAATTTTATATATATATATTCAAAAATAAATATATATATATTATATATAAATATATATAAATATATATATATTCAAATATTTCAAATATATATATATATATATATATATATATATATATATATATATATATATATATATATATATATATATATATTTGAAAAAATATTTTAATTAGCTAATCTTGCCAATATTCAGCTGCGAGCATCACACAACTTTTATTTATTACACTACTCAGAGTAAAAATTAATTTGTGATATATATATATATATATTCATGTGTCTGTGAATTTATTATTTTTTTTATTACGTGTATCTGCAAACATATTTAGCCTTCGTTACGAAAGAAACCTGAAAATTCAATTCAGTTAAAAATTACCCTTTTATTCCACTGTTGGAAATACTATAGGTATTAGGAATCGAACATGCACCTTAGTGGGGGCCAATGTATTAGGCCACTAAGGAGAGGTTGTACTCAGCCCTCCTCCCGCACGGCCTTCCCCTAAGGGAGAACCCGCGGCCCCCTTAATCTCACCGGCCCGCTGTGGATAGGCTTACTCTATCTTCCGCCTGCTAAGGCAGATATCGTTATTTACGAGGCTTCTTCTCCTTTGAGCTTGAACTCTTGTTACCCTCTTACATTGCTGTTCCCTCAGGAACACGGTTCCTTCTAAGTAAGGTATTCCTGAAAATAACGGATAGTACATGTATTGTATTCACTACAATATTGTCTATATCGCAATTTTTGTAATGGAATAGTTAGTGTAATATGAAATAGTTAGTCAGTTTGAAAAAATAAAATAACGCATAATTTTATTTTTTAATGATATTCGTAGAACAAGATTTTTTTTTTTCAATTATGATATGATATAAAACAAGTTTATAAATTCGCTACGCTTAAAAGTTATTTTTTTATGAAGTGACCAGATAATATTATATAAATAATTATTTTACACTGTTTGTTATGAATTTCTTGAGAAGAAAAATGTATGTTTTAATGCCAACGAACTGACTCTTGTAATGCACGCCAAAGCAAACTACGCACGATCAACGAATGAAATTACACAATGTTCGTCATGCTGACATCCAGCCCCTAAATGGAAATCTGTGGTACAACAAGGTTTTGCACTCTCACCGATCCTGTTCATCGTTGTCCTAGAAGATGTTTTAGTGCGAAATACGAAAAATAAAAGTTTTTAAGCTTTATTGCTTTTACGTGATTATTAAAAAATATTCTAGTCCATATTCAAAAAATTAAAAGTCACCCGAAAATATTGAAAAATATTTAACTTCGTGGAGGAATGTTTGCACTATGAGCATAAAAGATTGTAAATGACTAAACTATGCAACTAGAAAAAAAACACAGAAATTTGAAAATAGGAGAGGTTAAAATAATGGAAAAATATATATACGTATTAAAGATTATATTTAAAAGCATTCCTTTTTGAAAATACCTTATATTTAAATCTTAAGTTTTACAAAAACATTCATTTGAAATTTTAAGTTTTAGAACATTTTTCACACAACATATTTCAGACACGCTTTACATTAATTTTAAAAACATTATAACCAACCAACAAAGAAGTTAGTACAAAAGCATTACAGAAATTGGATGTGCTCATTTTAAGATAATAAATTTATATGTTTCCAATCGGAACCGCTCACATGACTTTATTGAGAAGTCTAAGAACTCCGGCTGACCTGATCCTATTACAATTCAGCAAAGAAAGAACCTGAAAGAGAACTTATACACTCAGTGCATTTAAGGCAGAGCTTACTTCAACAAGCCTTTTTAGCCATTAAAAAGGAGGGTACTGGTCAAAGGAAAGAAGCTACACAGCTCCTCTTACACACTTGATTTGATATAGTCTAGCAAGATACTCCGGGGATTGATTTAGATCTTTCGGAATTGAGTCTTTGAATTCGGCAGTAGTAAAAAAATAAAATACAGAGTACTTTATCAGAATTCAACATTTCTATTCCGATTGTCGATGTTATCTCAGCATTGGTAGATCCATATTTATTTTAACGTTTTTTATTTATTATATACTCAGTAGGCTATGAAACGTAGAAATAAGTTATTTATTTCTGTATTTTAGATAATTGAACCTACGCAACAGTCTCTCTTACTCTTTATTTAATTTTCGAATAAAACTTCTAGAAAAAAAAAAAGTACTCCTTGGCTGAGAAAAAGCCTTTGATAGTGTCTGGCATTTTTTTTCAATGATAAACATCCATTATTGGATTAATCTGGTAATATTATATATCGATTAAGCTAGTTTAAGTACAACAAATATTAAAGAAGTTAATTTTAAGCCTAAACAGATTTTAACAATTCATTTTGTTTGTTTCGGAATGATTGAGTCCTTGACCAGAGTTGGGCGTTAGCGCGCTAATTTTTAACTAGCTAACGTACCGCTAAAAAGCTAAAATTAGCGGCGCTAAATATTACGCTAATTTAGCTTCCAGCTGTTTTAGCGCAGATAACTTTAGCGCTAAATTAGCTATTAGCGGAAACGAACCGCTAACTTTTAGCTTAAGCTAAATTATCTATTAACTTAACTAAAAGCTAACTTAACGCTAACACTAGAAGAAAATTTTTTATTTTTTTTTTATAAATTGATATTAGGATCGACTGTTATGTAATAAGGGCCGATTTTTATGAAGATTCTATCGGATTTTAAATAGTGCCCCCGGGCACCGACTTTTTGTAACTTTTCTGATTTAATCGATATATGGGTCGACTATTAGGTTTTCGGGGGCGCTTTTTATGAAAATAATGACGGATTTTAGGTGTGACCTCTCCCCCCCCTCCCCAACCGGGCACCGACGTTTTGTAACTTTTCTGATTTTATCAATATATGGGTCGACTATTAGGTTTTGGGGGGCGCTTATTATGAAAATAATGTCGGATTTCATGTGTGAACCTCCCCCCCTCCTCCCCCAGGCACCGACTTTTGTAACTTTCTGATTTTACAGATATGTGGGTCGACTATGACGTTTTCGGAGGCGCTTTTTATGAAAATAATGTCGGATTTCATGTGTGAACCCCCCCCCCCTCTCCCAGGCACCGACTTTTTGTAACTTTTCTGATTTTATAGATATATGGGTCGACCATTAGGTTTTGGGGTGCGCTTATTATGCAAATAATGTCGGATTTTAGGTGTAATCTCTCTTCCCTCCCCCAAACGGGCACCGACATTTTGTAACTGTTCTGATTTTATCAATATAAGGGTCGACTATTAGGTTTTGGGGGCGCTTTTTATGAAAATAATGACGGATTTTAGGTGTGACCTCTCCCCCCCCCAAACGGGCACCGACATTTTGTAACTGTTCTGATTTTATCAATATATGGGTCGACTATTAGGTTTTGGAGGGCGCTTTTTACGAAAATAACGACGGATTTTAGGTGTGACCCCCCCCCCTCTCGGCCACCGACTTTTTGTAACTTTTCTGATTTAATCGATATATGGGTCGACTATTAGGTTTTGGAGGCCGCTTTTTATGAAAATAATGTCGGATTTTAGGTGTGACCTCTCCCCTCCCTCCCAGGGCACCGAAATGTGTAACTTTTCTGATTTTATCAATATATGGGTCGACTATTAGGTTTTGGGGGGCGCTTATTATGCAAATAATGTCGTATTTTAGGTGTGATCTCTCTTCCCTCCCCCGGGGCACATTTTGTAACTTTTCTGGATTTAATCAATATCAGGGCTTTATTGAGGTTGTCTAAATTTAAATTAAGATTATAAATAAATCTTAAATTAAAAATTCTGTTAAACAATTTCTGGTTTTATTTATTCACTTCAACCACTTAAATTTTTGTTCTATTTTGTGAGGGATATGTCAATTTCACTGCGAGTCACATTATATGAAATCAGGTGAAATTTCTTTTAATTCGATAATTATCTAAAGGAGAAGTAACCTAATATAATAATGGAGAACCTGTACCACTACAACCCATGAAGGGTCTGGGGTTCAGTACTATTTAGCTAAAGCACTGTTTCTAGGTCAACGGTTGTGCAAGGAGGTGATTTGACCGAAATCACGCTCAACCGCCAGGTCCGCGCGATTTTTCCGCCCCTTGGGAGAACCAATAATGGAGAAAAAAAAAAACCCGATCCTTGCTAAAAGTTAGTACAGTTTTCTATGCCAAACATAAGCATGTGCCGTTTTCAAAAAATGCTACCGTTTCGATTATTTAATATTTAATTGTATAGAATTTAGCAATATAAAAATATAATTTTCATATATACTTAGCAACGCTTAGAAAATTAAAAATACCTACAGTATAATATATATAAATCTTGAGGACTTCATTATCAGTGGCACTCTTGCTGGACTAAAATTATTTTGTGTCACTTAATTATTTATTAATATCAAAATATACATCAAATATACATTTATTAAAGCCAAAGATTAGCGAAAAATAATGTAAATATAATATATTAGATGGCCTTGAAAAACATGGAAATTGATTGCTTGAGCAAATATCTTGTGCCGTCTCAGATTTTTACTTCCCTTCTCTGAAAGGGTTTCCTCCTTTCTATTTCTCCTATAAGAAGGGTTGTTTGATGCAGGAACCGAATCAGTTTTTTAATATTATTTTCCTGTCATTCCAGAGATGGCAAACTAATGCCAAGTGGAAGTGCGCAAAACCTAAAAACACCCTAACGAATAAAAAAATTGGTGGATGGTGAAAAAGTTTCAAAATAAAAAATCTCCGAAAGGAATTTCCCTAGATCAATTTACATGTTGATTTTCAACACCGAGTGAATTATGAAGAGCGTTGTTGCGAAAAACTTTAGAAACATGGTAAGGTGGGTGGAAAAGAGTAAATTAATCCTCCAAAAGGGACATATTGAAACACATACGAATTTCCTGCCCTCATACCCAATTTGATTGGACTGTAAAGATGTGTAAAACATCATAAACCCCCCAAAAACTACGGATGTGAGAGTTTCGTTTCTTTCTTTCTCCTACCACTTTCTTTTTTTTTTTTTTTTCATTTCCTTTTAATTAAAAGGTTTTTCTCTTCTCTATTGCTCCTCTAAGGTAGTGGGGGTTGAAAATCTGTATTATCTAAAATTGTGTTGGCATTGGAGGTCTCATTTTTTTTAAACTATGGATAGGTAATTAGATTTTATGAAAAATAAATATCAACATTTAGGAAAAAAATGTTTATATTAAAATATAATTTTACAAAAATAGATGCATTTGTAAAATACATGTACAAAGAAAATAGCTTAGCATACTATAATAAATAAAAAATAAAGGAATACATGCATATTATTAGAAATATCTTAGTAAATACACAAAATTGTATTGTAAATACAGATGTAAATTAATCAGAACAAAAATAAACATAAACAAGTTTCAAGAAAAACTAGATAACAATTTAAATAAAGCATTAATAAGAGAATAAATAACTAATAAGCTATTGCGCTTCAATAAATTCAACTTATTTGGTTACATAATTTTAAAGAAAACTAATAAAGTATTAATCGTTAAAAACAAAATCGTTGCCTTTTAACAATACTCTTATTTCAAAATTTTTATCCGTCAAACGATTTGCTTTCGGCCTGTTAGTAAGAGTAGCATAAGAAAAAAGTCTCTCCACTGGTGCTGACGAAGGAAGAGGGGTGTTATACTTAATGAACACTTTCTTTATAGCTGGAAAATCATCCAAACTTGTAACATCTGTTAAAGTACAGCCAAAGTAATTGGATATTTGAATTTCCGCTTTTGCTTCTCTATCATCAGTGACAGACAGTTCATCATTTGCTCCAAAATCAAAGAAATTCATGTAGGCAGGAGTTGTTTCTCGTTTTCCCTGTGCCGATAAGAAAGTTGTATTTTCATTAGTTGTACTTAATATTTCTTTGAATACAGCTGTTTTGAAAAGTAGCAATATTTTATCCTGAAATTGGACATCTATACAAGGTAGCCACTTTTTTTTGAATGAAGGATGGGATACCGCTGCTACCGCTGCGGATTCTGCCGTTGTAGAGGACAAGTTGAAAAATTCATAGAATCTTTTTTCCACGCTCGATGAATATATCTCTACCAATGGAGCGCAATACAGCCATGGTCTATCCCTGAGCAATTGAATTTTTCTTCGTAGCGCTACAAGTCCAGGAAGGAGCATCCCAAAGAAAATATTTTTTTCTCCCTGAAGAATATCTATTAAAGAGGCTAGTGGTTCCGAGCATTGTAAATATTCATTGATGTATAAGAAGTCCTCTTCCATCAGTTGTTCGCAGCTTTTAATTTTTAAGTGTATGTTGAGATGATGAATTTTATCTTTTATTTTGCATATCTGCTTAAGAGAATCGAATAATGAATTCCATCTTGTTTTACCTGGTCTTGATAGAATGTGCCCTAATGTTTCTAGAATTATTTCACCCGTCTTTGGCCTGGATGCAAAATTCCATAAGACACTGCACTTATTCAATACACGCCTGTGGCATTCAGCTAATGTTGAATGATTTTTAAGTCCGTTATATAAATCAAAAGTTGCACACAAGTGCAATGTGTGTGACATGCAACGATAATGATTTGGTAAAGTTTTCATCATTTCTTGAATAAAATGTGTGTTTGTTAATAATTTTGGGGTAGAACCACTGCCGATATCTTCGGTAATATCATCATCTTCAGAATCTGTTGAGCTTTGGTCAATATTGTCATTGTCAGAGAGAATATGTGGTTCATTTTCACAGGTCGAAACGATTACATCTGGGTCTATACCGAAAGTTTTGAATGCCTTAACGAAATTTGAGGCATTGTCTGTAACGGTAGCCACTATCTTTGGACATGTTAAGCCGAAATCACAATGAATGTTTTGGAGCAGAGAGGCTATTCTGTCATAGGTATGGGTTTTTGTAAATCTTTTGCATGCCAAAGCAGCGGATTTTCTTTGGTAATCCCGATCTATCCAGTGGGCCGTAACTCCGAAGAAACTTTTGCGCCTACCAGACCAAATGTCTGCAGATGTACAAATGTAATCGATTTTTTCCAATTGAGCCCTAATATTTTTGTTATTTTCTTCGAATAACTCTTGCACTTTTTTTACAATAGATCGCCTGGAAGGAAGTCGAAGTCCAATTTGTTCTATGCCGAGGTCTTTCATAATTTCTTTGAAATATTTGTCTTCAATGGCTCTAAAGGGTATCATTGAATGAACAACGAATTTGGACATTTTTACTTCCAAATCTTCTTGGGTAAGATTTTTTACTTCTGAAAAACTATTATTTATTTGTTCTTCCGGTAAGTTAAAATTATTTATCTTTTTACCGCACCGCCGCCGCTTTTCTTCTAAATATCTTTTGTAATTTGTAAAGGTTTCCTCACCATGTTTCCTTTTCAAATGAGATATGAAATTATGGCTAGATTGAGGAGCTCCTTTTACTTCTGTTTTACAAATTTGGCAAGTAGCGGTATAATTATATTTTGTGGACTTACTTTGAATGAACTTATAAAACTTTCCATCTAAGATGGTCAACGATGGCTTGAGTTCAGAAGTAACTGTCAGATCACTTCCACTTTCAAACGTACCAACTATATCTTTATGCTCAATCACACAACTAAATGAGAGTCCTCCGGTTTTTGACGATGAAGACACATTATACAATCCACCATCATATGTATTAGCCAAATCTACCTTGTTCTGAACAATGTTTTCTGCCATGGTGAATATAAAATCTATGAAAGAGTTCACAATCCTAGAAATCACGCCTTATAATTAAAACAATTAACAAAAAGTAACTAAAAACAAAATTTTAACAATAACTCACAAATTAATATATAACAAAACACTGCAGAAACATCCAAATAACAAAGTAATAAGCTACAGGTTATTAGCGATAACGAAACTGAAGTTAGTAAGTTCCAGTGTTGCCACGCGCTCTCTGGTCAATCCTCATGTCAGTGTTGCCACACGCTCTTTAAAAAATTCGTAGGCTAAATGTTATTGTTTTCTCTTAGACAAATTAGATCAGATCTTTGATTATTTGTTCAACACTTATGTTTTAAAACTTATTAACATTCCTTTATTTTGTTAATGGATCAAGAATTAAAATTAATTTAATTTAATTTACGAAATAAGTTTAATAAAACACATATAAAGGTATTTTTAGAAATTATTGGAAACTTTCTATAAAAATTAAAATAGCAAAATAAACCTTTTAAAGCAATAAATATTCCTATGATCATTAAAAATGAAGGGAAACGCAATATTAATTACTTATTTACATTTTTTTACTCTACAAACCAAAAATTGAAAATATTTTTTTAAAATGACGCTAACAATTTTTTTTTCTTGAATTTTATTGATCTGGAAAATTAAATTATAAAGGAAATAAAATCATACTCTATAATTTCTTTATTTTTTGTATAATCGATAAAAATCTAAAATATTTTTAAAAATTAGGCTAACAATATTTTTTTTTATGTCGAAAATTAAAATAAAATTTTATATACACAGTTTTATGAATGAAATAACAACGATGCCCTAATCATCTATAAAACAACAAAAGTATTACATATTTATATAAATAATAACACAGTAAAAATAATTGTACGCAAATCTAAACTTTATTCATAAAAATATAACTTTGCAAACGTAAGAAAACATCATGTAAAAGCAGTTCCCGGCTGGCTAGTCGATCGCAGAGGATCCCCGCTCTAGAAGAGCCCCAGGGGGAGAGGGAGAGACTCTAAAACTAATGATCTATAATTTTCTAGTACTCCAAAATAAATATTTTGTATTCGTTTATTTCCGCAAATGTTTAGGGCCCCTCCGATGGTTTCCCAACATTAATGTTTTGTGCTTTTTATCGTCCGAGAATGATTAGAGAGTCTAGTATCAATTAATCCGAAAAGTTAAGGAAACATTATACGAGATAGCGGAATCAAAAATCCGCCATTATTTTCACAAAAAGCGCAACCCATAACCTAATAATCGACCCATATATCTATAAAATCAGAAAAGTTACAAAAAGTCGGTGCCTGGGAGAGGGGGGGGGAGGTTCACACATAAAATCCGACATTATTTTCATAATAAGGGCCCCCCAAAACCTAATAGTCGACCCATATATCTATAAAATCAGAAAAGTTACAAAAAGTCGGTGCCTGGGAGAGGGGGGGGGGAGGTTCACACATGAAATCCGACATTATTTTCATAATGAGCGCCCCCCAAAACCTAATAGTCGACCCATATATCTATAAAATCAGAAAAGTTACAAAAAGTCGGTGCCTGGGAGAGGGGGGGGGAGGTTCACACATGAAATCCGACATTATTTTCATAATAAGCGCCCCCCAAAACCTAATAGTCGACCTATATATCTATAAAATCAGAAAAGTTACAAAAAGTCGGTGCCTGGGAGAGGGGGGGGGAGGTTCACACATGAAATCCGACATTATTTTCATAATGAGCGCCCCCCAAAACCTAATAGTCGACCCATATATCTATAAAATCAGAAAAGTTACAAAAAGCCGGTGCCTGGAGAGAGGGGGGGGGAGGTTCACACATGAAATCCGACATTATTTTCATAATAAGCGCCCCCCAAAACCTAATAGTCGACCCATATATCTATAAAATCAGAAAAGTTACAAAAAGTCGGTGCCTGGGAGAGGGGGGGGGGGAGGTTCACACATGAAATCCGACATTATTTTCATAATAAGCGCCCCCCAAAACCTAATAGTCGACCTATATATCTATAAAATCAGAAAAGTTACAAAAAGTCGGTGCCTGGGAGAGGGGGGGGGGAGGTTCACACATGAAATCCGACATTATTTTCATAAAAAGCGCCCCCCAAAACCTAATAGCCGACCCATATATCTATAAAATCAGAAAAGTTACAAAAAGTCGGTGCCTGGGAGAGGGGGGGGGGGAGGTTCACACATGAAAACCGACATTATTTTCATAAAAAGCGCCCCCCAAAACCTAATAGTCGACCTATATATCTATAAAATCAGAAAAGTTACAAAAAGTCGGTGCCTGGAGAGAGGGGGGGGAGGTTCACACATGAAATCCGACATTATTTTCATAATGAGCGCCCCCCCAAAACCTAATAGTCGACCCATATATCTATAAAATCAGAAAAGTTACAAAAAGTCGGTGCCTGGGAGAGGGGGGGGGGAGGTTCACACATGAAATCCGACATTATTTTCATAATGAGCGCCCCCCAAAACCTAATAGTCGACCCATATATCTATAAAATCAGAAAAGTTACAAAAAGCCGGTGCCTGGGAGAGGGGGGGGGAGGTTCACACATGAAATCCGACATTATTTTCATAATGAGCGCCCCCCAAAACCTAATAGTCGACCCATATATCTATAAAATCAGAAAAGTTACAAAAAGTCGGTGCCTGGGAGAGGGGGGGGGAGGTTCACACATGAAATCCGACATTATTTTCATAATAAGCGCCCCCCAAAACCTAATAGTCGACCTATATATCTATAAAATCAGAAAAGTTACAAAACGTCGGTGCCTGGGAGAGGGGGGGGGAGGTTCACACATGAAATCCGACATTATTTTCATAAAAAGCGCCCCCCAAAACCTAATAGTCGACCCATATATCTATAAAATCAGAAAAGTTACAAAAAGTCGGTGCCTGGGAGAGGGGGGGGGGAGGTTCACACATGAAATCCGACATTATTTTCATAATGAGCGCCCCCCAAAACCTAATAGTCGACCCATATATCTATAAAATCAGAAAAGTTACAAAAAGCCGGTGCCTGGGAGAGGGGGGGGGGGAGGTTCACACATGAAATCCGACATTATTTTCATAATGAGCGCCCCCCAAAACCTAATAGTCGACCCATATATCTATAAAATCAGAAAAGTTACAAAAAGTCGGTGCCTGGGAGAGGGGGGGGGGAGGTTCACACATGAAATCCGACATTATTTTCATAATAAGCGCCCCCAAAACCTAATAGTCGACCTATATATCTATAAAATCAGAAAAGTTACAAAACGTCGGTGCCTGGGAGAGGGGGGGGGGAGGTTCACACATGAAATCCGACATTATTTTCATAAAAAGCGCCCCCCAAAACCTAATAGTCGACCCATATATCTATAAAATCAGAAAAGTTACAAAAAGTCGGTGCCTGGGAGAGGGGGGGGGAGGTTCACACATGAAATCCGACATTATTTTCATAAAAAGCGCCCCCCAAAACCTAATAGTCGACCTATATATCTATAAAATCAGAAAAGTTACAAAAAGTCGGTGCCTGAGAGAGGGGGGGGAGGTTCACACATGAAATCCGACATTATTTTCATAATGAGCGCCCCCCAAAACCTAATAGTCGACCCATATATCTATAAAATCAGAAAAGTTACAAAAAGCCGGTGCCTGGGAGAGGGGGGGGGGAGGTTCTCACATGAAATCCGACATTATTTTCATAATGAGCGCCCCCCAAAACCTAATAGTCGACCCATATATCTATAAAATCAGAAAAGTTACAAAAAGTCGGTGCCTGGGAGAGGGGGGGGGGAGGTTCACACATGAAATCCGACATTATTTTCATAATGAGCGCCCCCCAAAACCTAATAGTCGACCCATATATCTATAAAATCAGAAAAGTTACAAAAAGTCGGTGCCTGGGAGAGGGGGGGGGAGGTTCACACATGAAATCCGACATTATTTTCATAATAAGCGCCCCCCAAAACCTAATAGTCGACCTATATATCTATAAAATCAGAAAAGTTACAAAAAGTTGGTGCCTGAGAGAGGGGGGGGGGAGGTTCACACATGAAATCCGACATTATTTTCATAATGAGCGCCCCCCAAAACCTAATAGTCGACCCATATATCTATAAAATCAGAAAAGTTACAAAAAGTCGGTGCCTGGAAGAGGGGGGGGGGAGGTTCACACATGAAATGCGACATTATTTTCATAAAAAGCGCCTCCGAAAACGTCATAGTCGACTCTAAGATGAATGAAATCCGAAGAATTAGCTATTAGCTTTTAGCTGAAGATACAGATAAAGATAATTAGCGGTTAGCGGTAAGAACAGCTAAAAGTTAACTTGCGCTAAAAGTTAGCGGCTTGGTCCCGCTAATAGCTAATTTAGTTGCAGAATTATCTGCCCGCTAATAGCTAATTTAGCTGTTATCTGTTATCTGTTAGCTATAGATAATTTTTGCCCAACACTGTCCTTGACTACGTATAGGTTATGTTAAAATTATCCATCGTTACGAGCTCCAGTAGCAGAAGTTAACATACATAAATTCCATTCAGTTGAAGGCAGTTTGTTGGTTTACAGCTGCCCCAGTGCTGGTTCTCGGTGGAACTTGCTGATGCCTTGTTACCATAGCCTATTCAAATTCTCTGTAAATAATGAATATTCACAGAGTTCGATGATGGTATGTCTTTTTTAAAGGGTCTTCCTATCGCTGAAGACCGAAGTCCTTTATCAGAACATGTTATCACCTTCGAAGCTCTATTTACTCCAGCGCTCACTATGCTAATGATTCCGTAATTACTCCATTTCCATTTAACCTAGTTTGTAACATTGAAAGCGTTTTAGTGGGGTCTAGTAGTGTGGAGATTGTGGCACGCAGGCAACGCTCAATTTTTATTACTCTTTTTTTTCATTATTAAAAAACGAAATTAATCGTATTTTCATAACATTTTATATCAGCTAAAACACTATCCATTGGATATTATCAATCAATAAATAATTTACTTGTTGTTATTAATACAATAATGGAAAATAATTATATAATTACAATATATAAATAAAATATAATAAAATAATTACACGCTGTTCTGAGGCGTGGCTCACATCTTCCTTTTACTTCATTGAAGTTAGGTTAAGATTCTTATGGATACTAAAGACACACTTTAGTGTCCTACCCGCTTATCTGAGCTTTAGTGTTAACGATCAGATATCTCAGAAATAGCCCTTAATGGTCTGTGAAGTACTTGATGGTCTCTTAACCGTGAAGTTTGTATTTTCATAATTTGGTTTTTGAAAAATAAAAATTAAGTTTCACTTGCGGTAATAGTGGGGCGTGGCTAACCTCTTCATTGTACTTTTCAAGGCACTTTTTAATATAAATTTTCTCTTTATTCGAAAACCCTAATACGAATATTTCATAATGATTAATATCTCCAGAATGTAAAAGAAAAAAAATTATAATGCTCCATGAAATGTGTGATTTTGTGCCAACCTAAATTGACCAGTGCCACTCCTAGGATCGAAAAAAAAATTTAGTAAACTTTAAAATTGTCCTTGTTTTCGTTAAGATTAGGGTAAATGCGCCATTTATGGACAGATTGGACTTTAAATGTAAATAATAATAAGCTTTCTTGTTGATTTAAAGGTTCGAGTTTTTTCCTAGATTGAAGAACAATGCCCTCTATTGACAACTGTGTGAACAAAGTTCCCAAAAGGAAATTCTAAAATGCTTATATTTGTTGCTTCTAAAGTGCTCTTGAGATTTCATACCTTCCTACTAACAGTTTTGCTAAGAGTAAGTTGAACATCTATGTTATGTTATTTTTATCGTTATCTTTATAGTTAAATAAAAATTTAGATTTTTTCTGAGGTTTGTCCATTGCTGGTACTGACCCCCGTCCATTAAAATAACAATTGAAGTTCGGGGTGTCCATCACTAATACAAAAAAGTCTTTTGTTTTTTTAAATGGAGATTATACCTGAATTACTGACTATTTTTTCAATTTCTTTTTACTAATTTAATGAAATTTACAACTATATAAACAATACAACTATTGAAAATGCACACATTAGAAATCGTGACAAGAACAGACTTGAGAAGATACTGCCCAGTGGTATCACTCCCTATTTAATTCTAGGTGAGATGATCATGAGGCCATCTTCTTTTCAGACGCTTAGGGAGATTATCAGAAATCAAGGAAGAAGCAAGGCTGGAAAAATGTGGATTCGGATGGGACTGGAGTGATGACGTGGAAAACAAACTAGACTTGAAAATTCCGCTTAAGACAAAAGAAGACATTAATGGTGCCATAGAAAAACGTACAACATCAATAACAGACAGTATAAACAGTAACACCTTTAACAGTAAAATTAACAATTTACAAAAGACTAACTTGCCACAGCATATTCGTATCTTATTAAAAGAAAAACGCAGAGCAAGATCGAAGTGGCATAGAACTAGATATCCAACAGATAAAACTCATTATACCCAACTGACTAACAAACTATAATCAGAAATTAGAAAATATAAAATTCAAAATTTACTAAATTTTACTGAAAAACTTACACCTACCGACAAATCACTGTGGACGACGACTAACGGCTCCTGAAATTTAAAGACTTTAATCATCCATTTCTTACTGAAGATCAAACTTGGTCCAAATCTGATGAAGAAAAATCCCAAATTTTTGCTCATCATCTCTTCAAAACTTTTAATCCACATCCTGATATCCTTAATCCAAATCAGCTTGAATGTATTGGAACAGAACTGGATATCCCACTCCAAATGACTCCTCCTCCTAGAGCATTTCATCCTTCAGAAATATCCAATATTATTCACAGATTACCCTCCCGCAAAGCTCCTGGCCACGACCTAATCACTTCCCACATTCTTAAGCTACTTCCTCGAAAAGCCATTCTATTCCTTACTTACATTTATAACGCCGTACTCCGTTCCACATATTTTCCTGACCCTTGGAAACTATCTGTAGTCAAAATGATACATAAACCCAAAAAGCCACCAGAATACCCATCCTCTTACCGTCCTATCTCTCTTTTACCCATCATGGGCAAAATCCTGGAGAAGCTCATCTTAAAACGCCTGTATCCCATCCTAGATTCTAACCACATAATCCCTGATCACCAATTTGGATTCCGCACATCCCATTCCACTATCCAGCAATTTCATCGTGTGGTAGACGTTGTCTCCTCTGCATTGGAGCGCGGAATGTATTGCACTGGAGTTTTTCTCGACATTGAACAGGCGTTTGATCGAGTCTGGCATCCGGGATTGCTTTACAAACTCCGTAAATTCCTTCCCCCTACATATTTTCTTATCATCAGTTCCTATCTTACTGATAGGCACTTCAAAGTAAATCACAATAATACCTATTCATCCCTCTTTTCTCAATCTGCCGGAGTTCCTCAAGGTAGTATCCTTGGTCCTATCCTTTACACAGTTTATACAGCTGACATCCCAACCCATCCTAACAGTGTTATTACCACTTATGCCGATGATACATGTGTCCTATCCGTTAATAATGACCCAACCATTGCATCCCAAACTCTTCAATCACACATCACAAGCCTTGAAGAATGGTGTCAAAACTGGAGGATTAAAATAAATTCTAATAAATCCCATCAAATCACCTTTACCCTTCGACGTAAACCTATGACCTCATGTCCCACAGTATCCTTTAATAATACCCCACTTATCCCTGTTGATCAAATCCGATACCTTGGACTTCACTTGGACAAACGTCTAAATTGGAATCCTCATACCAGACTGAAACGACAAGAAACCGCTCGACGTTTCCGACTACTCCAACACTTACTAGACAAACGCTCTAAACTTCCCCTTAATTACAAAAGACTCATATACTTGACTATAATAAGACCTATTTGGACTTACGGAGTTGACCTATGGGGCTCCACTAAACCATCGAATTCCTCTCGCATCCAATCCTTACAATCCAAAATCCTTCGTAAAATCCTCAATGCTCCTTACTTTGTCACTAATAAAATAATCCATAAAGACCTCAATGTTCCATATGTTTCCGATTTGGCCAAATCCAGATACCTATCCTTCCATAATAAACTTCATAACCATCCGAATCCTCTTGTTTCTAACCTTGCTTCCTCTTCGATTCCTGATAACCCTCCGAGGCGTCTGAAAAGAAGATGGCCTCGTGATCTTCTCATGTAGACAAATTATTAGAGTGCTACCAGTGGGTATTTTCTCAACAAGCGTGTTTCATGTAATAATATTTCTCTGTACAAATTTACTTGATGTATTTATACTAATACAGTTGTAAATATCATAATAAAAGTTAAAAAAAAAAAATTTATTACTCAATAATGTGTAACCAATGTGTAATCGATGAGTAATCGATAATCACTTATCAATTTGAATTTTCATTCACTCGAAAGGACATTTGAAACTGAATGTTGTGTACGTATAGGATGATATATAGTTTGGTCTGGTAAAGTAGTATAAAGCGATTAAAGATGTTTTCGGTAAGAAGAAGTAAATATAAAAAGTTTATTACACTTGAAAATCCCTCACAAATGGCTCTGATAAAGATAAAGTTTACTTATAAGATCAAGATTTTTTTACCATTCACAGTCTGTATTATATTTCACAACTTTATTTGCAGAGTAGCTTTGGGTGTCCGTCCACCATATTCATCTCTATAATTATATTATATCAATTAGGATAAATTAATAGTTAATTAATGAAATTGACAATTCATGCATCGCAGAATTTTTTAATTATCGTGCAATTATTATCACATAGTGCAATGCCTTTTTCTATTTTTGTCTATTTAAAAACGTAAAATATTGGAACAATATTCTTGTTCTCCGTCTTATATCAACTCTGAAAGGATTTTAGCTTAAAATTATTATTAAATTAATAAATAATTTAATATACTGACTTATCCGAGAATAAGACTCCTCTTAGTCGGACACCATCTTACTGATGCTGAGAATTTACTGTCAGTACCGTGTATATTATTTCAATTATTTGGTAATTAAAGCTACTCTACCTTAATTATTTCACTATTATTTAAATGTTTATGATATGTGAATAGTGTTGTGGGATGTGGACCGATTCCTGTTTTGAATTTAGTACATTTTTTTGGTTTATTGCTATATAGATGGATTCTATTTTTTTTCGCTTTGTCGGTAGTTTGATTTATGAAGTATTTTAATATTTTCGAAATATATTTCATGTATATCTTTTTTTACATGGTTGGGTAAAGCGGTGACCAATTTGGAATTAGATTCAAGGGTACTTTTGTGGTTATGTCATTCCTAAATATAATTTAACGCATTTTTTTCAGGCTACAACTATTACTGGTTTTCTGTTTTATTCCTTGTTTAAGATGCTTCACTTTTGATAATTATTTTGTTTCTATTTATTTTATTTTTGTGTACATATAGTGTGAATGTCATTCTACCTCACTATAGGCAATGTCCAAGAGACAGGAGAGAGAAACACTTTATTTTCATAAAATATAAAATATAAAGGATTGCTGCCCAATTACATTGGGTTGCTATACACACAGCATACTCTTCTATCCTTAAGACAATATATGAACTTATATATAAATATACAGAAGTATTAGTTAATATTAGTAAAACAGAAATATATATATATATACATTTTTATTATTTTATTTATCCTTATAATTTTTTTTTTTTTTTTTTTTTCCTTTTTCCCTCTTCTCATTGTTCATGCTTTTTTTTTTTTTTTTTTTTTTTTTTATTTAACATTAAGTTTCCCTTTCTCTCACTTCTCTCTCTTTATCGCTATTGTTTTCAATTATTCACTAAAAAAAATAAATAAACAAATACATAAATTAAAACTCTCGGGCTAGCCATGCACGTGGTGGTGAATGATTCCCAGGGAGTCGAGGACTATATTTTCAGCCAACCTCGCTACGTCCTTAATGTCGACACCTAGTTCCTCGAGGAAGCTCCTTGTTCTTTTTGGGATAGTTCCGCGAGACCCAAACCAGAGGCCTCTCACGGTGAACTCTCTCTCTCCGAAGGTCTCACGGAATTTCTCTTTTAGGAAAGGGATACATTTATCGTACGTGTTCTTCTTTTCCCTTTCCACTTCACCCGCCTGATCGAGGTCATTGCTCTCAAAGCGGACAGTTGGATCCAAGATCAGCGCTGTCCTTCCTGTCTTGGGAAATGCGACGATATCAGCGTATCTCGTAGAGCCCTCACTATCGATGCAATATACCTCGTCAAAGCAGGTGAATTTTTTTTCCCTAAGGAGCCTCATCAATTCGAACTTGACCCGGTGGTGACGACGTGTTATGAGGAGGGAGTTGTTGGGGCATTTTCCCAGCACATGTGCTGGTGTTTCAGACTCTCTGCCGCATTTACGGCAGAGGGACCCAACTTCTCTGACCTGTCCGCTGACTCCTGGGACTCCACGCAGGGGTGCATAATTAATGTTTAGTTTTAGGGCATTCGACCATTCAGACCCAGAAAGTACTTGCTTTTCGTAGATGTATCTATTCGCTTTCGGGGTCTCTTTAAAATGGCGAACACCAATACCCTGCCACCTGCAGTTGGCCCATTCCTCAAATGCATTTTCTCGTAGCGACTGCCGTAGAGCTTTCACATTTCGATGACCCTGATCAACCCCCAATCTCTCGGCACATTCAGCAATTTCAGCCGAATAATCGAAGGTAGACTGAAAAAGGGCATCTGGTACATTGGACAGTCGCTGAGCAATGGACCAATGTTGAAGAGGAGCCTCCCATTGGCAGCGGATTAATCCCAATCCTCGGTATCTCCTGGGGGCATACAACATCGCTGTGGAAGTATTCGCAGGCAGTCCAATAATGGCCTTTACGCTCCTGCGAATCATAGTGTCGATGCCCTCCAGTATAGCAGGACGTAGCTTTGTTAGGGGCGCAGTTTGGAGAGGGTAAGTAAGACCCGGGAACAGATATTGATTGACAATGTTGAGTTTCTGCTCAGGTTTAAGTAAGCAAGAGGTTACCAGCTTGTTTAGATTATCATTCAATTTAGTCACCGAATCTTCGTTGAATTGCAGCTCTCCCGAGAATGTACATCCTAAATACTTAATCGTATCTCCATTCTTCAATGTTTGGATGTACTCACCATTCTCAAGGGAGAGCACCGTAGTTTCCAGCTCTCCTTTATTTATAACGATGCCCATACTTTTTAGAGGATTTATAGCCAGACCAATTTCTTTAAATGTCCTTTGTATGCTGTCAATCACTCTTTCTGCAGCCCCCTTGTCACGCGCCGACACTGCCTGGTCATCCGCGAAACCTGTGAGGACCACACAATCTTGCTCATTCCTTAATTTGTATCCAAATTTCTTGGAAAAGTCCTCGTCACACAGGTCGCGGTAGAGATGATCGATGGCCAGGTTGAACAGTGAAGACGACAGGGGGCCACCTTGGGGTACACCGCGCAGCACTTTGATCTGGCTAGTTGCATGGACACCGTTGCCAATCTTTATGGTGTTCGTGCTAAGGAGAGCTGATATGACATTTGTAAGATTCGGTGACACACCTCTCGCTTCTAAGGAGCTTACGATGTGTTTGTGCCCAACATTGTCAAAAGCACCGACAACGTCGAGGAAAACTATCGCACAGTCATTTTTCATTTTTTGTGCATCTTTTAATACCGCGTCGATGATCCTCGCGTTGACGTGCGTTCCCGGGAGGCCTTTTATAAAGCCTCTCTGACTCTTGTGGAAGGTGACCTGCTTTCTTAACTCGTAGTCCAGAACCTTCTCTATGATTCGGCGCACAATCGAGTATATGGTGATCGGTCTCCAGGTAGAGATATTGTTTATATCACCTTTGCCCTTATATATCAATATTGTGCGCCCTTGTCGAAGTGGTTCCGGAACATAGGCCACCTTCAGCATTATCTCTGCAATCGTTTTAATAATGCTTGATACCTCAAAATATTTTATTGTGCGGATCAGAACTCCATCAGGCCCCGGCGATGTGTCCATTGATGTTGATTTAATGGCTTTCCTGATGGCTTCTATCTCAATGGACAGCAAATCCGGCATCGGGGTACACTGTTCGTAATCCGCACGCCCGCAGAGATTTTCGTTCTCAAAGAGGTCTTTATAATGCCTCTCGATATCGGCCATTTTTAGAGGACACCGTTTAGGAGCGTCGGCATTCATTACAGTTTGCACAACCTTTTTTCTTTTATTATAATAATTATATTGGGCAACCTCGTACTGATACTGCTCTTGCCGACGACTCCTGTCTACTTTGTTTGCCCTCTGCGGATTTGAGACTTGTCCAGCACCCTTGTCAGCCATTTTCATTTTATTTTTTTTCCTCATCCTATAAAATTTTACGGCTGGGTGCTGGGGACCTGGCAGTTCCGCATTAATGACTTTGAGGAACTTTAGGAACTTGCCTACGGCCTCATCAAAATCCGCAGTATTCACCATTTCTTGCTTTAAAAGGTTCTTGAACGTAGTAGACCATTCAACAATGTCCTCTTTTATTTTTGATGACTCACCCTCTCCATTTCTAGGACCTATCACGTTCTTTACTATGCCCCTCAATGTATTATTATTCGCCTCCCTGGGATGTTTTTTTGCAATGTGGGTTCCGAGACCTCGTTCGCCCTTAAAAGAAAGCCCGCATATCGGACAAACTTTATCATCAGGGCGTAGAGCTTCATTTTGCCGCTCACTAAGTACCTCTGCGACATTCAGCGGATCATTTGGCAATCTGGGAAAGACATCATCTATCGACACCGTCTTTCCCAATACCACACCTTCTGTGTCAGGCCATTCCACTTTAACAAATTTATTATCTCCGCCTCCTGCAGTAGCCACAGCCATCACAGAGGCAACAACCGCCTCTTGAACAGGTCCTCCAGTTCTCAGAACCCATACCTTTTGTCCAACTTCGATCTTCTTCGTTGGTATTTTGTTCATTGCAATATTTTTTTTTTTCGTTCTAAACTATGCCCACCACGCGCATGATTGAAACAATCTGTGCATAATTAAATAAATAAATAAATACAAAGTTAAAAACTATAAAATTAAGTGTTAAATAGTGTTATAGTTAAAATATAAAATCGATAAAAGCTTAAAAAAAAATATACATCTATCAAATAAATTGCTTATAAATAAGTTACAATATAAAATCAGTAAAAAGTTTAAAGTTAAAATTTAAGTACAAGTTAAAAATAAGTGAAAGTTAAAATCTAAAAAAGTTAAAATCTAAGAAAGTTAAAAAGTTAAAATCTAAAAAAAAATTAAAAAGTCAAAGTCTAAAAAGGTTAAAATCTAAAAAGGTTAAAATCTATAAAATAATTTCCTAAAATGAGTTAAAATGTAAAATCAATTAACTGTTAAAACGTTAGAATCTAAAAGAATAAATAAATAAAACAATAAAAATAGTAATTGCCTAAATCAGTTAAAAATCAAAAGATAAAAATTTAAGTAGTTATAATCTAAAAAAAAACAATATACAAACCTATCCACATCACATTATCAAACCTAATATATAAAATAAATTACAAAATATAGGATCATTAAATACTTTTAAAAAAAGAAAAAATTCAGTTCAGCAATAGTAAAAAAAAAAAAAAAAAAAAAAAAAAAATGTCCACTTTAAAACGTTCTATTAATAATAAATTATGATAGTAAAAACTTATTTTTTTCTTTTTATATTTTTGAGAGAAAGGGAAATACAACAGTGTTTAATAGAATTCTATTTAATTTTACTATTGTATATTTAAATATTCTACCAAAGATATGATATATTAATAGTCCAACCGGTCCGGCCGTCACAACAAAGGATGAGACTATGTTTGCTTAATATACCAGAATGTAGACTGTTTACCAGGGGGTCCTCGTAATCCTGCAGCTTTGCAAACCAGCAGTTGGTATTAGCAATTGTTTACCATCAGAGTTCTTGTCAATGGGAATCCCCTCCACGGCATCAGCATTGGTGGCTCCTCCAATGGCTGCCTTCTCGACAAAGTTAAGATTTCAAATAACTTCGAAGTCAATCGTCCGAATTTGACGAAATTTTAGAAACTGATACTTCAATATACTAACTAGATATTTTAGTAATTTAAAACTCACTGAAACTTGGAAGTTAAGAATAAAACTAATTGAAGTACAGACACGATCTGTTCACTAAGACCGAACAGGCTAGACTCTTTATAATACTCAATAAAGAAATAAAAAAATGATGCTACAGTTTATTTTATCTCAGATATTTAAAACATAACTTTAATATTTTTTTAGTTATCGTATCCTATCCTATTATATGATACATGTAATCCTTAAAAGAATATAATCTTTCAATTACTCCTTTTCTTTCTGGATTAGGATCATAGCCCATATCAATTATCAGTTGCATCTGGAGTCGTCAATTCCTTTCTTGAATGAGGACATTGTTTATGTTACTCCTTATCGTATGATTAACATATCGCAGACCATTAGACAAGTCACTTCTAAAACTCGAGTGACTCACGACGGTCAACTGTGAGGAAGTTATTGCTATTTTCTTCAGGGAGTAAGGAAAGATGGAAAGATAAGAAGAAACATGTGGTCGTTCCCACGGCAAGTGCTCCAGCCCTGGCCATCGTCAGCTACAGTCCTCGTTTATGTTCTTTATTACCTCCCTCCGGGATGTGTCTTCCTCGAGAGGAAACCATTTCTGTCCCTTTTCTGATTTATATTATGTAGCTTTTTGTATTATTTTCCCCCCTTTTGTTCACTAAATTGCCTTTATTTTCTTTCATAAGAAAAAAAAAAGAAGTTCTGCGCCACTTCGCTTACAGGAAAAGGAAAACAAAATCAGTCATAATCGTGGAGAAGTATACTCAGCAACGGTGTAATTCCAAACTCATTTAATGTCAATCTCATCATCACCTCACTTCCGGACTACTGGATTATGGATGGGCATTGACGTATATGTCCAATGTTTGACTATATCGAACCTGTGGCGTTTCGAAAACTGCGGAGTAGATGGTCACAATCTACACCGCATATGAGGTCTTAACGGCCAAAGTGATGAGTGCCGCAGAAATCTACGTCCCAGCTGTAAACGAGTTCCCTCAGTGAGGAAAATTTCTCACATTTCAAACAATTTATATACACAGGAAAAGCGACTGTGGGGCCATCGATAAACCTAGGATATACAGACCTAGCACGTTGAGGAGTGAATAATGTCAGAGATGCTTTTGAATAATATATATATATATATATATATATATATATATATTTTTTTTTTTTTTTTTTTTTTTTTAAATTTATTTATTGAGTATTACAGAAATCTGTCTCTTGGACATTAGTTATAGTGAGGTAGGATAATATTCACACTATATGTACAAAAATATAAAACAAATAGAAGCAAAATAATAATCAAATGAAAAATATTAAAATTTAATTATATACACAATGTATATATATATATATATATATATATATATATATATATATATATATATATATATAATATATATATATATATATATATATATATATATAAATAATAAATATAAATATATATATATATATATATATATATATATATATATATATATATATAAAAATATATATATATATATATATATTTTTTTTTTTTTCTGTTGGCATTTAAGAACATGTAGATCTTTTACCGCCATAACAAGCCTGCTACATCTCTGCTTGTCTTTGGCCATTTCTTTCCATATTTGTATATATATATATATATATATATATATATATATATATATATATATATATATATATATATATTTTTTTTTTTTTTTTTTTTTTTTTTTTTTTTTTTTTTCCCCTACGTGGTAACCCCACACAAGGATCGTTTATTTGATTTTCCTTCATGCTCCATGCCTTAAAGACATACTACATGAATTACATTTGTTTACAATTGTTTTTTTTTTCTAGTTTCACATGATTTACATTTTTAGTTCAAATTTATATACATTAACAAAAAAAAAAACACAAAGAATAAACACACAAAAATTAAATCGGAAAATTAAATATTAAACACACAAAGTCAATCCAACAAAGCCAAAAAGAAATCACCCACGCTGCCCATCCCTGGTTAGTAAGTCGAAGTCGATCGATCTAATAAATCTAAGAAAGTCTGTCTTGAATTCAGTAAATAACTTTTGTTCCGTCTCAGGCCAATTTCCTCTTTTGATAATTATGCTTTTTATTAACTCAAATCGCTGTCTGTCAAATCGTTTACATTCATATATTATATGTTTAAAATTTTGAACCTGTCCGTCTTCATCACATAAGTCTGTTTGTATAATGTTGAATCTTTTAAGATATTGTTTTGTATTCCCATGTTCCGTAAGTACTTGCGTAAGTTTGTAGTCATTACTGTGAATGTGTCTGTAATTGTGAATTGAAATGTGTGGTATAAATCTGTGTAAGCTTGGTGACTTAGCTGAGGTCACCCATATGTGATCCCATCTTTTGATGAAATCCAACTTTAAATTCATATTAATATACGATAAAGGAGCTTGATGATACGATGGCGGCAAATCGCTTTTAGCTGCTTCTTTTGCAAGGCAATCGGCTCGTTCATTGCCCTCAATCCCACAATGTGCTTTTACCCATTTTAGAGTCACTACTTTCCCTACAGTTCTCATCATTAACAATTTGTTTCTAATTTGGTCAGTCAAGTAATCATGAATGTCCCAATTATTAACAGAGTCTAGCAGAACTTTGTTGTCTGTATTTATAGTAACGTGAGTATTCGTTTGTAGAGGGTATTCATATATGTATTCAGTAACCTTTAAAACAGCGAATTTTTCTGCCTGATTATTTGAGCAATATGATTCTAATTTATATTGATGTTCTATATTCCTACCATCTTGAGCTCTGAACAACCATGCACATCCAACATTCTCGCCGTCCTTACTACCATCAGTGAAAACATCAGTATTTTCAGAAGTAATTCCCGGTCCAGTCCATAAACTTGTTGCAGGGTGTAACCAAGATTTACAGTCAGTGATTCTTTCTATTTTGTCTAGGGTCAGGTCTTTGTATCCTCTCTTTCCTTTTCTAATGTTATATAAGGTCGTTCGTTCTTCAATCTTCATTTGGATTGGCAACAGCCCTGCCAATAATATTGTGGCCTCGAATGATAGTGTACGATAGCCCTTACATATCTTAATCGCAATTAACCTCTGAAGCCTTTCCAACTTCACCAAATTTTTCTTACGTTCAACGGCCGGATGCCAGACATGCACAGCGTAGAGCATCTTAGGAAGTACAGCAGCTTCATAAATTTCCTTTAACACTTCCGATCTGAGTCCCCATGTCGCTCTTGCAGCCACTGATAGTCCATTTATAATCCTTAAAGTGTTGTCATATAGATTATCTATATGTCTGTTCCAATTCAGTTTTCTGTCAAAGAGAAGCCCCAAATATGATAATGTATCACATTGCGTTATTCTTACTGTATTGAGTCGAATATCCAATTCTGGTACAATTCTCTTTTTTGTGAAGATTATATATTTTGTCTTGTCTAGATTAAATTTAAGTTTGTTGCGTCTAGTCCATCGTCTCAGCCTTGATAATGTTATGTTTGCTATTGTCTGTAATTCATCGAAATCTCTTCGTTTTATAAGTAATAATAAATCGTCTGCGTATGCTAATAATGTTGAATTTTCCTGTAGGTCTATTTCGAAAACAGTATTGATTAAGATGTTCCATAGTATAGGTGATAGTGCTGATCCTTGAGGAGTTCCTAGCGTCAATTTCTTGTCAATATAATGAAAGTTTGTTTGGATTGCAAGTTTTCTGTCAGAAAAATAATTTTGAATGATTTTGTATATGTTTTTTGGACATTTATATTTCTTTAGATTATTTAAAATCGCAGGCCACCAGGCGTTGTCAAAGGCACCCGCGATATCCAAAGAAACAACCAATAAATTACTATTTTGCCGGAGTGTACTGGTGATATGGTCGTTCAATTCACTGAGTGCATCGTCAGTTCCTGATTGGGGTCTGAATCCAAATTGGTGTCGGTGGAGTATATTGTTACTAAGTAGATGATGCATTAATCTATTTTTTATTATTTTTTCAAAAATTCTACTCATTACAGGAGGCATACTTAGTGGTCTCAGTGAAAATGAATTAGCTTTAGGAATCAATGTTAATTTACCCTATATATATATATATATTTATATATTTATTTATATATTTATTTATATATATATATATATATATATATATATATATATATATATATTTTTTTTTTTTTTTTTTCTGTTGGCATTTAAGAACATGTAGATCTTTTACCGCCATAACAAGCCTGCTACATCTCTGCTTGTCTTTGGCTATTTCTTTCCATATTTGTATATATATATATATATATATATATATATATATATATATATATATATATATATATATACACACACACTATATATATACTTATATATAGTATATATATATATATATATATATACTTATATATAGTATATATATATATATATATATATATTCTTGTTTACGTTGTTCTCTTATGAGGATATCTGTTTTGGTCTTCTGGTATGATTTTCTAAGTAAACAAGAATATCTCACCTGCCGTCACAAATACCAAGCACTGATCAAACAATCGAAAATCACATCTTGGGAAAAATATTGCACCGAAGAAACAAATCCATGGAATTGGGCTTACAAGTACGCATCTAACACTATTAAAAGTCAAGAAGTCCTCAGAACTATATTAAATGATGAAAACAACCATACTTTAAACATGAAGCAAACACTAGAACATGTGCTTAACACCCTTGTTAAACAAGATACATCCACAAACGATACACTAGAACAAACAAACTTAAGAAGGAGACTCAAAATACCCCCAAATACTGACAATGACAGCTCTTTGGAAAAGGCTGAGGTTCTACACATCATAAATGATTTAAACAAGAATAAAACACCAGGACACGACAAAATAAATACTGAAATCTTACAGCACATGACAGAATCATATCCTAACTTAATCACATATATTTACCAACTTATATGGCAACAGTCAATCATACCGGCAACCTGGAAAAAAGGGTTACTACACATAATACCCAAACGAGATTCTGACAAATTACGACCTATAACGATCCTACCAATCATGAGCAAAGTCCTAGACAAATTAATCAATAATAGACTGACACACTACTTAACAGTTAACCAAATATTGCATACTAATCAGTATGGATTTAGACCACAAAAAAGTACAATAGATGCTCTGTACAATGCAAAAACTTACATCGAAAGTGCCCTGGAAACAAAATCTAATTGCATTATGCTCAAATTAGACATTGTTGGAGCTTTCGATAATGCATGGACACCAATTATATTAGAAAACCTGAGAAAATACAATTGCCCAAAAAATATCTTTTTATTGATTTCCAGTTTTTTCGATGACAGGACGATTGAAATCAGGACAAATAACTACATATTTAAAAAACACCTAACAACTGGTATACCACAAGGCTCATGTCTTTCTCCTACACTCTGGAACGTCCTTCTCAATACAATTTTCGATTTACAATTGCCTGGCGGAGCACACATGTTAGCTTATGCCGACGATATCCTTCTACTAGTAAAAGACAAGCTATTACCAAAATTACAAGTGCTGACCAACCAATCTCTTATCATCTTAGAAAAATGGGCTACAGCTAACAAACTAGAATTTAATACAGACAAGACAAAATACATGCTCTTTACACGAAAGCAGAAACTTCCAAAGTTGGACATAAGACTCTACTCCAAGACACTAGAACAGACGGACACAATGAATTATCTAGGATTGATATTCGACCGGAGACTGAATTGGAAAACCCACACAGATATGGTAGTTAATAGATCTCTGAAGACGATAAATGCCCTCACTATTGCAGCAAGATTAACTTGGGGACTAGGGACCCAGGTATTAAAGCTTATCTACGAAGGTGCTATAGTACCAAAAATCTTGTACGCTATACCAGTGTGGGAATCAGGTGCCAAGAAGCAGAATAATCTCACCAAACTGCAACGGGTACAGCGGCTTATGGCTATCAGGATAAGCAAAGCATTTAACACCGTATCATATGATGCAGCTTGTGTCTTAGCTGGTATACTTCCAATACGTTACAAAATCACAGAACTGTCTACAATATACAAAATTAAAAAACACACAATGGGATACAAAGACATAGTACGCGACAACATCGAACAAGAGCAACCCTTAAAACAACGGTTACACCCAGCAATACAAGCCAAACTAGTACAGTACTTGGAACAAACAATAGAACTACAAACAAACATTGTGGACATTTACACGGACGGAAGTAAACAAGAACACAAAACAGGCTGCGCATTTATTACAGAAGGAGACGGCGACTATTATGAAGAACTACACAGACTCGGACAAAATTGCTCCAATAATCAGGCAGAAAAACTGGCAGTTCTAAAGGCTACGGACTACATTTTACGACAAAAAGACAAAACTGAATCTATTTACAACATCTATACTGACAATAAAATAGCCATTCACTCAATAAAAAACAATAAAATACAAGACCCACTAACAGCTCAACTTAGAAACAATTTTATCGAACTGATGAACTTGGACATAAAAACACAACTGATTTGGGTAAAGGGACACAGCGGCGTCCGCGGAAACGAAAAAGCTGACGCAATGGCAAAAGTAGCTGCTTGTGATATTCAACTGCCTTATGAATATAATTTAGCCCCCTTCACTTACGTTAAAAAACTCTTATGGACTGATTTAACCGAAGAGTGGAATAGACATTGGCAACAATCTACCAAAGGACGACCATTACATAAATACATTCCAAACATCACCCTACAAAACTGCAACACAACAAAAAGCACCCATTATAAACTAACCCAATTCCTTACTGAACACGGCCCGACTAACCAATATCTAAACAGATTCCACTTAAAATCGACAGACGCATGCAATTGTGACGGACTGACTCCACAAACTTTCATACACATTTTAAACGACTGCCAGTTATACGAACACAAAAGAGCCAACTTCCTGAAATCTTCTTTGACGCAAGGAGACACATGGCCTCTTCCCGAACCCATACTATACAAAAAATACAAGAAGGAGTTGAAGGAATTCATTAATAGCATAAAATTATAAGACATTCCAGCATAGCTCTTTTATTTAATATACTTCTAAAAGTTAGACTTATGTCTTTTATTCTTTATTTTGTTGATACTCAATTGTAAATTTGTAACATTTGTTTATTCTCCGCATAATTTTTGTATTTGATTCTGCCTCTGTTTTAGAGTATTTTGTCTTAGTATATTCTGGTACTGTTCATTCATCTGATACTGTTATTTACTTTATTTAATCGTTTATTGTTATTTATTTTATTTAAACATCTATAAATATTCTCCTTGTAATACAAATTAAGTACCATTCTTTTTAAATATCTTTAGCCAACACATATTGTAATAAGTTATATTTATAGTTATATACTAAATAACACTGTAATGCATATAATATGCTTTTGCATGGTGTATGCACACTTCTAAAAAATATACGCCTCTTCTGTAGGGTTACTACAGCAGAGAAAAAAAAAAAAAAAAAAAAAAAAATATATATATATATATATATATATATATATATATATATATATATATATATATATATATATATATATACTTATATATACTATATATGTATACTTATATATTTGTAAATATATATATATATTTCCAACTTTTCTTTAATCGACATTTGAGTATTAAATTTAAATAATAAGTGAACTTATTCCCAATTAAATGATTATGTTTAAATATATATATACATACCTACTTTCTGGAATAATGCTATAAGAATTGGTGGTTTTGTTTCTCCTGATTAATTGGAAATACATTAATAAATAATGACAAATTGATCACTTTATTTCAGTGATTTATTTCACTTTATTTTGGTAAAAACTTTGCCTTCATAAACGGTAGCCTGAATAATCAAACAACAATCGTCACAAACGCTGCCTTGTACTATTTAATTGCAGTTGAGTGGAGGTCGAAAGGGTTATTATAAACTTTATCTTTAAACATTAAATTTATACTTTGACTATCGGGACTTGAGCTATGCTCCAGCTCACTAACTCTGAGACAATAGATCTGTACTTAACTAAAGAAACAAAAGACTTGTTTACCACGCTTTGCTTGTCTGTGTAGTTTAACTTTATAGCATGAACAAGAAATAAAAAAAAGAACTTCCGAGCTGAGACAAAGTTACAAATATAAATTTTACCATCACGGCAAAAAAAAAAAAGTTGAATCTACCTCAATGCATCACGTGTGCTAGTCAAAGAAACGTTTATTATCCTTATTCCTTTAGTACTTCGTAGTATTAAGAAAAGACGCTTTTTTAATTCTTTAATTTAATTTATCTGACAGCTCAAAGTGATTATGTAAATATTACCAAATGATCTCATTTACCAATTTTTAAACATTCATTTTAATATAAACTTCAAAAATCAAGAGGAATTATTTATATAATCTTGTATCTAGTCTAGTTTATAAAGTTGGCAACATTTACTTAGTTATTATTTTTAGTATCACTGTAGCTCTGACTTGAGATTGGATAGCTAATGTACATAAACTGTAGACCCGTAAGATGGAGTAACTTTTATTAGTTTTTTGACGATTCCGTGTTGGGTTCACTGCTTTGGTTTGGTCTGAAAAAACTTTCTTGGTATAGGCATATACTGCGCTACTACCTTGCGGCAACTTGAGAACCCTAGTTTACTACATTCGTTTTGCAGTTAGATTTTATTTAGTTTCATTGCAATTTTCAAAATTCTTGTTTCCATGAAACTTTCGCATGTGCCTCAAGAGTAGTGTTCCGCAAGGTAGTACCGCAGTACATGCTAACTGAACCAACATAGTGTATCCACCACGGAATTAACATAAACTAAATTTTACCCGATTTCCCAAAGTTACCCCATCTTACGGTTTGTATTATTGAAATCTACAAGAAAATTAAGCGCGAAAGTTTCGACGAATTCGAACAGTAGACATGACATCTGGGCACCAAAAACCATCGTGTCAGATAGCTAGAGCAAAATTTATTTTGGCTGTCACCGAATTTCGAAATTCTTCGTCCAGAGTAACAACGGTTTTAATGTCTGCAATTTACTTCGCTCGAAATCGGAATATTTCTACATGAAATTTGGTTTCTTTTGACATTTCGTTTCTCAAAATCCTTCGCTGCTTAGAGGTGGAAAAGAATCATATACTCTCCACATAGCAGACAACAAGAATAGCTCATAAGAATGGAAACCTATTTAAAATCGCAAATATTTTCATTATCAATTTCCAGCCATCCGAAGATAAGCTTAAACAAATAAAAAACTTTACCCACATTTTCGCAATAAATTTTCCTTAAATTAAGTTACTGGCTTAGCATTCATTAAATAAGCCGCCATTATTTCTGTTAGGCAAATTTTATAATTATTAAAAAAAATTCTTCGAATAATGTTAATTTTTTCGCACGAACTCTCCAAGAATTATTTATAACATAATGTAACAGTCATTTGGGAAAAAAAATCACTTCATGGCACAGCTTTTAGGGTTTATTTATTTATGATTTCAAATGCCGACGAAAGGATAACACCAACCTGTTTAAAGTCTTAAAAGGGGGATTGCCTGAAAACCCACACTCCCGGCAGTTATGATCCATTCATAAAAGTAACAAAAGGCAGTGGAAAGATTTATCACGCATTCAAATGAAGGCCGGTAAACATCAGTACCCGGCAGTTAGAATTTTAATGGCTGCACCGATATGATATGTGCTTGTCCAGATATATAAAACCATTGATCCTCCAAAACAATTTATTTCACAAAAAGCTGAGGTAATAAATTATAAAACCATGACTGAGAAGTTGTGAATCGCATCACCGTTTTATGAACGTAAAAGCCTTTTTTTAGTGAATCAGTCATATTGTTAAATGGCCTGTACTATGTCGAGAGAAAGTCGTTAAGTTCAATGTATATTTTTGACTTTCATAATATATTGTCTGTATCATTGAAATATTATATTTTGAGTTTACATTTTTTTTTTTCCAACGTCGTTTAATTTTTAACTAGTTAAGTTTAATTTTAGAATTTCTGACTGATTTCCTTGCCGCTGTATTAACTATAAATTGCCGTTAGTTGTTCCATTGTAGTGGTAATGTTTTTTTTTTCTTGGGTGATAAATATTCAGGACGCAGTCTTTTATTATGAGGGTGTTCAAGTACTCCCTACTTGAACACCCTTGTAGTAAGTACTTGAACATCCTCAGTGTTCAAACCACGCCCTGAAGATGACCCACATGCTTGGGTTGATACGTTGGCACAAATAAAAAATAATTTTTTTTTTTAAAACGACTGTGTCCTGAATATATGTCATACATCACCCATGTATGTAGAACAGTCGACTAGCTTCCTTCAATTTTTTGTTTCTTATGAGCGAGTAGTGCGTAGTTTAGAAGTGACTGTAGCCTCGTCGTATTTTCGGCTAACTTGCCACAACATCTAAATGCTTTTGTTACAAATACATCTGATTTTTTAAAAATATAAATTAAAAACTTATGAAAAATAAAAAAATATTTTTTTCTTCTTTTAATAAATCTATGTAACCTGTTTTGAAACTAAACGCCTCATGTGAAACATATATATTCACGGGGAGAAATAGAAAAACTGATAAAAATCTGAAAAAGCCAGCACAAATCTGAAAAAGCCGAGAAAACTTAACCTAGGAGAATTCGTTGGAGATTCTCATCTCTACACAATGATATAATATACTATAAATATAATTCCTTATGTCAACTCAAACTACTTAATTTAATAATTGATGCTAGATTAAATATAAATAATGTTCTTTATTGTACAAAATATATCTGTATATGTAGGCTTCAATCCTCTGTCGATTACCAAGAAACGTTCTTATGTAATATATGATCCAATAACTAGTGTAGTCCAAATGCGCGACCGAGACGAGTCTTGGACTTGCAAACTCTGTCTTGCTCATGGTCTTGGTCTTGCAAAAGAGTGTCGCAACATTCTTGCAGTTTCTTATTAGTATAGAAATATTACTGTAATTTTTTTTTTGTTGAAAAATTAAAGGAGTTAAATGCAAAAGTATATTGGTTATACCAATCATTAACATATAGTAACTAAAATTGGCGAGTATTAGTAACTACTTTGCTTTAATTTTTTACCATTCCTCGTCTTGGTATTGCAATTGTTAGGCGGCCTTGGTCTTGGTCTTGCAAAGTACAAGACTAAGATCGATTTTGGGCCACACTAATTCTAACAACTCTAGTGATAGGTTCATGCATTAACAAAATGTTAAAAATCTAGTTTTTAAACATCTTTTGCAGATTGTCTGTTTTTCTATTTATGTAATTTTGTCATATGGTGATTATAATGCTATAAAGCTTATATAACATATATATATATATATATATGTCTAACATAACTCTAATTGTTGACAGATAGTGGCTCACTACATCGGGACTGAAGAGAAACTGGTGACCATGAACGACACCAAGATCCACTGGTCAGGCGGAAGGACGAGCCCCCCGCCGGATACTCCGATCTGTGGCTTCGACAACTCCCTCTGCAAGTGTAGGTAGTCTCTTGTCTACTTGCATCTACTAACATATGTTATAATTTCCTTGGATAATTAATTTAAATATATCTGCCTATAGTTCAGAAATAAATTAACCAAAAATTGATATTTGATTGCAAATTTATTTGAACTTTTTGAGGAAAACTTCGTCCTCCTCCTCAGGAATATATTATTCATTTAAGATATTGGGTTTGTCACAAAAATTTCAATTCGACAGGATTTGTCAATGGTTCCACTTTCAATCGTTCCATAAATCTATTTAATTAAGTACCATTGACCAATCCTGATGAATTAAAATTTTTTGACTAATCCAATTTCTTGGGCGAGTAATATATTTCTAAGAAATAGGACGAAGTTTTCCTCGAAAGTTTATAATAAATTTTTAATCAAATATTAATTTTTGATTAATTTATTTCTGGCCAATAGGCAAATGAACCACTATAAAATTAAATATTTTTTGCATTTGCATGTTAAAAAAAAATATTCTGTGCTTAAAAGCCACCAATAAACACAATCAATTTCTTATTGCTAATATAAATAAAAAAGAGATTTTTTAAAATAAGAATTCAAAGGAATATAATAAAATCATTAAACAGTATTCATTATTAAGATGCCATTTCAAAATATCATTAAAAGTATATGATCTCTGAGATATTATTATATATGGAAACTATTTTGGAGCCACAGCTTTATTTATTTATTTTTTCTTTATCGACATTAAGACCGTGTTTCTCTGCGATCTCACGAGTAGTCCCTATATCAACATCCTCGATACATTGCAATATAATGTAAATCAATTTTTAGTTTACTATTTATCACAATACGTTGTATCTGCATATGTTTTCTTTTCCTACCTTCTGGTTGTTTTAATCATTTGCTATTTAGTGTACCTTATACGGTTGAAGTTTTGAACTTTTCTGAGATATCATGTCTTCAAATTCGAGATCCTATCCTGATGATATTTGATGTTAAGAAACCTTGACCGTACAGTCATTCTCTGGTATCTGAGAGACTTGAAATTCAACATTTTTAACTAAGATTAATTAAAAAAGAATTCAAGATATATAATCGTCACAAAACGATGAGTACCAATAAAGGCCCCGAAAATATTTGGAATGTTTTATCTCTTTCAATTGTTTCTGGTAGGGATAAAATCGAAAGGTATTAAAACTTTTTGATGTAGTCCTAATGAGTTCATCAGGAACAGAGTTTATCTTTGTTGATTCCACAAAAGTTTTAAAAAGTTGGCCTTTTAGCTATAGCTTAAGAAATTTTGTAAGTTGAAAATAAGAAAATTGAGTGCTTCATGAAAACCAAAACAGAAGAATTAATGACTAGCCTAAGAACATTAAGGATATAAACAGAAAATTACATGTACACTTTCTTTCGATTTATTTTTTATAAAAATAATCCGATCTAAGATGATTTATAATAAATTAATGAAGGAGATGGTTCGGGGTGGCGGTCATAAATAGGCTGAATATTTTTGCCACTATTCAGCCTATTTATGACCGCCACCGCGGACCATCTCCTTCCTTTGTAACTTTGTAACTTGTCAACTATTAAATATTCAATAATCAATAAATATGTGTTATACATTTTATTTATTTTTTTCAAAAAAGTCAAATCTAGTTTTAGTTTCGTTAAGTCATCCAAAAATCAGCAAAAGGATAGATTTTAAGATAAATTCAACTGATAAATTTGATTAACTTCGGTCAAGATTCCGAGCCATAAGACATTCAGATATTACGAATTCCAACGTTTTGTGTAATCATGCATTCTTCTTTTTTTATTGGCACAAAATGTTCTTGTGGCTGCTCAACAACCGTTTCCCGCTGTCTTCCGCGGTCACTACTAACATGGTTCTGTCATCCAGGCTTTAAAAACTTGGCGTTTCTGTCGAAATGTCGATATTTTGAAAATGCCATTTCAAAATCCTACATCTTCTAAGAGATCCGAATATTAGAAACCAATCTTGTCTATCGTGGTTCTGCATTAAAATTCTTCTCAGTAATTCTGTTTCTACATAAAAGCTTGAATACTTTCGAATTTTCATAATTGAAAAAATTCTACAGACACTCTTATGTAAAACAACAAGAAAAATCTGATATACAATGTTGAGTAAGGTGTTTAGATAATCTCTTCCTTTTTTTATACTGGCAAAATTTGGCTATTTGCCCAATCCCGCAGGATCACTTCTTCTTCCCAAATTTTTCTCATATACATAGGCACAATGAGTATTTTTTTTAACAAGTGGCAATGTGGGGATAAATAAATGAGATACATATTATTCATAACTAATTGTAAGTAACATTTGTTTGTAACTTTCATTGAGGTTATTGTGTATAACATATATTTGAATTTGTTTGTTTTTGGAATTGATTTATCTCCTAAACAGATACAGTTGGGGTTGTATTTTCGGCTTATTATCATATATGTTGTTTTATATTGATTTACTTTTCGGGGATTTCTCTCTGTTTCTCTTGACTGTTTCCAAGGACAGCTATGTCTCCTGCATCCGGTACAGAATGAAAAGTTGTTCAATGCGATATAACATAAAACCAAAAATTAAATCGCCATGTCTTCCCCTCAAAAATGAAAAAATTTATAGCTGGCAGACTTTGTGGAGGGATAGCCCGTCAAGTTAACTAAAATATATTTAAAAAAACAGCAAAGCCACGTTCACCATCAAATCGTCCTATCCGCAGAGGAGAGGTTTTCTTACCCAGACTAAGAATAAGCCATACCAATCTAACACATTCACATCTCATTAGCAAACAGCCACCATCGAAGTTCCAACACTGTAATAGTACAATTACATCCAGTTAGCCACATTTTTCAAGGATATTCTTTTTAAATCTCGAATTTAACTAGTGCCGGACTCACACCTCAATATCAAACATCCTTAAAAATGACAAAGAAACAGGTCAGTATTAAGAAATAAGTTAGTATTAATTCTTTTTAGTTAAAAAATTCGTTAAACAAATTTTTTGTAGTGCGTCCGAATATGGTCGATAATTGTTAGCATGTTTGTTCAATTCAAATGTAGTTGGGGATAAACACAACGCAGGCGTTGATGACCTATGAAATGTTTGAAATAAACAGCAAAGGCTAACCTCATGCTTAGGGTAATGTGAGAAAATTACAGTTCATCACTATTGTCCTTAGATATGACAGATTATAATATTTCTAAAAAAAGAATTTTTAAAAACAAATGATAGAACCTAATTTTGAACCGAAGAGTTATTAGATTTTTCAAAGGATGTTAGCTATGAATATTTCTTTTTTAAAAAAAGTACCATATATGTTGAATTATATATTTAGAATATATACTGTTGTATATATTTTCTGGTATTAAAAGTTAAATTGAAGTCTAGATAAATCCGGCAGGAAGTCCCACATGCATGAGACCCCGCTGGGAAGCGGGCCGAGAGCATTGCAGATCCTCTCTTTTATTAAAGTTCTCACTGAGGAGAAGTGTTTAAACATTCATTATTCGTCTTTTGTTTGCGCCCATCCGAAGAGAAAGGATTTCCTCGGAAAAATTTATATGTTCCTAAAGAGAAATGAAATTCATTTTACCTTATTAGATCTGAGAATTATCTCATTACTCTCAGTGGTACTTACCCTCATTAAAGTCTTAAACATTTCACGTTTCAGTATAACAATTACGGATTAAAGTAAAAATTACTATGCAGGGATTTTAATTATTTTTATTCGTATGTGTGATATATGTAACTTCTTAGAATAATGAAAGGAAGTATTTGTTAGCTTATTTAAATTTCCTTTTTAATGCTTTGTGCTTTGCTATATAGTAAGATTGAGAACAGACCCAGCTCAGGAATACTTTAAAACATTAAAATTATTAGATTATATAGTATATTAATAAAGCATAATCATACCATATTGCCAGGTTTTAATGAAAATACATAAAAAGCTATTACTGACTGTGGTACTGGTACTGGTTGGCCACAACAACAACAACAACAAGTGTGCCTATCATAGTCCTTTTTGCCAACCCGTGGTGGTTACCTTTACCTGAGGTTGTCACCGCGTACTTACCAGAGTGGGAATGTCACGATCCATTTTATGGGGCAGCTGAGAGATTAAAATTAACCGCCCAGGTTTGAATGAAACACACAACGTTGAGAACAAAGCATTCTGGGACCCACGCCCCAACGTACTCGGCCATCCCGTCCTCAGTGCATTCGGTAAATATATATACATAAATCTGTTGATCCCAAAACCTCGTTTTCTATTATTGGTGCAAGATACGCTGTCAGATTTTCATGAATAAACTAATTGATTTTATAGAAGGAACGAAATTGATGAAAGACTAAATTTGCTGTCAATTAAATCCATTTGCAATAATAATATTTTTCTTCCGAAAAATCCAACGATTTTTTTTATATTTTCAATGTTATGTACATCAGAAATTCCTCAAACATTATTCGATATTAGTCTGTTTGCTGATAAGATTTTTTTTTTTTATTGGGGATTTATTCGCAAAAATATTAAATTTTTATTTTTTGCTTGATAGTAAAATTTTAAATTAGATGAAAAAATGCTTCAAGTTAAATCGTACTCTAGCATTTTTATTTACTTTTTTTAGACAAAATTGATTTTCATTTAAGCGATTCAAACGATTTCAATGAAGATAACACCTGCCTGATGTTGAAAGCCATTTTGTTTTACATTTATATAACGATTTTATTCAAAATTATTGCAGCCGTTTTCTAGGAAAGTGTAAAAAGGAGTAATGTCATGATCAGTAGTATAATCAGATTAAGTTACTTCCTATTAGACGAATTTGACGAAACAATTATAATATCCCAGGCATATATCGAGGCTGGATTGTTAAAACACACACAAAAACAATTTCAATTCGCAAATTTAATTGTAATATTCGGCAGGGCTGGGAAATATCTTCAGTCCGTCAAATCATGGCAGGAGTACCCCAAGGTTCAATACTAGTACCTCTTCTTTACGTTATATATACTTACGATATACCTGTTAACAATGATATCTGGACAGCTACTTATACAGACGATATAACAATTCTCACAAAACATCAAGAACCTACAGGCCTCAGTAATTCTACTTGCTTTATATCGCTTATTTAAATTTCAAGATTGATTCACACTTTGGAAAATTCGACTTAATCATGTCATCATGACTAGCCCAAACATATAAAAACCACCTGCCCTCCAGTTTATATTGACAACAATCAAATTCCTTTAACGGTCTCGATACTTTACCTTCGATAGAAGGATGACATGGGGCCGCATGTTAAAATGAAACATATGACACTTACCAAACGACTTAAACTACTTTACTCTCTTTTTACTAAATCTTCAAAACTTAAACTAAAACAGAAACTAAATATAAATACATACTTACTGAGACCCATATGGATGTACTCGTCACAAATATACTGTATCGCTATAAAGACCCACCTACTAAAATTTCAAACCTTCCAATCAAAATCATTGCGACCCGTAACAAAAGCACCATGGTACGTGACTAAAACTGTACATACTGACCTCCACCTTCCAACAGTTGACCATCACATGGGACTCTTTATCAACGATTTCACACTAATTTAAAAGGATATAATAACAAACTGATAAGAGACATGGTTACAGCTGACATACCTCAGAACATGAGGAGGACACTAAAACGGCGTTGGATGAGGGATCTCCTTCCTTAACCAACCTAAGTAATTGGGACAAGTCAGGGAAACAGCTGAGTACTTTTCTTCCCCGCGCCTGTCATGTCATTATTTGCAGCACATTTGCTGATTGTCAACAATTAGTTGACAGGTGTGAATACATTTTTTATAGAAAAAAAAATAACAACATTGAACTCAGGGCCCCTCCAATGTGTAATTCCGTTGAAATTGTTCGCGATGGCAAAACATTCTCTTATTATATATATATATATATATATATATATATATATATATATATATCAGACATGTAAAAAATGTTGCAGTATTTAAATACTTTTAAATACTCCAGTATTTATATACTTTTATGTCTTGGCTGAGTTCCCTGCTTTGATAAATTGTTTGAAAAATTATTATAGAAGTTATCTGAAATGCTTTTGGTATAATATTTATACGGTTTATATTTAAATATTTTAACAGTTAATATATATTAATAGATTTATAATATTATATCCTAATTTAAATTCATTTTAATTTTATTTTCAGCTATGCCTATTTACGCCATCCTGAGTATCGCCTTGGGGTCGGTTGTCGTGGTTCTGTTCGTCGCTTCCGCCTTGATGTACAGGTCAGTGAGATTAGTAAGAGGAGAGTGGTACCCCATTTCGGACCTGCCTTGTAGCAAGCACTAAGCTGCTTAATATCTAGCTAACTTATCCTAACCTTTTTATCTAGTCTAAACTATTATATTACTAGTCTATCTGTCTAATTATGTCATATATTTATGTACCGTAGATCTGTCTTTATTTAATTATGTAGTTATGTGTTATGTTAGATGTTATCGCTTTATGTAAAGCTGAACAGTACAGGGTATTCGATGTGTATATATTTCCTTCTTTCTGAAAATAATATTTTTCCCTTGTAATATATTGAAGTAGGCAATATTTTGGTGAAGGTAAATATGTTTGTAGCACTCTCTGAACTGTACACCATCATTAGCTTGTTTAACCTGCCATGTATTATTTAAACAAGAACATTATTTTATAAAGTCGCTTGATGCTTGTATTCGATTATTATATTATTGTTTGAAGAGAAACGAAAAAAAAATGTATTAAGTATTGACAGAGATGTAACTAAAAAGTATTAAGTTAATTATAAGAATACTGATAAAGTTCTTTGTCAAATAAAATTTGTTTGAAGTAATGTTTTTGTTTTTTACTCCATCTAATATCTATCATGCTTGCTTGCTCGCTATCAGAACGCACGCTTAGACATAGACCTACCATATTTTTGGCGCTATAGCAAATGTTCATTTGTCATTTTTAAAAAAAACAAATTATTTCGTGAAACTTATGTAGCTCAGTTAAGTTTTTTTATTGTTAATACTTTTATTAAAATTCTGATATGATTAATGAATAATGCAAAGTAGATTATCAAAATAACTTTTAAAAATGACATTTGCTTTAACGCCACAGTTATTATGTAGATTTGATCTAGCGTAGACAAAATTAAAAGTTGGTTAACAATTATATTTATGGGATCATTATTTTTTTTTTTTTAATGTAGAACTTATCGCATGTGATACTTGTTCTTATTACATGTTCACACTGCTTGATACAGTTTTCTGTTTCATTTATTTTTCAGATTATATAATTTTATTCATTTTTCAGAATATTATTATTAGCATTTTTTCCGAGCATCCTTACTTACTTCTACTTGTAGTGTAGAAGCTAGTGTCATAATGATTTAATGGACGAATGTAAAACTACCGATACTTTTAAACGATAGTCTTTAAAGAGTAGAACTAGGAATTCCAAGATTTTTGGGTGAAATTGGTACTAAAATATATCAAAATTCTCAAATTACACTTAACTTCACTTATTAAAATACGACTTTACTGGGTATAATATAACTTTTTTTTTAAATTTATAGGTGTTAACCTTTCATCGAATGGTATCTTAATGTTTGGCCATTTTGAGTTCAAATTTAACCTGGTCTGAACAGAAAGACTTGGTGATCATATGTACTTCTACCCGATAAAAACTAGAAATATTATAACAAATATAGAAAATATGATGAGAACCAGCACTATTTAAGCTTGTGCAAAGTTTTTAAAAATTACAACCAACCAATATTTAATATTCTAATTTCTAAAACTTTTCCATATAATATATATATATATATATATATATATATATATATATATATATATATATATATACAGAGTATCCTGTAAGTAGACGCAAATTTTTATAGGAGAGATAGCAGATCTTAAGAGCTACAAAAAAGCTCATATAATCGAAATCCACGCTTTGTGCTTTTTTAAGTTAGTCGTGTTTTTTTTAAATAGAAAGCGATAACTAAAGAAATATTAATAAAAGCAGGTGTTGAGAAGAGGTAGTTCTCGCGCGGCTGAGGATCGGACATACTAGACTGACACACCTACACCTTATAACCAAAGATCATATCCCCTGATGTCAAAAGTGTGACCAGTCATCAACTATAAAGCATATTTTGGAAGAATGCCCTTTTTACACCTCAAGGTTAAAAGATCTCGGAATACCCCTGAATAGATCAGCATCCCTGGAAAATCAAGAAGAAATCCTTACTAAAGTTATTAAGTTATAAAACAATGAAAAAATTATAAAACATATATAACAAGTTTATAACTAATGCTCTTTGCAGATTTGTTTATTTTAAAAGTTCATTAATTTATTAATTTCAATTAATTTATTGATTTTATTTCTATTTTTTTAGTATATTTATTTATCTATTCTATCTGATTGCCTATAAGTGTCTATTAATATCGTTATTTTTATATTTTTTGCTGTTTTTTATTTCTATCCTTTTTTTAATCTATTCTATACTATTAATTTATTTATTTTTTACCAATGACCTGAACAGTATAAAAGTAGTGTTATTTAGTTGATCGGGCGCTGATGATCTGGATGTTTTGCGCCTAGACAGCGAAACAAACAAGAAATATTTAATTTAGGTTATTACCAATTGCTTTATATAGAGTTAGTCATCGTTAAAACTATTTATAGGGAAGTTTTTTGTGGCAAAACTGAGATAAGTCCTGTTTTTAAAAAAATCATAAATTATTCGCGGTTTTTTTCTACCGTCATTCAAATATACTACGGATATCCCACTTTTATAAAAACTTCCTCGTTTGCTAATATTCAAGTTTATATTAACTATGTTGAGGTTTATTGTGCAAAGAAATTAGATTAATCTCAAGTATTTGAAAGAATAATGTGATTTCTTATCCTGTCACCTAAAGGTACCCGTGTTTTAGCAAAAATTACTGCAATTAACTGTTTCATAGCATTTATTTCTTGTGTTTACATAATCCGGAATGTGTATTAATAAACATAATTGCTTAAACACATTTTTTATTTACAAAACAAAAATTAAAATAATGATTTTTCAAATATTTTTCATGTAAATTGGTTATGGAACTGTATATTTCTCTCAAATCTCCTTCATAGGAATTGATCTGAAAGTGACAAACCTAATGATTCTAGTTTAAAATGAAGAAACTTGCTGATTGCTTCAACTACTTTCATGAAAACATAAATATTAGGATTTGAAACATCAAATTTGTCACTTACTAATACGGATCAATCAAACTCTTTAAAAAATATGTATATATTTGATTTTTAAATTTATTAAGTTATATTTACTAAATTTGACTAAAAACTATATCTGCTAGTAAATAGAATAAAAACAGAAATTTTGGATGGTTTAGAAACAGTTTTGTATGACAATCGATTTAATAACTATTTCGACCTCTAGAATCTTATAAAATCATTTTTAACCTATACCTTTTGTTTTTTATCATTTAATAAAAAACAATTCTTTACTAGGAGAAATTTCGACAAAATGTACATCATAAATATATCATATCTATTTATTTACCATACCATAAATATATCATAATAGCTAAAATTGTTTCCATTTCCATGCCAAAAACTTCCCTCATATTGGCGCTGATGAAACTGCCGAATGTTGTACCAACGCTACATCGACGAGGCCAATAATCTATGACCAGCTATTCTTCACCTGATGGTCGCGTCAGTTCTTATCGATTGGAATCTTTCCAGGATTCGTAACCCTCTAAAATATCGCCTTCTCATCTATAATATCTTATTCATCCTCAAATAATTTACTGATTTCATATTTCCAAGAATAAAGTGGACTTCGATTTTTAGTAATAGGATGGGTCTGAGATATCATTGTTGATGACTTTGGTAGTATTCAGCAAAGCAATAGTGATTGTTCAGTCAGAATGGACTGATAAGGAGTCGCAGTAAGCAACAAGAGGACAAAAATCTAGGTATACATTGTGTTGGTCAATCGCAACCTTCTAAGGAAAGGTAGTATGAACTGGAAGCCGAAGTTCATTGGGTCGGATTTGAGGTTATTGTTAATAGAAGGGAGACTAATAAAATTAACGAAATCTCTAGTCCTAAAATATTAGTACTCTAACATAATAACATTTTTGAACTTGAGATTTATTTCAGGTCTAATCTATGACTAGGGAACGTAACAAATGGGTGGTGCATACTAATATACCATTAGTATTTTTAAGGCTTTGTACCTGGGATCGATATACAATAAAATATACAATAAAATACCACTAAGTATTAAGGAGAATATGAGGTTCGAGATGGCCGAGCGAACTAACGCGTGTGCACAGCATCGCTGTCGTGCGGCAACCAGTTAATTACAAGTTCGCGTCCCGGTGTTAGAGGGGCTTTTAACTCTGGTCATAATCCCTCGGCCAAGGGAAACCCCCGAATAGGCTGTAAGGCAAGGTATAGACTAGAATTATAGAATAGATAAAAAGTAAATCGCAGGATACTATGAGCAGAAACAGAAGATATTTTTTTTAGTTTAGGTAATGAGGAGTAGGTTTTATTTGTGATATAAATTTTAGAAATAAATGAAGTGTAATATTAATAAAATAATTTAAATATAAAAAAAAACTATAAAAATAAAACTAAAAAATAAAACTATGACGAATTTCGACCACAGCTCCTCAGTTTAAACAAAGAAAATCTTACGAAATTTTGCCTCGTATTTAATGGAAGAACATGAGGGTACTTCATGGAATGAAAGGGACCTGCTGCAATGTTTTCTGAATCGAGGGCCATAGCTGAATTGACTTTGATTTCATTCAATTTTCTCGTCCTAAACCCGGAGGACTAATTTTACTAAATCATAGTCTCGTTTGTTGGATAGGAAAAAAAAAGCCTAGCTTAAATTGACCGCGGAGACAAAAATTGAAAACTCATATGGTCCGTCCGACCTTGGACGGAATAATCATGAATGATACCTAAATGGTCATGGATATAAATTTACCGGTGGTGGGTATAGGATTTAATTTTCGTGAGCTTTGTGGCTCTTGAAAACCTATAAACAATTTTTTTAAAAACAAGAACAATACATTTACTTCCACATTTTTTTTTTAATTTTCATGAAGAGGATCATTCACAGATGAATAAAAATCATACCAAGGAACTTACATATTATGAATTATTATCATATTCCTTCTTCTTTGTTGAGTGTCTTTCTGCGTATATCTTGCTTCGCTTTAGAGCCCCCTTTCATTTCATATGGAAGTCTTTTCCCTTTGCATAGTCTATTCAGTGACATCCGTCCAAATCCACGGCTCTAATATAAAGTATAAACCTGTATAAAAAGATTCCTATTGATTATTCATCCACATAAAATGGGAATGAAAAAAATGACACATTGAAATACAGTAATCTCAATTTAATTACATGCTATTTTATCAAGATGTATTATAAGAAATTTGGTTCATTGTAAAAGAAAGAAATTTTAATCATTGCATTAGATTAATCAGTTCCATTGTGACCCTTTGCCAGAAATTAGTATAATATGACTTAAAACATATCTTGTTTTGATAAATGTTTACTTAAAAAAAAGTGACCACAATATCTAAAATTACACTGTTTTATTTATTTTTTTTAAATTATTGAACACATATAATGCAAATAATATTGTACAATTTGATATATATTTGATAATATATGGGAATGGTATATAGCTTTCTGTCCTAGTATACCGTTTTTCATCGGTAGACCGAACCCTTCCCAAGTCAATATTTCCTCTTGGATTATTAAACCTGGGAAAAGCTTTCTTTCTTATCCCTCGGGAGGCTATCGCTTCCGATTTATAGTGAACTGGGAATGAAAGTTTTAATATTTATTCTATTCTTCGGATTCGAAGCCACCTAGTTTAGCATTGTAAGAACTTCACTTATTGCCTCATAACTGATGGTTTACTAACCCGTAGATTTCTTATGAAAGCAACAATGAACTAATGAATAAATCTCAGAGTAAACAGAATCCACGGTGAAATTAATCACTGAACAACAGAATAATACATTATATAGGACCGCAGAGTATATGATTAATGATATAGCTAGATCTCTATCTGCTCTATCTGTTTTAACTATTAATTATTAGATATGATAAAGACATTATTTAGTTTAATCTTAGCTGAAACTGCTGCTGAAATGTAATTATTTTCGATTGAGAAGTTATTTTTATATCCTTAGGCCAAGGAAAATTGTCCAAGGGAAGAAACCTTTTTTTAACATAAAAATAAAATCATTTGGGCTAACTTGCCCTTATCCATCCTATATAATATTTCTAGAAGGTGTTTTTTTTTTTTTTTTTTGGTATGCCATAACTTCGTTAATTCTTCATCCAATGGTTGACCACTCATTTTGCAGTTTTCTCCTCTTTCACATGTGAAAAATAGTCCTCTTTCCCCCAAATTTCTGGGATGAGAAGTTATGAAGGAAAATAAATTTTATTTGCGAATAATGCTGAAAGTATACCTTTTTTGTTTGGTTGTTCTTACATATATTTTTTTTAATAATTTAGAATATCCCATGATTGGGACATATATTTTGTCTTTATTACGCTTATTATCTTTCCAGTCACGTTTAAAAAAAGGTCCTAGCAAAACAATTTGTACAAATATTTTTGTCTATTATGTTTAATGGAATATTGTAATCGACCAAGGAAAAATATTTATTCCTTCCTAACATAATACATAAGAACTACTAATTTCCATATTGTTTTGCTATTTCTTCAATAAACTAAATTTTCTGCAAATTTTTCGCTCGGGCCAACTAGTTACTACTTATTGTACTTGTTATCTATTAGTGAAATCTCCACTCTTTTATTATATTACAAAAAATATCATTCTAGATAATTTTAAGTGTTTTATTCCAATTAAATTAAATATAGGATGGCCAGATAATTGTATAAAAAAATTAAAAGATGGTTTAGAGAAAAAATGGTAGATGCTTTCCAGTATAATTTTGAAAAAAGAAAGAAGACGTATATTTTTTAAATAAATCTAATATGACGAAGGCTTCTAATTTCCATATTCTAATATTGATTTGACTTTTTTATTTATTCATAATATATTTAGACGCATTGTTTGACTTCAAATTTACATTATTTATTTCAAAATCTATTTTCGCAATGTTGATGTTACAACGAGATACGTAACCGAATAATTAGAGAAATATGCAAACAAATAATCTAATAAGTGATTTAAAATTTAATATAATTTATAAAAAAAATAATGAAATCCTAGAAAAGATGAATAACGCCCATGTTGGTCAGTCGTTTAATTTATTTTTTTTTTCTCTAAGCCCTCTCAGAACTTAAGAACCCGTGTAATTTAATTTCACTGGTTCTTTACCTGTCATATTAAGGTAACTTAGTTGAAAATGAGTCAAGTTGAAGGCTCGCAGTTTATATCTTTCCTACCACGGCAATTCTGACGGCTAAAAATATTAAATTAAAAATAGAAATTCTCTCTTTGAACCACCCTGAGTGGCTAATGCTGTTTTAATTCAATGATCCTCTGGGTATAAGCTACAGTTTGGTTGACAGTTTTCCACCACTTAGTCTATCAGCACATAAAGAGAAAAAGGTTAATTTTCCGGCTGGTCTGTTTTTCTTCGTTAGGTAAACAGTGCGCTGGTTCTCAAGTACATTAATTAGGGTCTGCGAATTAAAGGTAAACATCATCCAGGAAAATTCTTTTGAGCAACTGCTGCGCTGCGGAGTTATTTACGTAGCTTGACCTTTTCTCAATCATATATGATGTCTATACCTATATATGATTTTAAGTCCTATCTTCCTTCAGTCCGACATGGCTTTATTTATTTATTTATCTGGTAATATAATATTCTGTCACTCGGAAAATATACAGAAAATGAAAATTCTATATATACAGAGAATGTAAAATAAACAGAAGGAAAATAACAACTATTTATTAATAAAAAAATATAAACATAATAAATAAAAATAAAATAACTTAAAAAGAAGTAAATTAAAAAGAACACATTCAAACCTATTTACATATCGACATGGCTTTAATATCGAGCTTTTGAAATGTCTTCCTCTAAAGTATTTTTAAGTTGGTTTATTTGAAATAATAATCAGTTTGCAATTGTTAGTGGCAATAAAATATGACATAAAATCAAAATTATATAAGAATTTGATAATTAACGAAAGGAGAAATATTTATAAACATCTACAATAGTGTAGTACTGAGCATTATGACACATTTGTCAGAATCTTGGACCATAAAAAGCAACCTCAGGAAGAAATTTCTTGCCACCAAATTGGTCTGCTGGAGTCGAGCGGCGGGAATATCCAGAATGGATGACGTCAGAAATACGACCAGAAAAGATGGAGGCTAAAAGAACCATTCTGAAACAGATTGATAACGCCTGAACTAGTATGGATATTCGAAAAGAATGCCTGAAGGAAGACTGCCCAAAGAAGTCCACTTATGGAAAACTAGAGAAAGAAAAAGACGATGAAGACCAAGGAAGACCTGAGTGTCATGGTCTACGGGAAGAATGGACCTTAGATAGGATACTATCAAAAGAAGAGATCCAAGGTTTAGGTTAAGAAAACCCACTATTAGTGCATGAATAAATAAATAAATAAAATAAAAATATTTTCATCCAGTGTGATGCCAGTAAATCGAGGTTACTTAAAGACTTGAGGTGGCTTTGTAATAGATTTTTTTTACAATTTGAATTCATCTTGATGGCTGCAACATTGTTATATCTAGGAAAGTTGTCTGGGTAGAAAAAAAAATGTTTTACTCCGCCAACTAATTCCATATTAAAATTAACTCTGATACAAAGTCACTTCCTAGTCTTATAGCAATCCTGGTTTACAGTATATAGTTGGAAAACTGTAAATTTTAGTAAAGGTAATACCTCACATATAAAAAAAAAGCTGTACCACTACAAGCCATGAAGGTTCTTGGGTTCAGTACTATTTAGGGAAAGTACTGTTTCAAGGACAACGGTTTTGCAAGGAGGAGATCGGGCCACAATCAGGCTCAACCGCCAGGTTTTCCCTCTTAACCATTTTTTTAATTAAGGGTATCAACTTGGTAGAGGCTGGATGTGCCCCAGAAGGGTCTCCCTACCCCAGGGTCGCACCACGGCCAATGAAACAGAAAATTAATTTTTCTGCTATGCGCGGGGATTCGAACCTGGGACCTTCAGCATTGGAAGCTTAGTGCTCTACCAATGAGCTACCTCGCTCCCTTCCTCATAAATATAATGCTATATAAGAAAAATGGAGAGTGAAGAAACTGTAACAGTCCGGTATCTTGGTTCTATCTTAGACATGCGACTAACGTAGAATCCGCATACCAGACTTAAAAGACAGGCGCTTAACCGACGTTATTTACTATATAGACTATTGAATAGAAATTTTAAACTTTCTATTTAAAACAAATTACTGATATAAAAGACAATACTAAAATCTATCTGGACCTACGTACTAGAACTGTGAGGGACAACCAAAATTTTTAACATCAAACGCATTCAATCCTTCCAGTCTAAAGTCCTCCGATCTATAGTCAATGCTCCCTCCTATGTTATCAAGAAAACCCTACAGAATGACTTTAATATTCCATTTATTCTTGAACTTATCCTAGACAAATTTTCCAAATTTCATTAGAATCTTAATCATCACCCTAATCCCGTAGCACAGTCTCTATCTAGCACCACCCATTTCTACAATCCTCCTCGCAGGTTAAAACGGCAGTGGCCCCGTGACCTTTTGTAACATTTATATACTGGAGTCCTGGCAATAGCCAGATTCTCCACTCAAATAATGGGTTTCTGTAATTGTAGCGCTCTTAAGCAGCCTTTACTTGCTTTTAATACCAGTGACGCGGTTGAGGGAGAAGCGCAGGGGGGTCTCCTAAACTCATTTTTAGAACATTTTGATTCTCTTTATTTATTTATTTTCATTTTATTTTTATTAGTATTATTATTTTCTTCTCTCATTATGATATTTTGTTTTGTTCCTAATTCGCTGTATATTATTTTGAAATTACCTTATTTATTTTTTAATTTTGTAAATATGGTGTGAATGTGTTCTCTGAACTCTATTATATGTGCCCTTAATTGAGAAAGATTGTGATATTTATCAATAAACGATTAATCTATTAAAAAAATTGTTTTAACTGTTTTTATGAAAAACGTTGCGAAGGAGTGCATGCCACTAAAAGTTATTAAAAGGTAGTAATATTAATCTTTAATAACAGAAGCTATCAAATATTAACCAGACACAACTTAGCAGAATGGGATGGTTAAAGTTTATACTGGAGCTAACCATTTATTATTTTTAGATGTAATGTATAAGTATTCACATTAGATTCAATGGTTATACTTTAAACTTTGACATAAATAAATTATCATAATAGAGGCAACAACCCTATCTCTAGGGGAAGTCGGAAGTTTATGAACATCTCGAATACTTGCTAATATAATAAACAATTCAATGTTTCTTGCATTTGTAATTTAACAAAGGTATAACCATTGTATAACCACGTCTAGATTTATTCGAGTTACAAACTACTTACTAAATCAACTGTTATTAATGTCTGATGTGTTTCTCTGATGGGCGAAGAAGTTCCTTCTCTAACAGACGAAAACTGTGAATAGCATTTAAACTTCCGCTGCAGAGTAGAATAAAATTTTAGATAAGGTCGTTGATAGAGTTTCTACTGTCGCTCTAATTTATTCAGTCAAAAATTTAAACGAGTTGATGTATCATTTCTCTTATCCATAGATTAGAAGTTTTTATGTCTTAAGAATAGAGTTGAATTTTTTTTTCTCGCTTTGTTTGTCCTACATACCATCTAGTATACCTACATTTAGGTCGTTACACAACGCTGAATTACGCAAACTGTACCTAGTTAATATACACTGATAGGAAAAAAATTTCACCCACTTCATTTTTTCATGTTTTCATCTAAACGTATTTCTGCTTTGGATTGGTCTATTGTTTTTAATGAATAAATAGGTAATCTTTTTGTTTGTTATCAATTAGGAATGTTAATATAGAGGACAATAACCCTTAATCCTTAATTCAATGAAATGATTCTAGATTTCAATGTTTACTTTCTATAGCATCAAAATGTTTATTCAGTATCATTAGTTCAGTGCCGTTTCTCGCAGCACATTTCTTAGTTTCCGGCTTTTAATTTTTTCAATATTAAGTTTTAAAATGCCTCTTAGTGCTGAGGATGTTGCGCGTGGTGTGGCACTTATTGATGATGGACGTATTAGATATGCAGCTAATACCATCGAAGTTCCATATGAAACTTTACGAGACACCTTCAGGCGTTTTCGGTAAACTGGTTCTTACAATAGAAGGCCCGGTTCTGGACGGCATAGGGTAACATAACCACGGGATGACCGGTTTTCGACTTTGAGAATTTTACGAAACCGGCACCTTACCATTGTTCAAGCGATTCATCAGCTCGGAGAAGTTCGAGGTGTGTAAATTTCTGAACGTACCGCTCGGAGAAGATTAAATGAGTATGGATTAATGGCTTTTCGTCCAGTAAGGGGACCAGAGTTGACCAGAACTCACAGAATAACACGGCTGGCTTTTGCTCGAGAAAACAGCCATTGGACTATGGACGAATGGAGTGCTGTACTTTTTACAGATGAGTCAAAATTTGCTCTTCGATCTCCAGATGGGCGTGAAAGGGTGTGGAGAAGAAGAAACGAAAGATATGCAGCCTGTAATTTTTCCCAGAGCCAACCTTTCCAACGTGGTTCCTTAATGGTGTGAGCTGGGATTTCAATGGAGCGCCGCACAGAATTGGTTGTTGTTCGTGGAGGGTCTTTGACGGCCATTCGCTATGTAGATGAGATTTTGGAACCTTGACGGCCATTCGCTATGTAGATGAGATTTTGGAACCTCATGTGTTACCTATCCTCAACGAAATCGGCGATCGTTCTATTCTAATGCACGATAATGCACGCCCACATGTCGTCCGCATAATGCAGACGTTCCTTCAACAGAACAATATTGAGGTTTTAGCCTGGACAGCTCGTTCTCCAGATTTGAACCCCATTGAGCATTTATGGGATAACCTCGGAAGACGAATAAGAGCGCGTGCAACACTTCCTGATACACTGCAGGGATTGAAAGGGCTCTTCGGGAGGAATGGGCTATCCTCCAGCAAAGGGACATTTCCCGATTGGTGGAAAGTATGCCAAGGCGTCTTCAAAAAGTAGTGAAGGCAAGAGGAGGAACCACGCGCTACTAAACGATGATGTAATTAATTTCTTTTAGAATAATAATGTTTCGTTTTTCAATTTTTTTTCTCTAATCTTTCTTACCCTTCTTTCTTAGTATTATATAGAAATACAGCTTTACAGAAATATTTTTAGATGAAAACATGAAAAATCAAGTGGGTGGAATTTTTTGCCTGTCAGTGTATTATTATTTAGGTGACTACGTTGAGGCGTATATAATGGGCATGCAAAATTGCTGGGTCTAAACTAACGACTAACGAAAGGATTCCTAAAAAGTTAATACATGCTTTGCAAACTGGTAAGCGTCCGAAGCTAAGGTGAGAAGATTGTGTTAATTCTGATCTAGTGGGGTTGGTATCGTTTATGATTGGTGGTATCGGCATCGAATCTTCGGGTTTAAGAAGCCTTATTATTATTATGTATACCTACAAATATTTTCCTTCCCTCATAAATTACGTTACTATTGATGCTCTTACATTTCCTTCATTTGAGGTTTGTCGACTATTATTGTGCTGATGAACTCATAGTAGAATGGTACCTTACCTTAACAATTAGTGATCCTTGAACAGAGTATCCTGCCCGGAGGACCACTTTATCACAATGAGAGAATCGCTGGTGTTATTTGCTATCCCGATCAGAAGAAAGACATACATTTACAAAAAATTCTGATCCGTTGCGGTGCGCGCATCACACAACTTTCACTTACCACGATCTTAGCAGAAATGAGTATTTTCAGAGAAAGTAAAAATTATAAACGCTATATTGATTTATATTTCATTGTGGGTATTTTTATTTTTATAAGTACTTATATATATGCAAATTTTAATATTTATATCACTGTAATTTATACAATTAAAAATTAAGTAATTAAAACCGTAAATGTAAAAATATTAAAAGTAATTTAAAAAGTAACAGCAAAATTAAACATTGATTTTTTTCTGACTGGCTTTATTATTTGTAAAATAAATTATTAATGTTAACTAAGTATCTAACCATTTTGTTAATTAAAAATGTGATTTAAACTTTGATCACAACTTTGAGAACAAAAATAGTCATGAAGCTGTGAGTATTTTTTTTTTATTATTGACTGCATTATCAAACCTATTTTCAGAGAATTTGGCATGGTCAATGTTTACTATATTTTTATTGTTAATATTAACAATTTTTAGAAATGGATATTTTCTAACAACCCTCATAGGGTTTAACATGATTGTTGTGGTACAGGTTTTTTTTTTTTTTTTTTTTTTTTTTTATCAGGGTGATAACTATTTTTTTCATTATAAGCAATTATGAATTTTATAAAACTAAATAAAAGAAATATAAATTTGAAATTCTATTTATCATCCTGAAAAACCATTTGTAGATCATTTGAAGTCAAAAACGATATGTTACAGAATCAGTGAGTACTTTAATATGCGAAGGAGAGTATGTAATTACACTATTGACTACATAGCTTCAGTAATCAACCCCCTTAGCGAAAAACCAATCTGGACACTGATCAAAGTCTGGGGAAAATTAAATTGAAGTTGGGCGTAAGTATATTCAGTATCAGAATGGAGTGGGGTTGGTTCTTTGATAGGGATCGCTCGGCTGGTTCGCTGAGCAATCCTTTAATATGGATTAGGGTCCTGCATCCCTAGGTCGGCCACACCTGCTCCGGTGTAACCTCCCCAAAATATAACAAGCCATGGAAGTTGTTAGCGTTACGTTTGTTTAAAATTTTATTAGTAAATTAGTCTGAATATTATGACTAGATTAACAATAAAATATAATATATTTCTAAGTCATACGTTAGGTACAGAAGAAAAAAAAAAAAAAAAAAAAAAAAAAAAAAAAAAAATATATATATATATATATATATATATGTGTGTGTGTGTGTGTGTGTGTGGGAAGCGATGACATTTACGAAATGAAAACAAACTTAAAATAAGAGATAAATTGGTGAGAGATCTCTCATTAACACATCAAGTTGATATGAATAAACGCTTAGGAGCTTGCTGAACTATTCATGGCCCATTAATTATAAACAGTATATGGACATATATGAGTATAACAAACAAGATGATATAAACAAAGTAAACTAGTTAAAAAGAATAACCTAACCTAAGTCCAGTCCAGCAGCAGATACAATTAGCTATTATAGTTCGGTTTATTGTTGTTGCAAAACGAGTAGGATATCAATCTCTCTACTCTAGATGATAAGAGGATAACATCCTAAAATGCTTGATTATCTTCTGTAGACTTGGCCCAAAAATGCGAGATTGTCCACGGTACTAAATATAATTAAATATATCACTATAATTCACCCTTTTTTAAATAATTACACAATTACTAAACAAATACTCCATGCTAGAACGAAAGACAAGTGGCTATTCACAATCACTTGTTAAATTAATAACTGTAACCATATGTTACCATGTTACAATATCTTTTTCCAATGAAATTTTTAGATTAGTTAAATGTTCGGTAACCATTCATTAATAACGCAAATATATTTACCTCCCAAAAAGTATCTGCTTTATACATATTTGAATTATTGAAAATACCTTGTATTATATGGATTTGAAAAACTGTTTTTAACATTGGAACGACTAACGGTGAACATTTCACCATCCCTTTTGATTAAGGAAAATTGCTATTGTTTAATACAATATTTCCACGAGTTATAGCTATTAAATAATGAGATTGATGCTATAAAACATTTTAATTTGATTTTATATATATTTACTTCTTATAACTTTAATATTCACTCCTCCTCTATCCCTATAACGCTCTATGCGAATCTTCCATGTCTTCTTCTGTCAGCTCCTTTAAGGAGCTCTTTCTCTTTTAGCGAGAACGTGAATGTAGTAACTTTGATTAATAGTTTCACCTCCTAGTTTAATATTCCAGCAAAGGCAAAGAATCCCAAGAATATCCAAAAAGTATAATAATTATTGATTTTCTTACTAGAGTATTTTGGCTCTCAGTAGTTAGGATCTTCCAGTGGGTGGCAATTCGTTTCGAGATCATAATTATGAAACCATGATTCGTCAATATGCATTAAAAGGAAGAAGATTTGTGTCCGCTGAAGCTAAGGAAGCGAATTCGCCACTCATCCTTAAGGACTTGACAGATTTCCAACACTGTTTGGACAATGGAGGAGGTAGGGTGCGGCCTAACGCATGTGTATAATACGATAAACCTAATATTATTGGTTATAGACCGAAGATTATGGAAGTCAGGAATAATTCCCCCGCCTTCTTCACTGTACAGGTAAAACCCCGTATAGTCTAAAAAGCGTTAAAGGGGAAAAACAATAATAAAAAAGGTCAGACAAGGAAACATTCGCATGAAGAAATGTAGGGATGGATAAGAGATGCATGTTGAAAGTGATAGTGGATAAATTTGTTTGAAGTCAATATGAAATATTCTCTAGCATCAGTCGTTATATTTTATACTTACTCCATGTATACTCCAAAATTATAACGAACTCATGTGGTATTAATTTAATTTTTTTTATTTTCCTTATTCTTCAATTTCATTTATAAAAATAAAAATAAATGTAAATTATTTTATTAACATCTCAGCGTATTATTCATATACATATTTATAAATATTTTCTTAAAGATAAGGGAAAAACCAATTTTATTTTCAATGTGAGCTCGTTCGTATTCTGGCTGTCAACTTATATGTTAGTGTGAGCGAGCTGTAATATTATAAATTTAAATGTTGTTTTTTATTCGAACCTTTTAGAGGAAATAAATTGACGCATTGAAAATTAATTTAATTGAATTTGAAGAAAGTTAAATATTTGGACATATAAAACAAAAGATATGAGTCCTTCCGAAAGTTACTCGTGATAATTTGTTATATTGATTAAATATACTAAAATCGTAGTTAGAGTCAGACTTGAAAAATATATAATATGAAATATGACAGAATTCTTTTAGTTGTGATCTAGCATTTGATGATGTTCATAATGGTATATTGTATATTTCTGGCCTGTCTAATTTTAATAACACAAATATCTGATTTAAATTGTCAAATCATAGCTAAAGACTATACCATGGGAAAAAAAAGAATGTTTAAAATATTCATCACAAGTATTGTTATTTTTATGGTAAACTCCTCAATGAAATTCGAACCAGTACTAAAGTGAGATATTTCTGTGGAATCCGACTCCCATCCATCGACAGATGTCATGCGATCCAAGTGCTGTAACAGGATATTGCTCAAATCGTTAAGAGAATTGGAGGGAACCTAAAAGAACAATTGGGTGTATCGAACTAAAAAAAAAACATTTTTCAATAACTGAGCTCTATTGCAGGAATTTGGCTTGGCTGAAAATATTTTTAAGGAAACTCAGTAAGATTGGAATTTTACATCTATGTGAGCATGTTAATGGACCAGATTAAGAGCTTAGTAATTAATTAGTTATTACTTTTACAAACGTTTTCTAGCCTCAGCCAAAAAGGAGGTTATTGTAATTTTTATATCTTTAAAATATGTTACTTTTACTGTTTTCATTTGTTGAGATCTTTATTCTGACAAACATGTTGAGATCTTTATTTTAACATTATATTTGTTTTTCTATTAGCCTTACAGACCTTGTAGATATTTGTTCACCTCAACCTTTTTTCACATCTTTCCTTTTTTTTGGGTTAATGGTTCCATGTTATTTAAATGACATTCTTCGATTCCATCTATCCATCCGACTTTTAAGTGTTCCTATTATTACTACACTTACAAATGGAGCTCATCTTTAGGATAGGACAAGTTAGGTCCGTATTACAAGCCTCTGGTATCCTTTTCTCTTCCTATATTTTCAGGATTAGCTGTAAATTGCTTGGATCAAAGTAATCCACTGTTGGGGAGTGAAGAGGGATGTTGGCCTACCGGGTTAAGGTGGGTGTAAAATACGCCTTGCTGGAAAACCTTATAATCTTAGAAGATTATAAGTTCAAATCCCGGTTTTGGGGGCGGGGTGGCCGAATGGGCTAAAGCGTGTGCACAGTACCGCGAGTTGCCCGGCAACCAGATATATGAAGTTTTGAGAGACAAGTATGAGTTCGCGTCCCGGTGCCAGAAGAGATTTTAAATTCCCCGCTCTCACCCTCCGGCCCGGGAAAATCACGTATAGCCTAAACGGCGAGGTAGGGAAGAACAAAAAAAAAGGTTCAAATCCCGGTGTAGAGGACGACTTTTAACTCTGGCATAATTATCCTGCAATCTCCCCTGGACCGAGAAAACCCATATAGCCTAAATGCGAGGAAGGAGAGAACAAAGAAGAAGAAAGGTGTTACGTTATCCGGGATATAACGTTATCTTTGAACCTATTATGAAATCATTGAGAATAAGAAAGGAACTATAACGAACATTAAATTCAATTAGGTAATTACATATAGTATTCTATTGCAAAAACTTAAATCTCAATCAATGGTAAAAATACTACCAGAAAACTCCCCAAAAAGGCTCTATTTCAACAATATTAGTCAAGATAAAATTATTATATTTTTAATACAGACATTATGAACTATTTAGGATTGGTAGGACTATCTTACTTGGGTATTTTATCTTCTTTTTTTTCTATCTGAATGATGCTTGATTAAGTTAAAAGTTGCAATTTAGAAATTCAATTATCGGTCCTTGTTTTGCTACTCTTTTGCTTTTACTTAAATATTAACATTTACTTAAATCTTTCATAACCAGTTATTTTATTTAACTCACGAATCTCCGACCCGTGCTCTCTAGCCTTTATCGCGTTTATGGTCTCAATGTGGTTTAATGTTTACATAAATAGAATGTTGATCATGTCTAGAATGTAGAATGTCGTCGGATCATTAATGATTATAATTAATCATTATTGATTCCTAAATGTTACAAAAATATATATGCAGATTTAGTATAACGCTAATTTCCCACCTATTGTTAACACAACTGCGTGATGTGTAGTTCCACTCACAACTTCATTACCGCTATAATACTTGTCAATCCGAAGGGTGGACAACAAGCGGTGGAGAAGAGAAGAGATAAGTGGATTTTTTTCCTATTTCCGCTGTGAGGAGGGGTTGGATGGAGGGTGTGGTTGGGAAAATTAAATATCTCGGTCGGCTAACTGGGTTTGCTAGGTTGCTGCCAGCCACAAAACCACAGCCAGCATCTTTTGAGCTTTCTGAAGTAAATATAGAGTCAAATAAATAAACCGAAGCGCGGTCAACTTGTCCTTGAAGAAAGAGAAAACGCTAAAACTGATTAATTGATTGATTTGTATTGGCTTAACTCTTTTTGTTCCTTTGTTGCAAACAAAAGAGGGGAAGATTGAAAGAGAGAGGGAGTGATATCTAAGGCACTCATGTTAGGTGAGAAAGGCCGTTCTTAACAGCCTGGAAAGTTAATCATTCTAAGCCTTAGAAGTGTTTCCAGGAGAGAACTTAGCACTTAAGAAAGGTTCTCTTGATTCAATTTAAGGAAGTGTCAATTGCGAGGAGCTTTGTTAGGCACTTCTAAATACAAAAATATTTTTTAAGCAATTAGTGCTTTTTGAGTCTCTCTCTCTCTCTCTCTCTCTCTCTCTCTCTATATATATATATATATATATATATATATATATATATATATATATATATATATATATATATATATATATATATATATGTATGTGTGTGTGTGTGTGTGTGTGTGTGTTTATATATACTGAAGGAATTTAGTCGACTGTTCTACATATCATGTTATTTTTGGGTTTAAACGTTGGCATAAATAAAATAAAAAAAAATCTTAATAAAAGACCGAGTCTATATATACATTTTTCCCTTTGAACATTTTTTTTTCATTTAAAAATTATACTACGTAAATGTTCATTTTTTTAAAGATATGTCCAGGTGAGTTATTCAACCGTATTGTATGCTTGTGCAATATAACATTCTGTCACATGAGACAATGCTTATAATGAGGTAAGACTAGATTCACGCTATATATAGCTATATATATATAATACAAAATAAACCTAAGCAATGTAGTAACTAAATAGTAATTAAAAAGTATATAAATCTCCAAAGATAAAATATCTTATATCTATGTGGACTATTTACAATCAGACGAGGAAACTCCAAGTCAGGCTTTTCCCTACAACTATATAGGAATAAGCAGGGTTCCAGGAGATCCCAGCGCTACTCTCTCAACCGCATCGCTGGTAATAAATCCAATGGAGACTTGATCGAGAGCGCTACAATAATAATGAATTAATTTTAATTTTCATAATTTTACCCCTGTAGCTAAATTTATAAAATCTTGTCATAACTCCTTTTTACTACTTTTATTATTTAAGCAATCAAGCGGAAAATGCAAGTGTATTCCAACTTCTTATTAGTCTCTTTCTATTAATCTTGATTTTAAACGTGAAGAGTTGTAGATGAATTTTTCTTCCTTAATTCCCACAGGGGTATTTTCAAACGAAAGAGAATAATCAACCATTTATGGAAGGGAAAGGGGAAAATGGAAAACAAGATTGGTGATGGCTGCCCTGTTTCCACCACCAATTAGTGAGTTCATTTGCCCCCGACGTGGTAAAATCCCGACTATAACCGCTCAGCCTCATTACTTCCTATTCTTTTTCCTCTTTTTCATCAATTTTCCTTTCTTTACCACATCATATGAATCGTCTCATGATTTGTAATCCCTTTTAGCAATATTTGACCGGTTACTAGTTTAAACGTTTGTATTTCATATTACGAGTATGTAACAATTGTCATTCTTCCCTTATATGTAACCTGTAAAATTCCTACATCATGACCATTGTGTAATATTAGTTCTTTTACTTATCTCTTGCGAATACTCCAAATTTCATCAGAACATCATACATCATCCAAATCCCCTAGCATAATCCCTAGCTCGGCCCATTTCAGCAATCATTCTCGGAGATAGAAACTACAATAACCCCGCGACCTTTTGTGAATATGCATATAAATGTGCTCCGGTGAGGTCAGACTCTCTACTAACGTACGTGTGTCCTGTTTTTCACCCCTAACTTTTAATTTCTTTGTCAAGCCTAACAGAGAAGCCGCTATTGCCGTTCTCACTGATCGTGCAAGCTACTGATTGAACTCCTGGCGGACGTGATTGGCGGATTTCCGAAAATTTCAATTAAGAGAAGTGGAGGGGAGACTGAGGTAAAAGTAGTGGCGAGATTAACCTTACTACTAGAAAAATTAGTTTGCCTAAGACTCACAACTATTGTAAATTCTTGATTTTCATTAAAAGTAAATAGTTTTTTCATATCCTCACAACCATTGTAAATTCCTGATTTTCATTAAAAGTAAATAGCTTTTCATATCCCTTGTTTATATTTTTATAAACCACCTGCAACCAATTTTTTTTTAATAATAGAGTCAGCAATAAATTTAAAAAAAAATGTGGAATTTATAATATACTTCACAATTTACTAATAAAAAAAAAATCTTTAACTGTTGTGTACATTTATCAGTTTTTTTTTTTCATTTTTTTTTTCAACAAATTTATTATTTTCGTAATCATTTCCGTTAATTTTTGCAAGTAGTACTCGTAGTCTTATATTTTACTAACATTTGTAACAACTATTTTCAGGCACTGGTAAGTAATTATTATATATTAATTTTTCTTTATATATTACGTAAAGGATAATAGCCAATAAGCCTAAGAAAGCACATTATTATATGGACAATGCACCAGATCCACACTGTCTGTTATCTCAACGTCAAGTAAGATGAAATGCGTCAGTATGATTGATACCTGTAAGGCTCATCATGATTGAAGCAATCATTGTCAGTAATTTACGTCATATCGTGTAGGATCCGCTTTAATATCTGCTAGAGTCCTGCATTTCTTGAAATAGAGGAAATACAAACCTAGTTCGGAATTCTACTGGTTGCTCTTAAATATTGTACTCATATATATGGATGCCTGTGTTTAAGATTTCATGCTACTTCATGTAAATTTTAAGTTCATTTTCCATTCATTTATATTTGAGTTTATCACATTCTTATTTTTATTCATTATTTGCTGTTATCTCGATTATTTACATTTACTGTAAAAATGGAGTGAATGTATTGCTTTATTAGTACTAAATTAGTTTTCTCGATCAAGTACAACATTAGTAGTATCCTAATAATATTATCCTTGATTGAGATACCATGTAATAAAATCGTATAATCAAAATTGCAAACATAATTTTGTATATGTCTTTTTACAAAAATAAACCATCATAAAAAAATATTCTTCCCCATCTAATCTAGGTTTAAAATAAAGTTGCCTCTAATGAAACAAAGGTTAATTTTTTTTTTTAAAGCCAATGCTATGTCATGTTTAAAACAAAAAGCTGCAATTTAACCAGCAATGTCCTACTGAATTTTCAATCAATATTCAATTATTCGTTTTAATATTCAGTACTACAAATATTTTTAAATGTTCTGTTGGGCACTCCACTCATACCATACCGCACAACAAACTATCCGAAGTGCCTGGCTTAGGAATGTCAATTAATTTACCTTAATCTAATAAGTTGTTTGATTATCATAATGCGTGTTCGTATTAAATTAAATTAAAATATGGAATTATTATTTTTTTGAATACGTTTTTAATATAAATGTTAAAATATTTATCATTGACCAATGGTCCTCTGTTTGGGGGAGTATGTGTTTAATAAGATAAATATTTAGAATTATCTATTGTGTGGGTAGAAGAATTGATAATGTCGCTTGATTAGTATATAGTCAGAATTAAGAAATATATATATATATATATATATATATATATATATATATATATATATATATATATATATATATATATATATATATATATATATATATATATATATATATATATATATTTATAAAACAATGCAATTTATTTCTCTGTAATATTCATAGCGAATGGATAAATCAACACAGTAATAAAAATATAAATGACCATTTCTGAATTGAATAAGATTACGGATATTGATGTGTGTGCGTGCAACCAAAACTATGTAAAATTTATGCTATTATATTTTTGTACTGATATTCAAAAATATCAGATATGCATGATACATTCATACAGTTAGAAATTAAAATGTTAAAAAAAAAACTCACTGACTTGTCTATCACCTAAGAAAATCATAAAAACCCTAGTCTAAATTTTTCTGTAGTTGTGCTATTCTAATAGGCTATTTTATTTTGCACTTCATATTTTTATTTTTTTTATTTTTTATTTTTTCGAATAGTGATTTAATATACTTATTCTGCTCTACTAATAAAGAATTTGGAATTAATTCCAAATAAGTGAATAGAGTTTCGAATCCATTTAAAAAAATTTGAAGTTTTATTATATAAAATATGTATAAATGAAATCTGATAATCTTTCCTTGATATTTTCTGTAGCATTCATCACAGAAGATAGTCAAATGGATTTATCGAAAACCGCTTAACCGGATGATACCGAGCTCGGAGATACCATATCTAAGCTCCACCGCCGAACAAATCCGAGGTAATCCGATACATTTCACCGGTGCCATAGTCAGCGTTTTAAATTTTCAATCCCCTGCCAGCGAAAAAAAGAAGAAAAATTGCCCACCCACCCGGCAATACAACCATTCTTCTACTGCACTGATGAGTATTGAAACTCCCATTCTTTCAATATTGAAAAGAAACAAAATGTTAAAAAAAATTTTGGTCATGAAGTTACATAATTATTTACTGTAAATTTAGGTTACGACAAAACTTTATTAGGGTTTTCTGTATTTTATAAAATATGTTTATAAAATAAAGAAAACCCGTATATTTTGTTACTTTCGTTGTCGACTAATTTCAGTGATTATTATTTTTTATTTACTTTTATGATAACTGCATTTATTATTAAACAAATATTTTACAATAACTCTAAAATCGAAAATTGTCTTATATGTTTAAAACTTTTAAATCATTTTATTAAAAACTTCATTATTTTAACTTCAAATATTCTGCTGCTCTATCTATTGTTTAAAAATTATTTGAAATTATCTGCTTTGGACGAAGTATCATTTAGTACTTTTGATTTGTATCAAATGACTCTTTTAAAAGAAAATGAGACCGATGTCGCTTTCCAGTAGATACCAGGCCATTGCGGACACCACGAGAATGATGAAGCTGATAAACTGGGTATGGAAGTATTTCGGATGAACCAAGCAGATATTCTCCATAGCATATATTTAAGCCAACAGCGACCCTCAAAAGTATGCCAAAAAATTAAAGGAAATGGATATTCTGCTGGAAGAAAATGGCAGGATGCTAAAATACCTAATAAGAGGAAAATCTGTTGCTTATATTCGGATCGCTTACCGGACATGACTTCCTGCAGAAACATTACACCTTATCAGCCGACAGTCCTTTGTGCCTTCTAGATAGTATTACTGGAGCAAATCTCGGCGCATTAGATTGGAGTACATGAGATGTGCTTTGAATGGATTTGATAACTCCATTGCTAGAAGGGCCCAATTATATTAGAGTTCCGCATGGTCATCGAAGCAGGAGTTATCCAGGTTAAGAGTAAAACTCCATTAGATATTTAGTTAATTTACTGATCTTTGGTAGAAGTTTTATTTTTTTATGTGACTAAAAGTACCGAGTTCAGTCAAACCTCCTAGGTATAATTCTAATGAAGATTAATTCGTAATGTAGATTGAGCCCTCATTGTAAAGGAGAATAATCCTCAACCAATATTGTGGAAAATACAATACTCCATATTTTATTTTTATTTTTTTTTAAATTTATTTATTCATGATATTTTCAACTTTATTAATAAATAAAATACATTTAGTAAATTTGATAACAGAAAAAAATAACATAAAATCACTTGTTGAGAAACTACCCACTGGTAGCACTTTAAAAACATAATGTATTTACAATAAGAGATCTCGAGGCCATCTTCTTTTCAGACTCCTCGGGGGGGTTATCAGGGATAGACGAGGAAGCAAGATTAGAGACGAGAGAATTCGGATGGTTCTGAAGTTTATTATGGAAGGATTTGTATCTGGATTGGGCCAAATCAGAAACATAAGGAACATTAAGTTCATTATGGATTATATTTTTAATTAAAGGAGGCTTTCTGGTATTTTCAAGTCTGAAATTACTTTGGAAAACCTTGTCACCATTTGAGACTAATTGGAGCAGCGTTTACGTATCTTTTACATCCAAAATCCCTAGTCTATTTTATTACCTTTGAGGGTATTGGTTCAGGGTTTGCACAGGTGTTGGGGTAATAGTCCCTTATGCCTCAATAGCAATCTAGAGATTTATTCCTAGGTTTCCTTGATTTTATTTCTTTTCTCAACAAAACATATTTTGTTGAGAAAGGAAATATGTATTTATCGACTTTTACAGCATTAGTCATATGTCGTCACCAAATATAAATATTTACCATCTTATTCTATCTAACCAAATTCCTCCCCTCCTGTCAATCCCTGTTAGTCAAAGTAGATCATTATCATTAGCCGAAATTTTAAATATTAGTTATTTCAAATCTCTATTTAGCTGGATCATTAACTAAGAGCTATTAATTTTTATAATTAATTACCTACTGATTTTACAATGTGAGGTAATGCTTCCAGAACAGAATTAGTATTTGTTATTATATCAATATAAGCTGGATTATCTTTGTTTATTAAAATTTTAATTTTTATTGCTAAAATGATACCTTCCTGTAGCATATTTATTTCTTCCGTCTTCCATCCGGTTTTCCAATCAAAAACTATTTTAGACCATCGTCTTCTTCCATCCGCATCACATACCAATACCACATCAGCCTCATTGTTTTGAAATATTCTATTAAATTATTAAATAATATTTTAATATTATTATATTAAATTATTCATATATATTTCTTCTGTCTTACCAAATTTCTTCCCATCCTGTCAATCCCTGTTAGTCAAAGTCAATTATTATCATGTAAGCCGAAATTTTAAGTATTATTTATTTCAAATTTCTATTTAGCTGGATCATTAACTAAGAGCTTTTCATTTGTATAATTTAATACCTATGAGTTTTACTAAGGCAAAGCTTCCAGAACAGAATTAGTATTTGTTATTATATCAATATAAGCTGAATTATCTTTGTTTATTCAAATTTTAATTTTCATTGCTAAGATGATATCTTCGTGTAGCATATTTATTTCTTCCGTCTTCCATCCGGTTTTCCAATCAAAAACTATTTTAGACCATCGTCTTCTTCCATCCTCATCACATACCGATACCAGTTCAGCCTCATTGTTTTGAAATATTCTATTAAATTATTAAATAATATTTTAATATTATTATATTAAATTATTCATATATATTTCTTCTGTCTTACCAAATTTCTTCTGTTAGTCAAAGTCGATTATTATCATGTAAGCCGAAATTTTAAGTATTATTCATTTCAAATTTCTATTTAGCTGGATTATTAACTTAGAGCTTTTCATTTGTATAATTTAATACCGATGAGTTTTACGAAGGTAAAGCTTCCAGAACAGAATAAGAATTTGTTATTATATCAATATAAGATGGATTATCTTTATCTATTAAAATTTTAATGGAGTTTTTTTCAACTGCCTCCCGCAGAGCTACATCCTACGCCCTGATGAAGACCTACAAAGTGGGTCAAAACGTCGGCAAAAATTAAATAATTCTACTTATTTAATTTAGTATTAATTTGACCGCACCCCCCTATCAACTCCTTCTCACAGTATATCAACGGTCAACCATCGCTACATCAATATTAAAATTTTAATTTTATTGCTGCGGCATATTTAATACTTCCGCCTTCTATCCGGTTTTCCAATCAAAAACTCTTTTAGGCCATCGTCCTCTTCCATCGCATACCGATACCAGTTCATTATTGTTTTAAAATATTCTATTAAATTATAAAATTATATTTTAATATTATTGTATTAAATTATTCAGATATATTTCTTGAAGTACTTGGGTATAACCAAATCCCAATTACGGAAGCTTACTTCATTCAAGATGTAGCGCGCATGTCAGCTTCAAACGGGTAATCGGTACAGAGTCATTGTCCGGGCAGTAATTAATGAAAGGAACCTTCCAAAAAGACAAAGCCTGAAGAGGCTGAAGGAAAAAAAAAAAGGAAGAGAAAATAGAGACGAAGGCGGACAATTATTATCTCGTTTTTTATTTCGCAAGCCGACTCCATTGAGCAGAATTCGTGAATGACCCTCTGATAAAAAGTGTAATCATCTTACCTGAGATAATGAGATCCTTCTCATTGCTAATGCAGTGTTAATAAATTAAATTTGTTCCCTCGTATTTCTTCTTGCTTTTTTTTTTTTATTTTTCTTTAAATCTTCTTTCTCTACTTCCGACCGTTTTCAACATAGCCTTTGGTTGGATGAATAATAAAAAAGGAAGGGTTTGAAAAAAAAAAAGAATATAAGATCACAAGTGAAAGGGTTAGGAAAAAGTATGCGGCCTATTCGGTCTCTGGTAGAATTTTCCTACGCATTCACACTTACATCTGAAGAATAAAGAAAAAAAAACCAAATAAGTCACTTTTTTTCAGTTTAGTTATTTGTTTAAATGAATCCAGGATAGAAAAATACTATATTATTCATGGTTAGAATGTGAACTATATTCTATTAGAATGTGAAAGAAAACATATTACCGTAAGATGCAATAACTTTGGGACTTGGTGAGTAAGTAACTTTATGAAAGCGGGTACAATTTAGTTTGTGATGATTCCGTAGGGGGTACACTGTGTTGGTTCAGTCTGCAAAAACGTGTAGGCATGTATTGCGCTACTACCTTGCGACACACTACTCTTTAGAGACAAGCAAAAGTTTCATGAAACAAGAATTTTGAAAAAAAAAAAACCTAACTGTACAACGAGTGTAGCACTTTTTTTACAGACTGAACCAACACATTGTATCCACCACGGAATCACCACAAACTAAATTTCATCCGCTGTCTCTAAGTTGCCCACCCATTATCTTGTTATTCCCTGAAACAATCTACTTTTGCGTTTGGAATTAATTTATAATAGTAATTCTACGTAAAACGTTTTTTTTCCCTTACTTTTCATTTAAAAAGTGCTTATTATTTTTTTTTTAACTTTCAAAGTTTATCTGTTCCTTATACTCCAATCATGATGGGTATGGAATTTCAAAACAAGACAAAGTATTTTTCAAAGGAAAAAGTTCTGTAAGGAGTAATATTGAGATCTGTGGTCTGGCATCTCTTGTTTAATGAAAGGACAGAGGAAGAAGAAATGATCAAACCATGCAGGTAAGACGATTTTTTGTTTGTAAAAGTTCGGAAAAGGAATTTATCTAGAAGATATTGCTATTGGAAAACTGGTTATATTAAGTTCATATTACATAATCAGAACGTGATGTGTAAGTTTAAAAAAATATGCATTATTTTATAGTATTTAAGAATATATATTATCTGTTTCAATGCTCTTTACCAAAATATTTATTTTCTAAACACGCCGTTATTTTTATATCACACGACTCTTCTAAACGCGTGCACCTACCAAATTTTCGAGTCATAGAGTAATTACGAATCAAGATCCGTAGATCATTATTGTTCCATATAAAAATATAGAGTCGGTTTATTCGATTTTATATATGGTGTGTACGCTGTGCTCGACGGTATGTAGGCTGCTTATTTGTTTTAGATAAAATGTTTGATTTAACTTGTCTATTGCTTTGAAAAGTTCTGAATAAACAGAGAATATTCAACTTTGTATTTAATAACTCTGTCTCTCTTTTAGTAAGTAGAACAAAACATTTTTTTATGAAATTATTCACATCCGCCTAAAAATTCATTCTCCTAGCTTTATCTTCATCTCATCGTGTCCTACAAATATTTTATTTAAGAAAATTCTCGGAATTGGGGCGTTTTCCATCTGGGGATCGACAAACTTTGTCTTTTTAATTAGATATTGAACCCTCTTTGTTTTCCTCTGGAATCGTAAGATAATTTTATCACAGAATCGAGAATAAACGTGGCCTATAAAAATACTGGTCCGTTTGGCGTGACCTCGACCCCCAACATGTCTAAATAACAATCATATATATTATTTCTAAAAGGTGTTTTTTTGTTGGTACGCCATAACTTGGTCAATTTGTCATCAAATCCAATGATTGACCACTCATTTTGAAGATATTCTTCTCCTTCATATGCGAAAAATAGTCCTATCCTTCCGAAATTTCTGGAAAAAATGTTATGAAGGAAAAGAAACTTTATTTGCGAATAACTCATGAAGTATGCATTTTTCTCTGGATTGTACCCATAATAATATGAAAGATTACTAAGTTAGCTACAAAACAAAAAAAAAAAAAATCGGACAATCATTAACAAAGATACAGTCCACTAGTTTTGTTATACTTAATAATGTCTTCCTGTTTAAAGATATTGCATAGAGGAGTAGAATAGCCTATTATGTTTAATGGAATATTGTAATCGACTAAGGAAAATATATTAATTCTTTCCTTACATAATGCATAGAAACTCTTTCCATATTGTAGTTGCTATTTCTTCACTAAACAAAAACAATTTTGCGAATTTTTCGCACGGGCCAACTAATATTATATAGTCCAATCGACCCAATATTTTTGTAAGCCTTCTATTTTTTATCTATTTTGCGATGAAATTAGCTTACGATTCAAATTCAAATAAGTAAATGAGAATCAATGAGCACTTATTACCTAATTTAATTAATTAATCGAAAGAGAAAACGTTCTATTTCTGAAAATTTTCGTAGATAAAAAATTATATATTACGATTAGATGAAGCCGTTCACGAAGTTTTAGGTGGGTGTTTATAATTTGATAAATTTATTTAAAAAGTGTTTTTTGCCGGGTTGACCCTTTTCTTATCCCTTTGTCAAAGTTGAGATACCTGCTTTGAGGGAGTTGGTATAGTTTTGGGGGAGCATTGGCCGTGATGTGATAATCAGGGCTGTAATATGTCATGTCTACCAACTAATGGACAAAGTTTGAGGGCGCTGCTCTTCATATTAATCACGACACAACAACAATAGCTTAACATATAAAAGCTTTACTTTCCGAAGCTGTTACTTTCTTATCTATTAAGCTTTTTTTTCACGATATTTACAACTACATTAAAAAATACATCTGGTAAATTTGTACAAAGGGATATAACGACATGAAAACACTTGTTGAGAAACTACCCTCTGATAGCACTCTAATAATACTACATTAGGAGATCACGGGGCTGTCTTCTTTTCAGACGTCTTGGAGTGTTATCAGAGAATGAAGAGGAAGCAAGGTTAGAAACGGAAGGGTTGGGATGGTTCGGAAATTTTATTATGAAGGAATAGGTATCTGGATACTGCGAAATCTGAAATATAAGGAACATCAAGGTCATTATGGATGATTTTATTTGTAACAAAGTAAGGAGCGTTCAGGATTTTACGAACGATTTCGAATTGTAAGGATTGGACATTAAATTATATTAACAGTATTTAAAAAAATAATATGTGTAATTTCTAACACATGGAATAAAATCGAGAAATAAGTAGATCTCTTTTATTTCAATTGCGAGGAGCTTTGGTCTGCTCCAAATCCAGATATATGTTCCAGATAACCCACTTCATCCCCGTTGATCGTCATTTGCTATAATTGCCCCTTATAATCCATCCGAGTCTTCTCATGGCGATGGTATTAGGACTGCCCAATATCCCGTCGGGGATAAGCCTTTTCTCTGAAACTTATGGTTTATGCGCCTGTTTGCCTCTCCTTCTCTTTCACGGTGGATTTCCTCTTCTAATTGAATGTGGTAATGGAGAGGGACGGGGCGGGGTACAAGTGTGAAAGCACGTTTGGAACGAAAATCAAAACAAAAGTTCAAAAAAAGGATGAGTGTTTCTTGAGAGTTGAATAAGTTAAAAAAAACAACTATTTATTGAATGTAGTTAGTATATTAAAATCTGGACATGATAGAAAATCATCTACTGTAGTTGTATAAATGCCACAAACAGTCACGCCATTCTTTTTAAACTCAATCAAGCAAAAAGATTCAATTACACTGCGGCTAAGGCATACCATCGCGTGACCTTTTTTTTGGTCATCCCCTTTCACGTTTTGTTTTTTTACGTTTATCCTGGACCGAAGGGGAGGGCAGAGAATGAATGCTAGAGTTAAAAGCCCTTCTGGCACCAGGACGCAAATTGAAATTGTTAAGTAATTATTTTGTCATGATAGTTTCTGTTTAAAAGGTTGCTAGACAACCTGTCTTGCAGTACCATGACCTCCTCCAAACTATCTCAGGCTATCTACAGGCTACGAAGATCGTTTTCGGCATCATCCAGCCAATTATGTCTAGGCCTGTTAATGAATCATTAAAGTATATGTCTTATTCTTTGCACAGAACCCGTCCACTTTATTCATCTTGTTATTCTTGGTTATTATAGCTATATTATCCATTATATAGCTTCTTCAGCTCTTCATTAGGTTTTATCCGCTCATGATTTCCTTCTTTGGTTGGGCTACGAATTTCGTGAAAGATTTTTATTTCCCAATTACATACATTCAGGGTAGGTGTGCTGGTAAGTGGACCGTCATGTAAAATCATTATTTTGAGAGCTCTTGGTATACTAAATTCGAAATATATTCGTTTTGGACCAATAGCTCCTATTGCCAACTGTCATGGTATCTTTTATCTCTTCTCTTATATTATCATCCCCTGTGATGATAGTGCCAATATACTTAAATTTTGGTACTCTTTCGAAACAATATCCAGCCTCATTAATATGTCTATTACCTTTTATCTAACTCGTTGTTACCATGTATTTGGTTTTCCGTTTGTTTTCGAAATTTCCAGTATTTGTGGGAGCCACATCAAACTCCTCGAAGTCTCCTAAGAGTAGATCGAGTGTCCTTCATATATTCACCAAATTATATGAAAACGATACGTGTTTGGTAAATATATTATATATACATTCTCCTGACGTGGAAACTATCTCACGTTTTTATGATTCTCGACCCTTTTTATCAATTGAAAAAATACAGAATGCACACTAAAATAACTTAAACCGTTTTAGTGAATTCAGGCATCATCAGGACAGAAAAGAAACCCTAGATCACACCACTTCATGACATTCACTTGAAATTTCAATAGAAAACGATTAATAACGCTTTTTTCTAATTTTGGCATACAATTTTAAATCTTCCATGTCAGTAACAAGAAAAATAGGTAAACACATATGGTTGGTAGGTAAACACATATACAAAATAGTTGAAAATCAGAGTAATTGATAAAAAACATGTAATTAAAAAAAATAAACAACAGATAAAATACAAGAAAACAATAGTTAAAAATAACTAAGCTATTGATAAAGAAGTCAATCACAAGAGCTTAGAGAAAATTGAGAAGGGAGCGGGTAGACCGAGCGTTGGTGGTGAAAGCCGACCGGAGCCGATGATTGCTCCTCAAAAATATTTCGCTTCAGGTGGGCTGAAGCGGAAGAGGCAAGTATGCAAGACGAGCATAACAAAGATGCACGCTGTAAAGGATGAACGTGCATCTTGCATCCAGTCAGCAAGACGCACTTTCGTCTTCGGTGTGAAAGCTCACGTTCTATTACACAGTCCAGTGTTAAAGATGCAAGCAAGCATCCTGCATCTTGCATCTTCAGTGTGAAAGAGGCCTGCAACAAAATTATTGACTCCAGTCTTCAAAATCATTGCTAGGGAAGACGAGAAAGAAGTTGGTGGGCTCCGGGTCCCATTAACCTTGGGGATTCCTTTAATTAAGGTTATTCCCAATTAAATTATAATTTAATAAACAAAATTATAGAGTCGGTTTATTGTAAACGAGAACTTAATTTAACGATTATTTAACAAGGCCTTTATTTTCTCTTGATATTTTTTTTTTATTTTTTTTTTATTTTTTTTTTTAGAACATGTAGAACTCAAATACGTTTTATCTGACTTCTGTAAGTAGTGTAGGTTCACTCCAATCAGGTCAAAATGTCCTGAACAATATTGAAGCAAAATCAAAAGAGCTGGGAATAAGGGAGGATGTATGAACTCAGTCTGGTTCATGGAATTTAGAAGCAAAACATATAGCATGTTATCAAAACATTGTCTCTATCATTAGAGTGGAGATTTTAGACACTAGAAGTAAATCCCATGCCAACGTCGTTCATAAATCGACAAGAATGTTTGTATTAATAGAATCGTCATTTACATGCAAAAAACGCATCACCTGCATACTATTATTTGATCCTTGAGAAGTAATGTTTTCAGTTTTCAGCTACATTCACATGTTAAAAAAATGAGTTAAACTATTCATGGGAAAATACAGTTATTTACCTCAGAAATATGAGTAGTTTTTCTTTCGCAGATACAGACAACCGACAATTTGTATCCCTCAGTGACTCAGTGACGGTTCCATGATATTCAACTTGTTAAAAGTCGAAATCTCCATTTTATAACACACCTAAAACTTTATTGGATGGTTCACTAATTGCTGAGACTCCATAGCGGGACTATAATATCCAGCATTATTCCTGTATGGATGCTCTCATAAACGATTTCTTCTTTGTATTCGTCTTCTTCCATCGGTACCTGCCAGAATTATAATTTCGTCGCCTGAAGAGTTGGATGATTATTCATCTTTCAAATTCGCGTAGTAAATTAAAAACGATAATGGCTATAAATAGAAGATGCAAGAGGCACGTGCATGCTTGGTGTGAAAGCTCTTTCATCAAGATGTAAGACGCACATGCATTCTGCATCCAGGCCGCATGCATCTTGCGTCTTCCATCTTCGGTGGGAAAGGGTTCTCAAGGATCAAATAATAGTATGCATGTAAATGACGAGTCTATTAATACAAACATTCTTGTCCATTTATGAACGACGTTGGCATGGGATTTACTTCTATTTCCTAAAATCATCTCCATTCTAATGGTGGAGACATTGTTTTGATAACATGCTATATGTTTTCCTACTAAATTCCATGAACCAGACTGAGTTGATACATCCTCCCTTATTCCCAGCTCTTTTGATTTTGCTTCAATATTGTTCAGGACATTTTGACCTGATTGGAGTGAACCTGCACTACTTACAGAAGTCAGATAAAATGTATTTGAGTTCTACATGTTCTAAAAAAAATATATATCAAGAGAAAATAAAGGCCTTGTTAAATAATCGTTAAACTAAGTTCTCGTTTCACCCTCCTTCTGACAACTCGTACTATTCTGAAACAATTTGTAAGTAAACATTTAAAAAACAATAGTAATTCCAACCTTTCTTGACTGATGCCAATTGTAAAGGATAATGTTGAAATAACGATCCTTTTTAGTATATCATACATAAATGGACAGAATATCGGTACAATATTAAACCATTATATAATTAATTAAACCAGATATTTATAATGTTTATTTTGAAATCAAATTGAGCCTGACTACTTATGTAAATGTCTCAATATCTCTTGTGTATAAATTTTAGTTTATTCATTTATTTACTTTTTTCTTGGAATTGAATTCCTTGAAGATTGGAAACGTGCAACGTGCAACTACTGTCATGCTTTCAGAACAGTAAAGTACGTGCTTCTTAAATGTACTGAAGTAAGGTAAAATACAAAGATGTGAGTGAAAATGGAAGAAGCCTTCTTGGATAACAATAAATAAGTAATAATTATAAAAAAAAATATTATTAGTAAAAAGCAATTGTCTGCAACAGGAAATAAAAATACTAATTTAAATTTCCATTTCCATAATACTCCATTCCATGTAGAAGTAAAATTAATTAATAACTTTTTTTTTATATTAGAATAAACCACCATAGTCGTACAACGAAATCCGATTTCAAAATAACCAATATCTATTTTTATTAATTTAAAATATAATTTTTAAACAATGAATAAAAGTGACCAAAAAGGTTTGTTTTATCCAATTTAGCAGTGTAGTTGTCACTATTGTTATAGTCAAATAGCCCAAGTTTGGTGAGAACAGTGCCTTATTGGACAGCAAATATTGGTTAACCTGTACAACACAGGTCACCGATGCCTAAATATTTGTAGTGCATCAAAACAGTCAATGCTCCAAACTGGCCAAGCATTAAGTTATTGGACATCAGCGGAATTACTTTGAAGTAAGGACTTCAGAACAATGTGAAGCAGTTTCAATTTCCATTAACAATAATCTAGACTGCAAATAAACATTCAAAGTGAAAACATTTTATAATTAAACAGAAGGTACCCAAATATAATTAGATTGCTATATGTTTAACCTCCCCTCCCCCCAAAAAAATTATTTATATTTATATATAAATATATAAATATATATATATATATATATATATATATATATATATATATATATATATATATATATATATATAATATATATATATATATATATATATATATATATATATATATATATATATATATATATATGGTGAATATATATATATATATATATATATATATATATATATATATATATATATATATATATATATATATATATATATATGCCCTATTTAGTCTATTTATTAAAACATAAACACAAATTGTATTTTCAATAAAAAAAATATAACTTATGCATTTTTTGTTTTATTTATTTTCTTATTCTTTTATTTATTTTTTCTAAAAACATATGTTTCATCTAAAAAAAATTGCCAATAAATAATTGAAGCATGAAATTTAAATTTATCTGAAAAATTGAAAAAATTATATTTTAAGTTCCAAAATTACATACTGTATAATAAATATTGGCTACAAAAAAAAAAAAATAGAACTGCTGGAAAAATGGGTTATCAACCTAAAGCTAATTTTTTAGTACATATTTCATGCATTACAACAAACATATTAACTCCAAGTAATTTATTATGTTTAATAAATACCATTAATAATATTTGTCATTTTTTATATCCTATTGATCGATGCAAGAACTCATTAAGTAGAGATAATACAAGCGATATTCTATGTTAAATATTGTCATAATATTTTAATTTAACAAAAGGGAAACTCATCAAATTATTTTGTAATTCAATTCAGTTTTATTTTTTATTTTCTGAATGACTTTTAACTATTATCCAGCGATATACAGAATGATCAAATTTTATGCAGAATTTTATTCTTAAACACCTGTGGATCACCATTCATTGTGAAGAGACTATAATAGGCCCTCGAAGTGATATCATAAATCGCGATGCAGCGCTGTGAAACGTGCTAATTAACTAGATGTCGTAAATCAAATCGCGAGTCATTGTTCGCCCTGCTGAGCACCCATCTTGGCTGCCCAGTCAGCAGCGAGTGCAACCTGACAAGTACAGATGTCGCCCATTGTCCATAGTTCACTTTATTCAAGCTTTATCACAAATGTTTATTCCTCTGCGATAAAATCACTGAATGGATCATTCCATATGAAACTACATCATTGACTTGTACGTTTCTGATTTACATGATTTTTTGAACGTTTATACGCACTAAAAACGTTACGAATCTATTTTTTATAATAATTTTTTTTTAATATGTACAAAAAACTAGTGAGCCCCGTTACAAAGAAAAGACTTGATTAATAATAATAAATAAACATATCATTTCTAATTCTCCACCCCTCTCTTAAAACGCACCTTTTGCAGTAAAAGACATACTTTTCATCATCCTCGTTTCTACCTGTCACATCCCATAGGGCTATGAAAAAATATTAATATATTATATTGTTATTCAGTCCCTTATTTCTGACAGATTTTATTAGATCTGCCAGGGCTCATTTATTTCTTCAATTACACCAGCCTTGGCAGGAGTTCCTCAGGGGTCAGCATTCGCTCCGCTTTTATACTTTATATATACACATGACAACCCTTACAGTTCGGAAATATTACAATGACTTGTGCAGAAGATACAACAATTTAAATAAAGGTTTGCCAAGTGAGGCTAATATAGATTCCTCACCATTTTCACTGTTGCCAAGCTTACCTCTATCTCACGTTCAATTATTTTTCTTTTGTGAATAAATTAAATCATTAATCCTTAACTTCTTATCGAATTTATGGCAAATCAAACTTGCGGTTCTTGAGATAAAGACTTTTCAAAGAAGACACATTTTTGCATATATACAAGAAAGTAGAGGAGGTAATACAATAATATCTATATAGTATCATTATTTTACCAAAACTATTTCAGCTCTAAGCCGAAACGAACAAGCTGTTTTAGAAATATTGGTAAATCTAGGAAAACACATGTGCGCGTGCGCATGCCGGAGTACTGTGTGAAATTCAATAAAATCAATACAGCACCATTATTTTACTAAGACCCACCTTTCTTTCAACTTGGAGCCAAAACGAACGAGATGTTTCTGGAATATTGGCGTATCTAAGAAATTACATTTGCGCATGCGCAAGCAGAAGTACTATATAGAATTTAATAAAATTGATATGTTACAATTTGGTCAGCAACAAGCACAATCCCTGAATATTTCATGAAAATCGAAAAAACGGTAGTAGGTGCTATATCACTTATACTCACTTCTTTAAAGAAGCTAAAAATTAAATCTAAAACAGAAATTGAACACCTACAGTTATCTACTTTATTCCATGTGGACCTATGCTTCACAGATCTGCGGAACAGCCAAAACGATTCACATATGAAAACTTTTAAGTAAAGCACCATAGTAAGTCACTTACATTACATTACATTACACTTACATCACACCAAGGCATTCACAAGCGAAATGTTAACAACCGTATACGTAAACACTAAAATTGATTTATCGATAATTTACGTGGACATGCTAACACACTCATACAAGATATGGCTATAACTAACATGCTCGGAAATACGCTTAGAAGTTTCAAAAGAAGCTGAATGGGGGATCTCCTCGCTTAAAATGTATACTAAACTCCAGATAGGAAAGAATACCGTTCGGCACTCCACTTACACACGCTGATCAAGCCACTACCTTTATTCTTCTCGACAGCAGAATCATTGTTTGTCAGTACGTCTGGAAGGTGTGGGTGAAGATATATATATATATTAAAAAATTGCAACAAAAAAAAATTAATTTAAATTTGTTTTTATCACAAAATCTCTTGTTGATTCAGAACCGAATGTGTTAGAGAGATACATAATAGCTCATTTCGAAGCTTATTGCAGAGCCTATCATTTAATTTGTTGTATTGCAACCAAAAATTTCCTACTCTTATTGCTTGCATTTAAATCTTTGACTCCATTAAAAAAAAGTAAATGTATTATTTAGGCATACAATTAGATTCATGCCAGAGTTTAAGATATAGAAATGATGGTTATCATGAGAAAATATGGATACTATATCTACATAACATAACATCATAACTAATTGACTAGTATTTTAAGTGTAGATCGCTGCCCCTCTCCTCTCCCCAAAGTGCAAAGTGTACAGAAAAAGACATACTTTTCCTAACCCTCACCTCTCCCCTGCTTTGATCAATTCATTCTATTAAAGGATTCGGTTGATTAACGCTGGGTTTTAAAACTTACCCCTACAATAAACTATTAAAGTGTTTTATTTTTTCATTTTATATTTAGTCTCGCAGAGGATTCTAATTTACTTCCAATAAAAAATAAAATTTTCACACAATATATTTACTTCTGCCATAAATCGTTAATGTATTTTTAAATTTTCTCTTTATTGTATGATTTATTTATTTTTTCTAAATATATAAATATTATATTATTGACTAACCTACTTTGGCAGAAGAAATATCATCAGGGAGTCTACAACTCCAAGCACCACTCCGCCATTCCTCTCTTCTCTTTATTTATCGTAATTCCATTAGGTCCACGACTAGCTCCTGCACTGGAGGGAATAGATTAGATCGGGTAACGGACCTTACTAATATGGTCTGAGAGGAAATACAAATATATAAATGTTAAAAAATTGGAAGCTTCAACATTGATTTTTTATTTAATATACTTTAAATTTTATCGAGGGTACAAAATAATAACTCTACTAAATTTTAAATGACTATAACTATACATAGATGTCAAATATATAGGTCGGGGAGGGGGAAGAGGAAAGATGGGTAATTTTTATTATGAAAAATTGTTTAATTTCATCAATTATAATTAAAGCTGCTAAAAAATTTGCTTATTGCAAAGAAATTTGCAGATTGCAAATTTAATCTAATGTTCCACATTTTTGTTTGGTTAATAAATAATAAAATAATTAAAGGGTAAACTATTGTGTTTAATTAGCTTGATTTTATTTCAACTGTTTAAAAAAAATCCATAGCAATCTAATAACTTTTAATTTTCGGGCTCTTACATTTTTAATAGTTACAAAACTCATACTGCTTAGTGCAGGTAAACCCCGAGGACTTTTCATGCGATTCCGTAACATTTTAAGAATTGAAAATGGTCTTTCGTTATCAGGTGAAGCATGTTGTTTATTGTTTAGAAGTATTGCCGTGGTGTAAAGTTAACATTAAGGCAGCAGTGTTACTCAAATGCTAGATACGATCAAATGCTAGTAACTAGACTAGTTACTCAGAAGACTAGTCTTGGTCTTGCAAACTCAGTCTTGGTCATGGACTTAAATGCAAAAGTATATTTATTATACCAATTATTAACATATAGTAGCTAAGATTGTCAAGTATTAGTAATTATTTTGCCTTAATTTTTATTTAAAAAATGGATTTTTCTCACCATTCCTATTCTTGGTCTTGCAACAGTTAGGCGGTCTTGGTCAATAATTTCAAATTTCTTTAGTACCAGTGACGCAGTTGAGAGAGTAGCGCAGGGATCTTTTGAAGTCCTGTTTTTCCTTCTATAGTTGGGTGGAGAAGCCTGGCTTGGGGTTCTCTGCCTGATTGTATATAGTGTATATAGGTATGACTGTGTATTTATGTTTTTAATTTACTTTAGTTAACAGACAGATTGTTATATTTCTAAATAAATAAATTAAAAAAATTCAAACTTATTTTTGAATTTTATATTGTGTAATAAAAAAATTGTGTAAAGGATAAAATGACCCGTAAAAGTTGATGACCCTCCTCCCTCCGCCCTCTCCCCCTTATCGATAGAAATAAATAAATATATTGTACAAAATATAAATGCATATAGTTTTAAAATATTGTATAGTCAATGTCACAACATATAGCTATGTGGAGAAACGGGGTGATAAGGTGAAAAAAAAAAAGTGAGGCCGAAAGTGGTAGTCTGTTTAAATTACAATTATGATCGAAATATTCACTAAAAAAATATAACCATTATTATCCTCTACGTTTTTTATTTACTCTCTATAAATATTCGTATTCTGAATAATTGCGAATGTATTATTTTTTTTAAAAGAAATTTCAGTCTTGTGATGGGTCAATAATTCGCCCCCCTTTTTTTTATTTACATGCTTTTAACACTCACACACACACAAAACTAAATGTGTATTACGCTACGTTATCAGGCGAAGTATCTTGGAATTGGATCTTAGAAGCAGTGACCCGGAATAAGTGACTCGAGTGTAGGCTAATAGCTTAACCGAGAAACATCACTAAGTACCTCAGATGCTTGTAGAGAGTCTACTGTTTTTAATTACAAAAATTATCTTAGTGCTTAGAATACATTATTTTTTTATATTAAGAGATTTTTGCTTTTTTTACATCGTGTAGTTTCCGTAATTTAAATTTTAGTGGGATTAATGGGAAAGTCTCAATTTAACGTTAACTGACCCACACCAATGATTGTAACCCTTGAAGGTGTTTTTTTTTTGCTTTTATTTATTATTTTTCTAGTGATGATGAACTGAAAATCAAAGAATTGTATTTAAGTATGTTGTTTAATATTTATCATTTGGAAATGAACTAAAAAACCGTTTCTGTATCACATGACTTCAGATGTAGATTCCTTCATATTCAGACATAATAATTTGCTGTAGGGATTTCTTCGTATAACTTACTCAGTCTCTGTAATTTTTTTCGAATATTTTAACTTTTGAAAGTTAGGAGCGAATTTTTAATGTATCCACTAAATGATTTTTGGTTTTTTGTTACCAAAAATATATGAGCCTTTCAGTTGACAGAATGAATAACTCCAATTTCAACATTTTTGGGTAAAGTAATTTTAGTGATTTTTTCCAATTGGAAAATTTGTAATATCTGTACAGACCGTGAGTAAGATGATTCTAGAGTAGGTGATTACAGTGTTGAAATTTATAACTATCATTAAAGGTATACATTTTTCCACTAGAAATAATAATAAAAAATTTTGAAATTGGATTTAGTCATTCTGTCAATTGAAAGGCTCATATACAAAGTATTCCAAATAAAGATAATTTAAGAACTCAATTTTAGAAATGCTCAGAATGATGCTACATACAGAAGTAAATACTTTCAACGAACTTAATTAATCAGTTAAACTGTGTAACACATTATATGCTCTCGGCGTTTTCACACTCTTAAGGTTTGACATATCGGAGTCGAAAGCAATAGATCATCGCCTTGAAAGCCCCCAGTTTGATTTTATGCTTTATAAAATATATCGTTCAATGTTGAATTGTATTCTTCTAATTAAATTAAAATCATACTGGCTAAACTATAAAATAAAATATAATATATAGATACACGATACAAAATGTTGACCCTATAGAAACTTTTAGGCAACTCAATATTAGGCGCAAACCATCAAGAAAAGAATCCCATGGTAAAGAATAAACTACTACATATTGTACATTTCACATCACTAGAGTATCACCAGCCAACAAAATTCAAATATTTTATATGTTGGCTTTATAATACAGTAATTATCACTGACTGCTATTTTTGATAATGAAGGTTTGCTTGGAATCCTCCAATGATTATAATTGTAAAGTAAATTGTTTAAAATCTGTTGTGATCGAAATCCTAATAACAATGTATAGAATATTGTTTATTTGTAATTAGCTTATTCCTGAATAAGCTAATGTCGGAAGATTCCCCTGGGACACATCCACCTTTATAAAGTGGGTACTCTTAATAAAATTAATTAATTGAGGTGGAAAATCTGGCGGTTGATCGTGATCCTGGTTCTATCAGTTCGCAGTACAACCTTTGGCCTTGAAACAACAGTTCTTTACAAAGTACGGAACCTAAGGCCGTGGATTATTGAATAAATTTTCTTTTTAGTGATCTCAGAAGATAACAATAAAGAATAGGTGGGAACGATGTTGGTATGAAATAGTTGTTTCGCCTTTTTATGAAGATTTTAATTCAAAATAAGTAACTATTTAGGCTAAATACAGCATGGAAGTCATTACGAATACTTTTGTATAAGATATAATAAGGAATTGTAGTGATATAATAAGGGGTATACGCTTGTTTAATGAGAGGTTGACATGTGTTGTAGTGTTACTGTTTTTTGTTGTTGTTTTTTTAACAAATAAAAATCGGATAAGACTTACGAGTTTTTTAAAAAATTATTTTCCTATGTTAAGTCTCCACTGCCTTACAATACCAGTGACGCGCCTGGGAGAGAACCACTGGGATCTTCTGGAGTCCTGCTTTGGCTCCACATTTGGGGGACAAAGCTTGATTTAGAGTCCTCTGTTCCAATGTAAATATTGTACATATGTGTGAATGTGTTTTATTATCATGTGGATTAGTTATTTTATTGCGGTTATTTATGCGGTTATGTTATTTTATTTATCTTAAATATTACTTTACCTATTTATATACATAAATATATATATACATTTTTTTTCTTACTTGGTTATTTGTATTTATTTTCCTTTCTTATGTATACGTATTGTGTGAATGAATACTATAGCCCTAGTACCAATGCCCTTCAGTGTGGCAGACTGTATTAAAACTCAATAAAATATATTATAAAAAAAATATATGAAAAAAAAAATCCTATGTACAATCCACTCCTGCAGTTTGGCCCGTTCCACCCGATTCACCCTGTATAATTGGTTAATAAACGATATATAGTAAGAGTTATCATCAGAATATTGCATGCTATCTAATCCCTTATTCGTTTACTTGGCCTAAACGTCATGTAAAATCTGGAGAATAATGAATATATTACATTAAGCCCGCTTAATTAATTAATAATTAATGATTAATACCTGAAAAATGCCTTCCTAAAGTCTAAACCGTATGAAATATTCCATTTCTGAGACTAGCGGTATTCATGGAAGCTATACATTTACCCTCGTACTGATAGCTATCCGAGTGTTCCTCGAGAGCTTCTCATAGACAAAAGGCTTCATTACGAAGTTGATGGCGCGGGGGTCCTTCATTACCCAGCTCACAAGTGCCGAAGGAGCTGTTTGGCATTAATCCACTATCCAATGAGTCTTCATTCAAGGAACGGCTGATAAATCATTCAGTAGTAAGAATTTTGTCTTGATTCGTCCATAGTAAAAATTTGGAGAACATAATTTTTATTTTGTTAATATATCTGGATTACTCGTTCTTCACTTTGAAAAACATGGGACCTATTTACGACATGGATAGAAACCTTGTGCATCAGAGAGGTCATTATTGTTCAGCAAAACAAGCCTACGTAAACAACATTTTTTTTAGTTATCGTTCTTCACTATCGATTCTCCTATTTGTATGGAAAATAAAAAAAAATTTTGCTCAAAAAATCGAAAGTTTACATTTGCATTTTAAAATTTACATATCTAAAATAAATCCATGTGTGGGGCACATTACCTACTATTTTTTAACTTTCTGTTTAAACACTCTTTCTGTAATCGAATCTATGTGATAGTCATAGATACATGTTCCAACATCTACTTTACCATATTCCTTTTATTTATTTCGTTTAGATGTTTGTATTGCCTTGACATGACTATATTTCAAAAACAGCTACTTCCGGAATTTTATTCTGAGAAAAATATCATAACCAAAATATATATAATTATTTTGAGGAGGCTGTTTATGAACACATGAAATGCCCATTTACTAAATTATACTCTAGATATAACGATTCAAAAACCATAGACATTACATAGCTTACATTATTACAAGTACCAGTTGCTTTCTAGGAGATACCAGACCATTGCGAGGTTAATGAAAATAGCGAGTCTGACACACTGGCTAGAATATGATCTGTATGAACCAACCATATATTCTTCTTGGCATAGATTCAGCTATAAGAATAGTAAAAGGGGCCTTACAAAGTACACTAAAAAATAAATATGCCCAAAAAATTGAACGGGAGAGATAGCGTAGGTTAATGGAAGAAAGTGACAGGATCACAAGAGACCCCTCAAGAGGGCGATCTGTCCATGGCATGCTTTAGAATGTTTACAGAGCATCGAGGCATTTCCAAGCGCACCGGTGTATCAGATAGAACAACCGTTCTCTGTGCTCTTTAGAAGGCATGACTGGAGAACATCTTGATACATACCCTTTATTGTAGGACATGAGATGACTAAAACTGACAACCCTTTTGGTAGGGGAGCGAAATTGGGGTTCAAGCAATACGCATGGCTGATCAAGCAGGCGTTATTCAGGCGTAGGAAAAAAAAAAAGAAAACAATATAAACCACAAAGTGGAAGTATAAATGTTCAATGGTTTATTTTGTACTTCTCTTCCTCGCCTTTTAGACTATACGGGGTTTGCCGGGCGGGGACATAAGGGGAGGGGATTATTGCCATAGTTAAAATCCTCCAGGCATCGGGACGCGAACTTATACTTATTTTATCAAATTACATCTTTCATCAGGTTGCCGGGCAACGGCGCCTGGAGCCTTACGGGTAAGGGAAAATTCACGACATCGATTAAATCTATTTTTATTTTTCAATTGAACAATCCAATAAAACAGTGAAAAATGTATATTCTGCCAACTGAAAATATTTTCGGAAATTCAACAAGATATCCAATAAAACAGTTGATCTAGTTTTTGGATTTCTAAAAAACCAATGTCGTGCGTTTTTCCTTACTCGCCCCACAGTGCTGCGGAGCTATGCATACGCGTTAGCCCGCTTAGCCACCCCGAGATTGTTTAATTCCTCATGCCATCCAAATATACTCTTTCATTCTTGCTGTTTTCCAGGAATATACACTACAACGAACATATGTACTAAGCTTTCATTACTACTAAGCTTTCAGGTTTTTCTTATCGCCCAACAATATTTTTCTGAATTTTGTTGGCAATTCGCAACAAGATATGAGCGAACATTAAGCGAAAACTAAATCTATTGGCAGGACCACAGAGCTAACTTGTCTGCAACGGTGGCGAAGTAGTAGGTAAAAACTTTCTGTTCTTTTGAAATTTGAATGGAGTAGAGATTCGTTGTTAATTTTCCTGCAGAGTGTTCCTCAATGGTTCTTTTATGCTATTTTTTTTTTAATCTGTCGTTTTCAAAATGAGGGTACTCTTGCTGTTAGTGTTTTTTTTTATTTTTTTTTTTTCTTAATGGCATTTACAACTGTATTACATAAATACATCAAGTAAATTTGGACATAATAGATACAATGACATGAATACACTTGCTGAGTAACTACCCTATGGTAGCACTCTAATGATATGACTAAGATCACGGGGCCATCTTCTTTTCAGACGCCTCGGACGGTTATCAGGAATTGAAGAGGAAGCAAGGTTAGAAACGAGAGGGTTGAGATGATTCTGAAGTTTAATATGGAAGGATAGGTATCTGGATTGGGCCAGATCTGAAACATAAGGATATTAGGATCTTTATGGATAATTTTATTAATGACAAAGTGAGGATCATTGAGAATTTTACGAAGGATTTTGGATTGGATGCGAGAGGAATTCGATGGTTCAGTGGAGCCCCATAGCTCAACTCCGTAAGTCCAAATAGGCCTTATTATAGTCAAGTATATGAGTCTTTTGTAATTAATTGGAAGTTTAGAGCGTTTGTCTTGTAAGTGCTGAAGTAATCGGAAACGTAGAGCGGTGTCTTGTCGTTTTAGTCTAGTATGAGGATTCCAAGTTAGTCGTTTGTCCAGGTGGAGTCCTAGGTATCGGATTTGCTCAACAGGGATAAGTGGAGTATTGTTAAAGGAAACTGTAGGACAGGAAGTCGTTGGTTTACGACGAAGGGTAAAGGTAATTTGGTGGGATTTATTGGAGTTTATTTTAATTCTCCAGTTTTGACATCATTCTTCTAGATTTATGATGTGTGATTGAAGCATTTGTGATGCAATTGCTGGGTCATTGTTTACTGATAGGATACATGTGTCATCGGCATATGTGGTGATGACAGTGTTGGGACAGGTAGGGATGTCAGCTGTATAAACTGTATAGAGGACAGGACCTAGGATGCTACCTTGAGGAACACCAGCGGACTGGGAAGTGTTTTCTGATTCCATTTTTTATACGTGTGCGCTTCGAAACCAATCTGAAAGTAGTAACGTGTAAACTGGCTATGCCCAATCTTCGGCGCATCAAAACTTCTTTCCTCGACATTTTGGAACTAGTGAAATTAGTTATTATACCTAGTAGTAAAGTGGTATAAGTGGAGTATTGTTAATGGAAACTGTAGGACAGGAAGTCCATTCCATAATCCTCTAGATATTACTTCTTATAGTTTACATAGTTTCATTTTTCCAATATTTCATTTGTTCTTTATTTTCTTGGTGTACCCAGTCTTCTTGGTGACCATGTTTTCATTTAATCACCCCGTTTCTTCTCCACTTCTTGTCGAATGTGCAGGATTGTCTGACTTTTGTTTGACCGAAATGCCGCAGTAGACTGGAAAACATGTTCAAGACGATTAATTAATTAATAAAGATGATTTATAAAAATATAAATATGATCTGTAGATAATCTCTTGTTGAATCATAATTCATATGCATTTATAACTTTCTTGATTTCTGATACGGAACTTTAATAGTATTTTTTTTTTTTACATAGAATAGAAGGTTATCATTTTTCTTTAATTGGTTCTAAAGTTGGGCTTGAGTTTGTGAACTGTGATACTTATCAAATTTAATCCAAGCAATATAAAATTCTCAGTTTCATTGTGTTGTGAGTTTTATAAATACCAATATAAAAAGTTACAGATCCGGAAAACAAGTAAAAGTGTAAAAATTGGTGCTCGATTGTAAAGCCTCTGAAACGTAAATAATTCTTTCTCTGCTGTCCCCTTTTTAAATGTATTTTCAATGTTAAAAGTAAATTTTATACAACTGATAGTGATTTTTTTTATTACTTTTTTTTTACTCTTGCATTTTCAATAAACAATTTTTGGTTGTAGATTTGTCTTGTATTTTTAATATTTATAATGATGAATATGTAACGGAGGACTCATCAAGGACTTGAAAACGACCCTTAGTATGGTCGAAACGTCGAATTAAATAGCGTATCAATAAAATGTTTGGTGATAATTGGCCTAATTTATATAAATATAAAACCTCAAGACACCAAAATTAGGATAAATGAACAGAAGAAATTTATTTGTATTGTATTTTAGCTTTAGTAAGTCCGTTTCTTAACGAGAACGAACTATGTTCATGATATATTATAGTAGTCGTTTATATAATTTGGAAGCTTGGAATATAACAGTTCCTCACTCCAAACGTTCACTCCAAATTTATGAAAATAATTTCCACTTTCCAACGAAATAGGGCTCTCCAAAATTATTTGAAGTAAGAAAGACTGCATCATTTGATTTAAAACCTAGAATGTATTATCGAAACCAAATATTACGTTCGGCATGAGATAAAGACAAAAAAATTAATTGAGAAAAGAAATGTAGTATGATACAAATAATAATAATATTTTAAAATTAATAAACGTTTTTTTTGTTTTGGTCTAGCCAAATTATATAGTCAGTATTAAAGATAAGCTTTAGGTTACTCATTTTTTTTTTTAACAACAACAATTTATAGGTCATTTAATTGAAATCAGGAACAAACGATTTTATTCTGGGATTAAAAGATGCTTGTTTATTGCCACGAATTGTTGTGATATGGTAATGATTACTTTGACAAAGATCATATTTGTCCAGACATATGCGGCCAATATCAATGGCTTCATTAAAATAGCGATCAGGATTCAGGAATACAGCTGGATTGAAATGTTTGTTGCTTCAGCATAATATTCATGTATGTATAGTTGTTGAAGTCGGGGTCGCTTGCAGTCCATAGATGACATATATAATAAACATAGGGATGGAATGACATTAAATTGTTTATTATTCCAGGCGGATGAATACGTTGTAGATTGAAAAAAATAGAAACAAGAAACTAATATACGAGTTGCTTATTTCCGAATTAGACAATAATCGTTTTTGCGGATTGATGGTGGACTGTAGTGAATAATTGAAGAAAAGGATGGTTAGGGGTGATCAGTCAAAATAAAAAATAGCAAAAATAAATAATTATATTTATCGACGTATAAGGCCCGAAGTTCAGACCTTCATCAGGGCTGTTCAATCCAAAAGTGTGGAAAGACCTCAAGGGTTGTTCAATCCAAAAGCGTGGAATATCCATAATTGGGGGTCGGTAGCGAATAATTTTAAATTTAATGTTTGGAGTGATCAGTCAAAATAAAAAAATAGTATTAAAAATAGTGTATGTGTCTTTCCACGCTTTTGGATTGGACAGCCCTGTTGAAGGTCCGAACTTCGTCCAATATTAAAATAAATATAATTATTTATTTTCACTGTTTTTATTTTGACTTATTACCACAACCACCCTTCTCTTTAATATAATCGTTTTTGTGTAAATCATGATAATTAATGATTCTTATGAAAAACATCCTTAGAATTATTTTTTGCAATGATTTGGTAAAATTACTTTTTTTTTTTATAAACGAACCTGAATAATAATAAAAAAAAGTGGTCCGAAAGTAAATTTCTTTCGAAAAATATAATGATCCTTGCATTTTTATAGTTTTTTTTTATAACATATATCAATAGTGTTTTAAAACTTTATATTTAAATAATAAAAAAAAGTATTATCCCTTGATTCAAATTCTTTTAATTCTTTTTAAAAGTGGCCTTAACGTTTTAGTACTATTAAAATAATCAATGCTTTACAGAAATATGACACAATCATTGCTTCTTAACAAACAATAATGATTAATAAAGTTATGGGGTATTTTCACCGTGAAATCGAAAGGTCAATGTTTAGTATTCGATTTTCATAACACTACAATTTCTAATTTGTTTCTTGGAAGGTATTAACTTAAAAATGAACGCAATTCTTTTTCTCTACAGATACATTGATTCCTTCTTTATTTAGTAACACAGACATGGATAATTTCGCATATAACTCTATAATCATATGTATAGTTTTAAAAACTATTGATCGAAACAGGAAACACAGTTTTAAACACTTTCGCCTTCTTATAATTATATTTTGGTTGTCTAAATCCAAGAAGAAAACAATATATAATCGTCAATGCATTAAAATAGTTTGCATTATATTATTATTTATTATATCAGCTGCTTCAACATAAAATAAAAATTAATAATATACCTTAAGAACATAAATTATTTATTTAAAAAAATATACATAAGTAGCCTGTAACAATAATAATAATAATAATTAAGAAACATTACAAATTCTTGTAAAAAAACTAACATATTATTTCGCAAATAGGCATAATTGGCAATGAAATAGCTGATGAAGGGGCAAAGGAAGCAGTGAGAAGCTCTGATTCACCTCATTTAAAATCTAGATTTTCAATAATTAGATGCAAGAAATTACAAGAAAAGTGCATACAATTTGAAAATAACATTGGGAACGAATCCCAATCAATTAATTCCGCTTCCTCTAAGAGTACAATATTGCTTGGATACATCCCAAAAAACCTCACATCTAAGGGATGCTCTAATTAGCAGACAGAATTGGACCAATTCTATATTATAACTGATCTACATCGGCTTCTAGGATTGCACAGACCAACATGTCAAACATGAGACAATGAGCATCTCACAGTGCAACACCTTAAAGAAAATATCAAAAAGAACAAATTAAATTTTAAAAGTAAGAAGTGGCATAAAACAACTTTTAAATACTTAACATCGACAAAATTGATTAACCATATTCAAGAAAATTCTACGCCAATAGATTCAGAAGTTGAAGCGACGTTAAATAAAAGCAAAAAAAATGAACTTATTGATTAAAGACAGCTATCAGTATTATTCAAAATTCGATTATAAATAATTTTCGTAAAAGATATAAACAGAAAAATATTCTTTTAATTTAGTGTAATATGATCCCATTATCGATCATCTTATATATCACTAAAAATGTGTAAGTATGCTGAACCATATACTGTAATTAATATAGGAAACTTTGAAAAACTACCATGGTAATGAATTGTATAGTTGATTGTTTATTTAGGCTTTAAGGCGTAAAACCTAGGATCATCCACGCATGTGAGTCGGTTATAGTCCGCGGTACAGGCCCCTTTTTATCAAATTATTAGCATCCGGCTGAAACATCGTAAGTAGCTTCATCTCATCGTAACCTATTTTTTTTTACAAAAATTCTAGGATTTGGGGGGTTTTCAATCTGAAGGTCGGTACACATTGTCTATTTAATGAGGTACTAAAAACTCATAAATGCCTATTTGCATTCAACTTTAATCGTAAGGTAACTTGAGCACAAAGTAGAGAAAAATATTGAGCCGTTGCCTATATAACCTTGTTATTTTGTCAATTCCGGGATGCAGGTCACGCCAAACGGCTCAATATTTTTGAAAGCCAAATTTTTTCGCGTCTTTGTGCTCAAGTTATCTGATGATTAAAGTGGAAAGCAAATGGGTATTAACGAATTTTTAGTACCTAATTAAATAGACAAAGTTTGCCAACCTCCAGATTGAAAACGTACCAATTCCGAGGATTTTTGTAAATAAAATATTTATAGGTTTGTCTAAATATGATAAGGTGAAGCTATTTACGAAGTTTCATTGGGATGTTAATAATTTGATAAAAACGGGTCTGTACCATGGACTGTCATATTTATAAACTCTTTAGAGGAGAAAAAAAAAGAACGAATAATCAAAAAATAATAATTGATATCCAGATACCTATCCTTCCATAATAAAGTTCATAACCATCCGAATCCGCTGGTTTCTAACCGTGCTTTCTATTCAATTCCTGATAATCCTCCGACGCCTCTGAAAAGAAGATGGCCGCGTGATCTCCTTTTGTAGACATATTATTAGAGTGCACCAGGAAGCTTAAAATCACGTTAGACCTCTAAGAATTCAGGAACATAATTGATGACATTTTTATATGTAGTGTAATACAAGAAGCAATCAGACAGAGATAAAAACATGATACTTACAGTAACTCATGAAATCGATGAATATAGTAAAGAAATATTTGCAATAATGATGACGTAATATTTTACTGAGATAAATATATAAATTAGAGTTTAAATGACAGCAATGGTATGACAGAAAAAGGAATTCCAGAGAGAAAAACACATACATATAAAATATATGATACTAATGAATAATAAAAGAAATGAATAAGTAATATATGTGAAAATGAGTTTTATTATATATTTATGTAATATAATGTAACAATTATTCAAAAATAATATTAAGCATGCAAAATAATGATATAAAAAGTTTTAAAAATGTAACTATTATTGAAATAATGTCCGCGGTAAACACCTTTTTACCAGAAATGTTTTTTTTTTTTGTTTTTTTCTATATTGATTTAAATTAGACTAAAATGAAATAATTTGTTTACTAGATTGATAAACAAAGTTTCCTCACTGATTTTGACACATGAAACGATAACGACAACTTACTTGAAACATAAAATAATAAATAAGATAATAAAATAAATTAATAATTTATATTTAATGTTTACATACTCAATGTTCCATATGTTTCCGATTTGGCCAAATCCAGATACCTATCCTTCCATAATAAACTTCATAACCATCCGAATCCTCTTGTTTCTAACCTTGCTTCCTCTTCGATTCCTGATAACCCTCCGAGGCATCTGAAAAGGAGTGCTGAGTGCTACCAATGGTTAGTTTCTCAACAAGCGTGTTTCATGTGATAATACTCCTATGTACACATTTACTTGATGTATTCATACTAATACAGTTGTAAATATAATAAAAGTTGAAAAAATAAATAAATGTTTACATAAAACATTAAAATGATCAAGATTAATAATGATAATAGCTTCCTAAAACAAGAAAAATGTACAAAGTAAAAATAAATACGAAAATTTTTATTTATTAAGATTAATATTTTAACTCACTGTGAAATCTATATCTTAAGATGTGCAGAAATCATTTAACTATTTCCAACAAAATTAAAGTGTAATAGAATTGATATGTGTCGTATAACAAAAGGAAATAAATAATTTTAAAAAGTTTATAGATAATTTCTTACTATGCAATCAAACAGTAATTTAATGTCCTCGAGAAAAAAAAAATCATTTTTACTACCAGTGGGTAGTTTTGTGATTATATTTCTGTGTACAAATTTGCTTGATGTATTTATATTAATACAGTTGTAAGTATCATAATTAAAATAAAAATAAAAATAATAGATAGATAGAATAATAAATAAAAAAGATTATTAAAACATATAAAAAATGACATATATTAAAATAAATAAAAAAAAAGAAAGCATAATAAAATGAAAATTATATTTATTTCTATATTTTATTTAACAGCCCATGGATTTCATGCGAATTTTATAGTTTTCCTGGAGATATCCAAAAAGAAAGAAAATGTCTTGTTCCTTATCATTTCTCATTCATCAAGCTTTAGCTACTTACAATTCTCTCAATCTTGTCCTTTGTTTGAAATAATAGTGTTGAAAAAAGGACGAAAACAAAAAACACAATTTGAATAAATAGATTCGAGAAAAAGGGTTGATAAAATACATGTGGTCGATTCGGTCTCCGGTAAACTTGCTCAACTCAAGGTAAGCCCATATGTATTCATAAGCTCAGTTACTTTATACTTTCAGTTCTGTAAAAGTTTCCTTAGGTTCTTATAAATAATTTGTAGTGACTGATAACATAACTTGGCATTTATAGTTGTGCTTCAATTTTTTTCTTTAATCCCTCTTTTGTTACACCATTTCACAACATATATTTCAATTATTATAAGAAACACGAGGATCCACATATCTAAACTTTTTTTTTTGTTTACACCACCAAAGTTTCAGTAATACAGACCATAATATAGGAAATCATCAAATCTGAGATTCCGTTTCCAATCTTGCTATGAATAAATCATCATATTATTAGGGCATAAAAACCAGCTATATAAATATATAAGTATATATCTCTAAATACTGATAAATTATAATATAAAATAAAGATTTTAGACTGAAAATTTGTATGTGCAATGGTTTTTTTTTTTATGTTGACAAAATTTGTTTTACTTTGATAAAAAAATAGTTATCTGAACTACAGAATATTTAGCTATTTAAACTCCCCTTAAAATTCAATGGTGAAACTAGCTGTAGCACATTACGTCTCTTGAAGTTTTTTTTCAGGTTTAAATTCTATGCTTACAAGTGTAACTTTGAACTTTTCCATTGAATATAAAAAATTAGAAAAAGATAACTTAAGCACTTAATATAAGTTACCGAAAAAAACTTGACAGTCGATTAATACCAAAAGACTCTTTACTTTAAAACAAACAAAAAAAAAACTGGGATTTGGTTCTTTGTAAGGAAGTTTCTTAGTCAACGATAGTCTAAGGTAATTTACATAATAAATAAATTCCTGGTACAGCCTTGCTCGAACCTTGAGGATAGGAGTACAGTGTCTTACTTACACGGCTATCTACTGTGTGTTGTAAATAGATATACCTACTTGATGTTTTATGCCTCAGTTTTTAATGCCGTAAACATCTTAAAATATGAAACCATATCATTCTGACCCATCCCCCTTGAACGCTGGTTCCTACCGTCTTTGAAAAAAAATATTAAACATATGAAAATCTGGACACACTGTTTATGTTTTCAGACATCAAAAATAATCAGTATTTGACTTGTGAAAGAACAAGAAGACTCTTATTGAAGTCCTGTTAGAGAAAGAGGAACTAGAAGAGGAGAGCAATTAGAGTAATGGTAGGACCCTCGATTCCTGGCGGGCTCAAAACAGAGCTAACCTGAAAGCCTAATGAGCTCCTTTTCCATTTTTTTTTCTTATTTATTTAGACCCCAATTGAATAATAGCGGAGTAACGTTCGTCTGCTTGGAATGATGACTTGGAAAATTGATTTTATAATTCATAACGTTATGATAAAAAGTTTATTCATAATATTTCTTGTTTATTATATATTGTATTTATTTTATAACTAAATGAATTAATCTATTACTATTACTATTTCCCTTGAATGTGACAGAATGTAATATTTCTTAAGTAAGAAATGTGTTCTAAAAAAATTATAAGACCGTATTCAACCAATTATTATTATTACTATTATTTCTTTGGAATAAAATGCAATTAGTACTCAAAGTGATTATCTACTGTCATTAGCCACCTGCTAACCAATCGCTGGATCCCAGGCTGATAACATTTTTGGGTAGTTATCAAAGAACTCTTGCATCTCAATTTTAACTTCCCTAAAATTATCAATTTTTCCCCTTGAAGAAAATGGGCCGTGGATCGAAATAAGTAGTAATCCGATGGTGCGATGTCTGGACTATATGATGGATAAGTCAGGAGTTTGAACATTACATTTGCACAAATTTCTAACCTCTTAGGTAATTACTGAGAAGTAAGTTCGTGAGGGACCAGCCTAATGCTCTTTTTCACCTTCCCCACGGAGCGTAGATGACGACTAACAGTACATTTCGACCCACCACAGTCCCTGATAAGTTCGCGAGTACTAGTGAATTGATTTGACTCAACAACTTCCTGCACAACCTCATCAATATCCATTAATGAACGCCCGGAGCCCTTCTTCCTTTTCTAACGTCGTATATCTACTGCTATGTATTTAGTTTCTGTCTCAGTTCTAGTTTTGAAGATTTGAAAAAAGTGAGTAAGGTAGTTTGAGTCGTCTATTGAGGGTTTCCTCCATGTCATACTTTTGTCAAAGGTAAGGCCAAGGTAGTGTACGGTGTCCGTCTGAGGAATTTGGTTGTTTTCGATAAAAATTGGTGGGCAGATATTTTTTCGAAGTGTAAATGTAATGCGTTTCGATTTATCGTGGTTTAGGCGAAATTTTCTATGATTTGTACTAGTCTTGTAATTTAACTAAATGATGTTGTAACGTCAGTGAGGCTTGTGTAGGGTCGTGATGTTTTGTGAGAATCGCGGTGTGGTCAGCATAAGTAGCAGTCAATGCCTCATTGTTAATAGGCATGTTATAAGTGTATATACTAGTGACATTAATATTAATATATAGATTTTGATATTAAGATTAGAATAAAAAAAAATTCGTTTTACTAAAAAACAATGATGATTAATGGGACGTATTTTCACCTTGAAATCGCAAGGTCAGTTATTTAATATTCGATTTTCATAACACTATAATTTCTAATTTGTTTCTTGGAAAGTAGTAACTTAAAAATTAACCATATTCATTATCTCTACAAATACCTTGCCTCGTTATTTATTTAGTAGTCAAGACATGGATCACTTGGTATATAATTCTATAAATATAGGAATAGTCTTAAAAAATATTTGTCAAAACATAGTTTTAAACACTTTTGCCTTCTTACAATTATATTTTAGTCGTCTAAATCCAAGGAAAAAAAATATTACCGTCAATGCATTACAATATTTCGCTTTATATTATCTATCATATCAGCTGCGTCAACATAAACTAAAATTTAATAAAATACCTTAAGAACATACATTGTTTATTACAAAATACATAAGTAACCTGTACCAATAAATAATATTAATTAAGAAACATTGCAATATTTTGATTTGTTGATTTTACTTAACTAAAGCTTCCTGCAGAATCTCATCAATATCCATTAATAGTCACCCGGAGAGCCCTTCTTACTTTTCAATGTCGTGTCTCCACTACTAAATTATCATACCAACGCTGCGCAGTGCGCTGGTCAAGAACAGCGCCTTTCCCTTCACATTTAATAATTTTACGAGTCTTATTAAATCTCTGTAATAAACTAAGAAAAAAATGTTTTCCCCTCTTTAAGAAAATTCATGATTTTACGCCAAAATACGTAGAATTCAAAAATGGAATAAAACAAAATCCTTTGATCGTAGTTTTTTTCCCTCGTCACTTGTTTAAGACCTTCGGTCTGACTTTTTATTTTTTCATTTAGCATTGCAGTCTCAGATCCGCTCAAGATGAATATTCTAAAAATACCTAAAGTAAACAAATACTAATAGAAATAATATACAAAAAAGAAGTTTATTAATTTATTGTTTTCATTAATTGATAAATTGTGTGGTGAATACACGGCCTTTCTAACGGTTAGAGTGACAGATCCGACACTATAATTTTTGTTTTGACTTAACATTCCTTTCTATATCATCCAGACAAATTTCAGAAATACTACCGTATATCGATCGATAAATACCTTCGATTATATTTCTTCTATATATTCATAGGCATGAAGGACGGTATATCACCTGTCAAATAACAAAACACAAATGTTCTTCAGCTGTTTGAAAATCAGAAACATAGTTTATGTTTCCGTGACTGTGAGTTTCATATAGTTTATGCTGTAATTAAAGCAGAATTTCTAGTTTGAGAGTGCTTTTTTGTGTAAAATTTGTATAAATGCCACGCTGGGTTTGATAAAAAATTTTGTCAGAGGTATCCCAGAAGAACGGGTCTTTAAGTACTTAAGAGAGAAATTTCCGAAATTAAGTGACGCAAAAGATAAGGAAGGCATTTTTGTCGGGCTGCTTTTGACCAAGTTTTGGATGGGAAAGAAAAGGAAGCTTGGGAAGCCTTCAACAGAGCTGCTCGTGGATTTTAGGCAATAAAGAGGTGACAACTACTCGCATATGGTGACACTGCTCCGGCAAAAGTACCTTAACCTTAGAGGCAACATGTCCCTTAAAATCCATTTTCTCCACTTCCATCTAGACTTTTTCCATACTAGTTGTGGGCTGTTACTGATGAACATGGAGGAAGATTCCATCAGGACATTTCTGTTATGAAACAAAGAATTCAAGGCCATTGGAATGAAGCAATGCTTGCGGATGTTGATCTTTGTGTATTGATGCTCCGAAACTCCCTTACAAGAGGCAAGCTAAAAGACGACGATCTCAGGAAGTCACCACATAATCTCTTAAGACACGGCCATTTAGGAGGTATTTTTCCAGCAATTTAGAACTCTTAGAATATCATTACCATTTTGAAAGCATGTAAGCTCTTCAATGTTGTTAGCATATATAATTAAAATTTATCTTTTTCTCTTAACCCATTAATATGAAATACTTTCACCTTGTGTATATCATAGAATCCAGAAATAAGAAAAAAATTTCATTATCATCTTCATTTTTCTCAACCCAAAATTATTACGAATTGACTGCTGAAGTGCTAGAACCATTCAAAATTTTTTTTCTTTTTTGTTGCCCAGTGTAAGTTGTTAAGTAGAAGAAAATATGAGGCAGAAGTAGTTTTAAAAAAATGTTTTTTTTTTCAGAAATTAGAATTACTTGAATGCGCAACGCTAACAGAGGGACCAAAATCGAGTTGAGATAAACTCGAACTGTGACTCGGGAATGATGACTTGGTATTTCACTGTTAAAACAATTTTTCGACAATGTAGAAGTGGCCCAAAATAAGGAAATGGTGTAGAAACTAGTGGTACAAATTTTCCCGATTTTCTTTTGCTTTTATTCTTTTATACATGAATGATTCATCGCCAACGATTTAGAGTTTGACGACAATGAGGAAAAGTGTAACTTTTTTTCCGAATTTTCATTCGCTTTTCTTCTTTTATCTCGGGAATGAATAATAGGTTTTTTAGTGTTCCAACAATTTTCTGTCAATATAGAGGCAGGCTGAAATAAGAAAATAATATAGGAAATTTTCCAAATTTTCAGTCGCTTTTCCATTTTTATCTCGTAAATAGATGCTTGGAATTTCACTGTTCCAACCATTTCCAAACTGTTTAGAGGTAGGCCAATGGAAATAGCAATGATACAAATTTTCCGAATTTTCTTTTACTTTTCTTCTTTTATTATTATGAAATAAAATGCAATTAGTACTCAAAGTGATTATCTATTGTCATTAGCCACCTGCTAACCAATTGCTGGATCCCAGGCTGATAACATTCTTTGGGTAGTTATCAAGGAACTCTTGCATCGCAATTTTAACTTCCGTAAAATTATCAATTTTTTCCCTTGAAGAAAATGGGTCATGGATCGAAATAAGTAGTAATCCGATGATGCGATGTCTGGACTATTTGGTGGATAAGTCAGGAGTTTGAACATTACATTTGCACAAATTTCTAACCCCTTAGGTAATTACTGAGAAGTAAGGTCGTGAGGGACCAGCCTAATGCTCTTTTTCACCTTCCCCAAGGAACGTAGATGAAGACTAACAGTACATTTCGACCCACCACAGTCCCTGACAAGTTTGCGAGTGCTAGTGAACTGATTTGACTCAACAACTTCCTGCAGAACCTCATCAATATCCATTAATGAACGCCCGGAGCCGTTCTTCCTTTCCAACGTCGTATGTCTACTGCTATGTATTTAGTTTCTGTCTCAGTTCTAGTTTTGAAGATTTGAAAAAAGTGAGTAAAGTAGTTTGAGTCGTCTATTGAGGGTCTTCCCCATGTCATAATGTTGTCCAAGGTAAGACCAAGGTAGTGTACGGTGTCCGTCTGAGGAATTTGGTTGTTTTCGATAAAAATTGGTGGACAGATATTTTTTCGAAGTGTAAATGCAATGCGTTTCGATTTATCGTGGTTTAGGCGAAATTTTCTATGATTTGTACTAGTCTTGTAATTTAACTAAATGATGTTGTAACGTCAGTGAGGCTTGTGTAGGGTCAAGATGTTTTGTGAGAATCGTTGTGTCGTCAGCATAAGTAGCAGTCAATGTCTAATTGTTAGTAGGTATGTCATAAGCGTATATACTAGTGATATTAATATTAATATATAGATTTTGATATTAAGATTAGAATAAAAAATTTTCCGAATTTAGTTTTACTTTTCTTCTTTTATTATTTGAAAGGACGTTCGGTTTTTCATTGTCCCAATAAATTTCTGACTGTTTAGAGTTAGGCTACAATGGAGAAAAAGAGTCAATTTTTCTGAATTATCATTCGCTTTTCTTCTTTTATCTCAGAAATGACGACTAGGTTTTCACTGTTCCTAACTGTTAAGAGGTTGACGACAATGAAGGAAAAGTGTAATTTTTTTTCTGAATTTTCATTCGCTTTTCTTCTTTAATCTCGGGAATGAAGGATCTGGTTTTTAGACCCATTTTTGAGAGGATTAGGGAGGTGACATTTTCTCTTTTGTCTCGTGAATGAATGCTCGGATTTTCACCGTTATAAAATTTGTCCAACTGTTTTGAAGTAATAAAAGATAAAAAGCGAATGAAAATTCAGAAAATTCTTGCTACTACTGTTTCCATTGTCCTATATCTAAACAGTTAGGAACAGCGAATATCCTAGTATCTATTCACGAGATAAAAGAGGAAAAGTGAATGAATGTTGGTAAAATTGTCTACACTACTTCGTTATTTTTGCCTCTCTCTAAATTGCCAGAACATTTTCGTAACATTAAAAAACCGAACCTTCATTCCCGAGGTAAAAGAAAAAAGGCGAATGAAAATTCAGAAAAAAATTACACTGTATTTTTTTTATTATCCTAAATTACATTAAATTTAGAATATTAACAAAATATTAAGCATCGTAAAAATAAATACAAAACATAACAATTATTACATAATTATAAATTTCGGTTTTAATGCATTAAACATTAAACAAAGAGAATTATAATAAACTTAATAATATATCGAGAAAGAAATTTTAAAAATTAAGTAAATAAAATTAAGTGAATAAATTTAATTAATTTAAAGAACTACAATAAAATAAGTTAGCTTTCAAACCAAAATGTTGCATCAATATAAAAAATAAACCTTACTAAAGTTCCGTGCAATTTTGGCCTATTTTTTGGAGTAGGTATAATAATAATTTTTAAGATGATGGATTTCTTTTAAAAGCTTCCTCTACCGGTAAAGATATGCTAAAGAAAACATATCATTTGCCAAGGTCATGTTTTCACCAGTTGTTTACGTGACACTGGGATATTATTCGGGAAAAGTCGTTTAAGCAAAATCCATGTCAGAAAATGGATGGCTGAAAAATGGTTCAGATGTTTCCGCACGTCTTGAAGATAAACGACCAATTAGTTAAATTTGGCATGTCACCATTTTTCAGTGATTTCTTCGCTCTAGTGACGACAGAGATGACCGAAGTATTGACGCCATAAAAGGTGATCTTAGAATTTGATTTCCAGGCACGTGAAAATAGACCTGAGGTAAAATATTTTATATATATTTGAGGAGATAGTTACTTCTCTTAGTAGGTACCTAAATCATAAATATCATAATAATTTTTTGTGAATTTTAAACTTTTTTCCCCCGAAGATTGTATACAGCTTTAAGATACACATTATACTAAATAAAAAATAAAAATCAATAAACTTCATTACTTTCTATTACTAACTCTCAATATTTCTATTCCTAAGTTCATCATGCTGTTTTATGAGCGTTGGAATTTTGTGGTAACATACATCAAGTTTGTATAGTACAGATTTTGAATGGTGTAAGATGTTCATGAAAAAGAAATGGGTATACAAAGAAAAAATAAAATTAAAATTAATTTTACGGAGGCTCATTCAAATATCTAAAAGTGTCTTTTGTATCCTTTTATACTAAAAGATAAATTAAATTAATTTTGATTTATTTTTTTTAAATATTTGTACAATAGTAGGTTTAAAAAAAGACCTAAAACTTCACGCACAGACAATTTCATTAACTTATTTATTTTAATTTGTTATAAGTTTTATTTGGTCCATTCAAACTTAAAATTTTCATATAAATCACTTCAATTGTTTGTTTTCATACCAAACCAAAACGAATAACTCGGTTTAATTTATAATTTTAGGTGAAGGTCTTCTTTAGGTGTTGAAATAATTTTGGCTCTTATTTATTTAACCATTTTTTTATTTATTTATTCTACAATTTTCATTTACATAACAAAGCCTTTATGTTTTATTTTTTTCTCAGTAAATAAAAGTCATTATCTTTTATTTTATTTTTTCTAAATAAATAAAATCTTTATCTTATTTTTCTAAATAAATAAAAGCGCTATTTTTTTTTAAATAAAACGTTTTATTTATTTAAATTATAATTTTGCTTGGATCGCTTCTTAAACTTAATTGAGCATTACATTTATTTGTAATTTTTTTTTTTTTTAGTAAATTTATGGTAATAATTGTAAGATTTGTGGTTTTATTTTTTGTCTATTTTTGATTTTATATTATGATTTAATAACTGTAATATAAGGCGAAAACGGCTCAGGTGAACGAAAAGCACCGAAACATTTTATATATATATATATATATATATATATATATATATATATATATATATATATATATATATATATATATATATATATATATATATATATATTTAAATATGTTTTATTTATTTTGTCAAATATGATAATTTGGAATTATTCTTTTTTTGTAATTATGTACCGCAATTTTTGCTATAAACATAGTTTTCATAATTAAATTTATATAATTATTAGAGTGCTACCAATGGGTAGTTTCTCAACAAGCGTGTTTCATGTGATAATATTCCGCTGTACACATTTACTTGATGTATTCATACTAATACAGTTGTAAATATCATAATAAAAGTTAAAAAAAAAATTACATAATCTTTTTTAAAGTTCAAGACTCTAAGACTCTTCAAGACTGTGTTTTTCGATTCAAGTATTTTAAACCACTTTATATTTTAACTGCTTTACTTTTTCTCTTACAGCAACAATTTAATATTTAAAAATTCTTCACCAAGAGGTTGAATACTATTTAAAATATTTTATGTTTAATATAAAGTTTTACACTTTTTTATAATAAAAACTTTTATTGTGGAATTATAATGAGAAAGTTTGAAACTTTCAAGTATATATTATAGAACTTAATTAACATAACTAACCGTTTTAAACCAATGTAGTGATATTCATTCTTTCTATGCTCTAGTGTAAGATCCATCTTTAGAAAGAAATTCCGATATCTTAAAAATTGCGGAGCATGCTAGTTATCGAAGTAAACGAGAGTCATTCATCACCCCCTGGAGATGGAAATAGAAGCCATTTTAAGTGGGATTGGAGAAAACGGCTATCTGGATTGAAAACAGGAAAAGCGATGAGGAGGCTGGCCAGAGGAATGAGTTTTCCCTTTATCTGAAACCAAGCAAAGGGTCGCGTCTAATTGACTGGATAATAGGGCGAATTTAAGCCAGCTCTTTATTCTCTCTGTTTTTTTTTTAAGTCATTCTTTTTACCTTGGCTGCAAAAGACAATTTTCCGTTTACAACGATGAATTTTTTGTTCTTCTCTCAAGGAGTGACTTTTTCATCATTTAAAGAAAAGGTGGAAAACATTTGAATATCTGATTTCGCTTTTAGTATTGAGTTATCTCAACACTATCACTGTATAATTTGAAAGGGAATTGCGTTGGGAATCACAAAGAAAGAAAAGGTCACCGCGCGAAGTGTTATTGTCATGTTTGGCTTTATAAGTGTCCCTTTATTCTTCATTTTCTGTAATTCCTTCTATGATCCTATAAGGAAATTACTTTATTACACAATGTTTATGTGCATTGCTTTTTTTGTAGACCTTAATTATGTGTCATACTTCTAGACCGCTTGGACGCTGGGGCACATATATTTTTGAGGTCCAATAAGAAATGTACTGTTCATGCCTTTTAGAAACTGGACATACCTAGTTCTGCCATAAATACTGTTACAAAAGTTGAACTTTTTTTACATCCTTGGGTATTATTTAGATAATCCTTACCTCTATCAGGTTATTTTCGATGCATGTCAGGATAATAATCCCAATTAGCTAGTATTTTTCTTTCGCTCAGTTAACATGGAGTGGGGTGATAAAGAAAACCAAATATATGTGATCGCCTTATACAAAGTTGGAAAATGTAGATCAGAGATTTTCAACACTTTGAAACATTTGAGTATCAGCCGTATGTTCGTGTACATCAAAATAAATAGATATAGTGAGATCTGATCCGTTTGTGACAGACCTCAACCGGGCCGTCCTGGCACTGTGAGAACGGCAAACGCAATGAGACCACTGACTGCTCGAATTAGAAGAAATCCATTTCGAAAATAACTAATCATGAAAATGGAAATGAAAATCTCTGTCAGATCAATTCTTATTTCAGATTTAAGTTGAAATTTATTGAAGTAATTGTAAGTTGCAGTTTTTTCGGTTATAATTAACATGATACATTTTTTTACGTATGAAAATATTTTTGTATTTACAAATGAAATCAGACTTGAGACATTCCAATCGTTGATATAGAATATTATTAAAATTAATCCTTTATTTTATCTCTAGGTATGAACCTTATAGGTAGAGGGTACTAGGAAACATAAGCATGAAAAATTGTATAGAGGGAAAAACGTTTTTATAAAGCAGTAATACACTTAAGTGTCACATGATACTGATAAATTGGTTGTTTACATTCTTTCGTATCGTCTGGTAAACAATCCTCGTTCTTCGTTCGAATATTACTTGTTTTTGTGCAGAATTAAGAAGGCGGTAAATGTATTGTAAAAATATTAGTTTATGATGATTTTTGATTGTTTTGATATTAGTTCAATAAATAACGCGAGATTATGTTATGATTATTTATATTTCTTTATGAATATATTACCTAAAGTACTATTATATGATGTTAACACGTAAAATTGTGGACTATCGTTGAGGAAGAGAGATGCGATGAAAGAAGAAGAGCAAAATTAAGCTTCCTCTCTTCCCTCCTTCCCTCCCCCCCTCCCAAAAAAGTCTAGTTCCGGCACTGACGTTAGAGGCAGTTCATTAGTTATAACTTGCTTGTCTAAAAAAATGTCCGGGAAATTTAAACCGCTTAACTAAAAACAATTTTTGAATTAATATATGTTTATTTCCTGATATCTTAATGCTACTTTTATTTATGTACTTAGAGTATTTTTTTTTTTAAGTTATAGAAAATGAATCTGACCTATATCGTCTATGTTTTTATGAAAATCATTCTACAAATAATTGAATCGGTGTGTGCAGAAACCACTTCAGTAAAAAAAAATGTGAAAAATCTTTTTCCATGAAAAGGAGGTTAGAGTCAAGTTGAGTCAAGGCAAGATGAGTGTTGATTACAAGAACCACGTTAGTCTGTTGAGTAATTCAGTAAATACATGACGTCTTTGTCGATCGTTGAGCTCAGAAATAACATGAGTCAGTGACTGACGTGGTTTTTGCTCCCACCGCTGGGTCGCATGACGAGCATAGATGGGCATATTTATATTGAAAATAAAATTAAGAATACGATTTATATTTATATTACTCGTGAATGTAAATATAAATATATTTATAGTCATGAAAATAAATATGAATACAGATGATACGTATTTACGGCTGTAAATATAAATATAGCCATATTCAAGACTGTAAAGTGAATACGGCTGTATTTACGGTAGTAAAAGTGAATACGGCTATATTTACACTAGTAAAAGTGAGTACGACTGTATTCACGTTTATTAAAATGAATACCCTTAAATTTACAGAAGTGAATAGAAATATTTCCCCACAACCTTCTTAATGAATACTCTTATTTATTAAAAAAATATATATTTATTAAATTGTTTATAAAAAAAATATATTTACTATATATACCATTTTATTTTTATGTATAGTATTATATTCTTTGTTTTACAATATGTTATGTTAATTATCCCTCGTAATGTTTGTACGTCATATAAATTCCCAAAGCATTTTTTTTTTAACCCATCGCCCCATTAAATTGATCAAATTAAATTGTAAAATAAAATAAATTAATATAAATTGTAGTAAAATATATTGTTAATTAAAAAATATAAACTTTTAATGGATGGTTACTTTTTCCCAAGTGTTCAGCTGTTTTTATCTTTCCAAATGTTACTGGCCTTAGTCTCCGTCATATGAAGCGTCGCTACGGTTCCGTGAAATCCACTTCACTAAATCAATTTATTGATGAAAAATAATCACAAATTTACCATTCTACTAAAAGAAAAATATATAAGATAATTTTTTTAATATATCTATTCAGCAAAACACAGTTATATAATTTTTAAAAAAATCTCGAAAATCAAAACGAAAAATACATTGACTAAATTAGGAACTTGAACATGAAATACGAACAAAAAATTACTGAATACTAAGAACAATTATAATAGGATTCAATTGAATGCCAAAATAATACAAACACCATCACAACATAAACATCAGCCTCTAATGGCCTCCAATGTCTCATCGATAGTCACGTTTGCTATAATTAAATAACAAGAATGGCAGTTTCTGAAAAACTCCAAAAATGTTTCGGGCAGGTGCCAGTCGGTCTATTTCTTTATGTTGTTGACGAGTTTCTCAATAGACTAATTTGAGGGATCAAAGTAAAATTCGAAACCTCCATACACTCATAGTGTGATGAAATATTTCGATTCCAAACTTGGAATCGATTTTGCCACTTGATCCCCACAAATCATCCAGATTTTTGCCCGGCTTAATGCATATCGGCAATAAAAATCAGCCCAATAAAGGCTTTGATTTCAATTATATCAGCTGCTATTATATCATTTCATGAAATATTTACACATACGCCTTCAATCCCCAAGTTTTGGTTCAAAAATAGAACGCAATCACATCACTACTGTAGAATAGATCACATCACTACTGTAAGACTCCATGAATCAGGAGAATACGCGGAGGGAAGGTCCACCCTAGAGGTATGAAACACATCAAACGTTCGACGATTCTCTAAAATATGATGCGACCATGGAAGTCTTAAAATGGATACAAATGTTTAATTTTTGTAAGTAATTCTCGATACTAAATAAAAACTTTAATACTTAATACTATGAAAGTACCTGAAAGTGAACAGGAAGAAAAGTAATAAAAATAAATTTGTAAATGTTAAAGTGTTTTTAAGTCTCAAATATTTACAACAAATTACGTTTCTTCACTTGAAGCGTATAATACTTATATATTTAGTTAAATTTGTACATATTTTTGATTAAAAAAAAGATCACTTATGTTGCGATGTTACTTATTAATATATATTATAAAGAAAATTCTAAAAAATCACCATGTGTGTTTTACAATATAATTTTTTCTCATTTTGCAACATTTGTTATTTCTCAGTTTTATCTCAAAACTAGCTCATTGATTTGTTAGATTTCCGTTAAATTCTGGGACATGTTTTTCTAGAAAAATGAACTTTGACCCATCGTAGCTGTTAGTTTTTAATTACTATCCGGTCCTGGCTAATTTGGCAGCTCTCGGAAAATTCAATTTACTTGTTGATTGGGTCACCAATGGTATTTGGCAGTAGTAAATTTTGAGGCAAATGGTGGATATTTGAAATATTTATTTTTATATTTAAATACTGTTTAATTATTATCTGTATTATTATCATTATATTTTCTGCATTTTAAAAATTTACCAAATATAAAATACAAAAAAATATATCAATCAAACAAGAACAATGCCATGTAGATAAACTTCAGTGACAACAGTTCTAAATTAGAAGATCCCCTCATAGTCTTTTTTCTAGACCGCTAGAAGGATTATCATAGGATCAAACGTTGAATTTTTTATGAATAAACGGCTAATCAAATCGCACTTAAAACCCCATCAAGTTCTAAACAATTACAAACAATAAAACAAAAATACAAACATTAAAATAAAAGCCTGAGTTTAAAGCTGTTGGAAAGACTTTTTGAGCCGCAGGGGTCAAGATGTAATCTCCAAAGCCGATTACAAAAGTATTAAGTCTTCTTATTCGAATTTGTATTCCTTCACAATACCCTCCACCCCCCTTACAAGTAACAGGCTTTTAAATAGGCATTTTCATTGAAAATTTTATTGCTAGAATTGCCTGTCATTATTAAAACAAGTGATATAATTATTTTTTAATCGAATTTTAATTTATGCTAAAAAAAAATAAAGAAACAGATTTGGCTAAAAAAAAAAAAGCAAATCTTAAAAATTATGAATATAAGTGGCTTCATATCAAAAATCTGTCATTTGCAGAAAGTGGAGAAACCGTCAATTTTTGTTTTATAGATTCAACGAAAACTATTTCTGATGATTTTATTGAAGAATATTAAAGTTGAATCATGAATATAAATCATTATATTTGATTTAAATAAAGCTACGTTTCAAAAATCTTTATCGATTTTTTAAAAGACAGATGCCCGTCTTTGATATTAGACCAATAATTCTTTTTATAATTTGATTTAAGAATATTAAAGTTGAATCATGAATATAAATCATTATATTATATATGTTATTAAAAATTTAAACTTAACTATTTAATTGGGAAATTAAATGGGTTATTAAAAACAAATGGAAGCATAATTGTGTACCGATTGAGCTATTTATTGTTCTAGCTTTGAAGAAGATCCAATTGTTAAATTATAGAAAGGAAAATACCGGGATCGAAACGTCAATAAACAAAGAGGAAATGAACATTTATTAGTTTATTAAATAATTAATAAGTGACCTTATTTCCAATTAAATGGTTATGTTTAACTTTAATACTCAAATGTCGATTAAAGAAAAGTCGTAAAGATATATATATATATATATATAATATATATATATATATATATATATATATATATATATATATATATATATATTACAAAAACATCTATAAGTTAGCTTCCCAATACTATTCAGCAAATATTACTTTATTACTATTTAGTAATTCTAAAGAAAACGGCTTGGATGTTAAAATTATATGAAAGTTGATTTTTTGTCCGATATCACATAAGATATTTTTTTCTTTAACTGTATCTGTAATAGGTTTTATGATATTTAGAGGTCAATTCCATTGAAATATACGGTTTTAATCTTTTCATGCTGATCTTGGCAAGGATTATTCAATATATTTGTAAAATAACGATCTTTGGATAGGAAAGCATTCTTAGTAAAATCTTTTAATTATCATTAAAAAATTTTATGTACTATATTTAGCGATGAAAGTTGTAGAGAAAATTTGTTTCAAAACGTTGAAAATTCAATAACGTTGAAAACTTCAAAACGGTTTTGGATATTAGCCTCAGAAGATTTTTCTCCTTTACTATCTATATTATGCAAATATTATATGCTCTATTCCTTCAATATGGTAAGACTGGCGGTAAATCAAAGTTAAATATCTTAATTTAATACCCCAATTTAAGACTGAATTGTAGGCAAATTCCTATTATCATTTCTTCTTCTACATAACAGAATCCTTACAAAGGCCAAAAGCATTAGAAACCCTAAACAATGAGTTATAATTTTACGAATTTTCTAAATATTGGAGCGATTCCTAAATATCTAAGACTAAACTTGGATTCTAGCATAAGGAAAAGTGTTTAACTCTAACAAGGTATTGTTAAGTAAGTCAATTTAATTAATGTTAAGATTTATAATTATTTATTATAATACATGAAGCAAATAAATTTAATAATCATTTTTTTTTTAATTATAATTTCAGGCATTACAAGTTAGAGGCAGAAATAGCCTCGATGACGTGGCGGGTATATCCTAATGAAATTGTCCACGTCACCCCCGGAAAATTTAGAGGATCCATGTACAGTTTAGTTAGAAGAGGATCGCAGTTGGTAAATAACATTTTATAATTACCTCAATTTAATATTTATAGTTAAAAGTGTATTTTCTCAAGTATTTTAAGTGTTATTTTTATATTCCATAGAGGTTCACTCATTATCTTTTACCGATTATATTGTTATTAGATATTAAGAGACTTGTTAGCTCTTAGTAAATGTGTGTTGATGACGTAAAGCAATTGTCAAGCTGAACCTTAGTGTTTTTTACCTTTGCAAGGTATTTTTTTCTAGCTTGTGTTATTTTATTTTCAAAAATATGTAATATGACTTAGGTGGAATTTCTACCAATGTCTCATTCTCCAATTTATATAAATACTCTCTTCTTTTCTCTTATTAAACAAATTAGGTATTGAATCTATGAATTGAATTTTTATGAAAGTGGATAAATATTGGATGGAATATAGTGGATAAATCATTAAAGTATTGTATTCTAAACACAGCTGTAGTTTATTTTGGTGTCAGATTTTACGATCATGAGTATTCTCTTTAGAAATATAATAACAATTCAATAATGTTGGCCAATAATGTTCCACAAGTTCCAATTCAAGTTCTCTGTTTTCTTGAAAGAATGTGGTTGACACTTACCTGAACAGAAAGAGTACAATGTCCGAAAAAAACACTTTAGTCCGTGGTATATACCTCTTTTTAATAAATTATTAATATCCGTCTGAAACTTTGTAAATAGTTTCATCTCATCGTAACCTACAACTATTTTATTAGCGAACTATTGGGGCGTTATCGATATGATGGTCGGCAAACTTTGTATATTTAATTAGGTACTAAAAACTCGTAAATACCTATTTGCTTTCTATTAATATCCATGAACATGGATCGTAAGATGATTTAAGACAAAATCGAGAAAAAAAGATGGCCCCAAAAAATATTGGGCCGTTTGGAGGTGACCTAGAGCCCCAAAATGTCAAAACAACGAGGTTATACAAACGCTCCAATAATTTTGTATGCCACATTTTTTCTCAATTTTTTTGTGTTCAAATTATCTTACTATCAAATGGTTAAGCAAATGGGCATTTACGTGATTTTAGTACCTAATTAAATATACAAAGTTTGCCGAACTCCAGATTGAAAACACCCGAATTCAGAGAATTTTAGTTAATAAAATATTTGTAGATTAGTATGAGATGAAGCTATTTACGAAATTTCAGCCGGATGTTAATAATTCGTTAAAAAGGGGTCTGTACCACAGACTAATACTCTCCTTGACCGCTGCTTAGTAAAATTTCGTATTTGCTTAATATCTTGGAGGTGATCCTACTTGAAGGCACATAATTATAATAAAGATAGTTCATTTAAGGCACGCAAATATTTATTATAAAACTATTTAAATATTGTGCTATTTAATATTTTAGTTTTTGTAATAATTTTCACAGACGATGTTTTCTGAAGACGGGGTAAGCCTCTTTGGTGATGGGAGAGGTCAAGTTTTCGTCCCCACTGCTGTGTATAGGGTAAGTGTTCCAATGGAAATTTTTTTATTTTATATCTGCTAAAATATAAGTATTTTTCTTAATATCTTCAAATGCTATAGAGAATCTGATTCTTTTTTATGAATAAACGATTTCGATTGGTCCAAGACATTAATTATTCAATCGACTGCAAGTAAATTTGTAGGAAATATTGTCTCCACGCAAATAAATAGGCGCAAACATTTTACGTTAAATATCATTTGCATTCCTAGTTTTCTAATTAAAACCCTGTTAACTCTGTTCGTCAACATACCTTTCAAACTAACTATATGTTTACTACTTATTTTGTATAAATTTATTATCTTTCAAACATATTAGTTCTCCAGAAATTTATTAATAGCTATCGAATCTCTCAAAACTTCTGGAAGGCGTTGTTTAATGAGACACTATATTCCGTCTTTCATGTGCCATCATCCCTTGCTCATCATCATACATTGCTTAAATAACTGATTGAGTTCGTGTCTCGTCTCGTTATTAAGCTTTATTGATGTATCATCCCTGTTGATTTATTATTAATACTGAGTTTCCTTCTCATCTTTTGATTTTAAAACGTTTATAGCATGTTTCCTAATTTCATCTATAAATATGAGCAGGGTTGGATAACAAGTTTCGGTCACTTCCTTGTACATATATATATATATATATATATATATATATATATATATATATATATATATATATATATATATATATATATATATATACATATATATACATACATATATATATATATATATATACATATATATATATATATATATATATATATATATATATATACATATATATATATATATATATATATATATATATATACATATATATATATATTTTTTTTTTTTTGCGGTTGTTGCTACAGATCTTGAAAAATCTTTGACCGCGATATGTGTCCAACGCCCGGTCCGTGTGAGTTGCTTCCGTTAAGCTGACGGAGCTTACATAGAGGTCGTAGAGAGAGGCTCTCGGGCAGAGCGGCTTTCCCTGGCGGACGGTCAACCAAATCGAACGGTCACCCATCCAAGTGCTAACCACGCTCATCGTTGCTTAACTTGGTTACCCATAGCAAGCGCCTTAGTCCTCATGGCTACCCCCCAGCTCCTATATACATATATATAATGTTATAATTGTCTAGCTTTGATAAATATACATTAATTACAGGTGTGTATGATATTGCTATTACCGTATTTTAGAACCGTAGTTAGAATCTATTACTTCAGAATAGATTAGTAACTTAGATGCTTAATTTAGTAAGTTTCAACACTGATTCCACCCCTTTTACTTAATTAATATGTTTATAAAATTAATATTTATCATTACCTATGAAGTTAGTTGCCTCTAGCACAATCAGTCGTTTTGGAACAACTTTAAAATAGGAAATACTCCCAAAAAGTATTACGTACTCTCCGGCATGTTTAAATTAGACTATCGCCCCTCCAATATTTATTTTCATATGTTTTCTCTCATTTTCAATGAATACGATTAGTTATTAGGTTTCCGAAACTCTGCAATCTGAACTCTTCAGAATTGAGTAGCAATCTCTTTAGTCCGAACATGTCGTTAGACATTGTAAAAATTAGGGATAAAGATGCTCTTTAATTTTAACCGTACAAGTTAATTTTCAAATTGTTTACGAAATCATGTCATATTATGTGATAACATTACCTTAAAATCAATTATCTAAAACAAACATCACTTTCTTTGATTTTTATTGAATTTCTAAGTCAATCAAGGTCCTGATTTTGAAATTCTCGCGATTTTAAATTGAAATATCTCATTTAATTCACTTCAAATTTAATATTTTGTTAACACAGTCGGTCTTGTCTTGTTATAGTAACTAATTTTTAGCCGATTGAACGTTCATAAGTCTGTGTTATTTTTAAATCGAAATGATTGAAAATCCTGTGGCTCATATATAAATAGCCAGTCATCATATATAAAGAGTTGTCCCAGAATCTTTCAGATTGTCAAATAATTATAAATTTCGTAAAAAAATATCTGTTTTATAGTTTTTATTTATATTTACGATTTATTTATATCATTATTTTTATTTCTTACATATGCCGCCTTTTCGGCTATAAGGGTTTTTTCCCGGGCTAGCAGAGAGGGCAGAGAGGATTAATTTCTGAGTTAAATTTATTCAGAATCGGGGCTCGAACTCTCTTTTCTTGAGGCTATCAGGATGTGGGGGCGAGATGGCAGAGCGGCTATGCACAACACCGCACGGATAGAATATAACTTGATAAAATAATAACGAGTTCGTGTCCCACGGACATGGGGAGCTTTTAAATTTAGCGTAAATCCCCTGGCCTCACTCTCTCGTCCTGACGAAAAAAGGAAAAAAAAAAAAAAAAAAAAAAAAAGGATCCTCCACCTCGCCCTCTCAAACACATCATTAATCCTGATGCCATCCACATCCTGATCCCAATCATAAACAAAATTCCATTTCTGCTTTGTAATTGATAAATTTTTTCGACATTTAAAAAATCTCTCTATCCCACCGAACTATCAAGTGAGTACTTGATTCTTCAGTGGGTTAAGGGAAGAAAAAAAAAAACAGATGTTTGAACATAGTCCATGAGCCGAAATTTTGTAACAATCGAGGAAACATTTTGCCAGTGTTTGAAACAGTGCTGAATGTCTTCTTCTGCCAGCTCCTTCACAAACAGTGCAGCTTTCTCTTTCATTGGTCCCACGGACTCAAATCTTGTTCTTTTTTCTACAATTTAACGAATCTTAGATTTCCATTTACAATCATGAAGTTAAGTGCTAATACATGCACTGACAGAACACGAGTTCACGGCGCTACTCCCTCCACTCCTCTCTCCCCTCCCGATCTCTTTTTAAAACCCCCAAAACTGCTATATTTCCATTTTGACCATGAAGGAACAGTTTTTGGAATTTTCAAAAGTTGGAGAGGGAGAGGGGGTGTTGAGTTCGAAAACTTGGATTTTGCATCTCAGTCACATCCCATACAATAAAATAAAACGAAACCTTCTATCGCCATTTAATGCAACTTAGGATGTACAAGGTTACTGGGCTATTAGCATTTATTATTATTGACGGGATATGTTTAAAGTTTTTTTTCAAATAAGTCACAAAATTTCGACGAAGCTCCAACACTAATTTGTATACTATTTTCAACATCATATTGAAATACTCATCGTCACGAAACAAGCCATCAACTTATATTGTTTGTAAGGAAGTATAAAGTTTCATTTTTATGTTCATGATGGATCTTATTGTTTTAACAATGAATTTTAGTTTAATAGAAAAGTGTTAAGAATAAAATCTACATTCGATTTTAAAATAAGATTTTTTTATCTCTAGGTTCTGAGCTTATAATTTTTTCCACGTAAAAACTCCAGAGGATCCCTGTATAGAGATGGAAATTCTTTTCCCTCACTGGCCATAATATCTTAAAACAATAGGTCGGATGTTCCCCTATAGATTATACTTACTTCTTTTTTACATCGCATGACGTAGTTTCTTGGAACCCCTTTCCTTTTTTCTTTTTCCAACAGAACCCTGCCGCAGCGAGTCGGGTAGCATCCATTTGCTTTGACAATGGTTCCTGGAATATAAAGGTAGTGTGGGATGTGACATTTTTGTGGATCTGCGGTCGACGGCAACACATTTAAGGGCGTTTTGTGATCACCCCAGGTAAAAGGAATCCATATGTTTGTACCAGATACCGTATGTAATACAGTTCTTGAATTCATATCCGTTGCCTTCGCGAAGGTTCTTTTATTTTTATCTTTGAAAAATACACTTTTAGGAAGAAAAAATAGTACAATTCACACAAATGAATTGTATTAATGCATTCGTATGTTGTCGGAAGATGATTTTAAAATTTTGACACCAAGTGTTCTGATAAAAAAGGGAAGAAAAGCAAATCAAAATTTAGCTTGGTACATCGTATAACATTTATAACAGGCGTACAAATATGATATATGATTATTATAAAAAACAAGAACAAGTAGGAAATTATGAATTTTTATTCCATTTTTATACTAGGACCATGTTGCTACTCGCCATTAACAAATCCTCGTATTACTAACCTCGTAAATCCATGTATCTATGGTTCTCAAAAAGTCATCCAGCTATTGTTTTATCAATGCTATTCTTTGTTTTGGTAAATTTATATCAGAGCAGTTATAAGGTTAAGTTATATATATATATATATATATATATATTTTTTTTTTTTTTTTTTTTGCTCTTTTGCTATCTATCCGCACCTGGCATGGTATTGACAATCAGCAGATGTGTTGTGATGAATAGGATCGACATTACAGGTATGAGGAAGGATAGTACCCAGCATTACCTCTTCCTTGTTATAATTTATTTCTTTGATTTAGGTGAGGAGATCTCTCATCCAGCTCCTTTTTAATCTCCTCCTCATAGGCATGTCAGTCGTAGCCAAGTCTTTTTGTCTGTCGGTATAGTTCGAGATGAAAACGAGAGTAGTGAGTACATATGTGTTGGTCTGTAGTTGGTTGTCGTAAGTCGTTATGTAAAGTTTTGTTGTTGACGTACCAGGGAGCTCCTGGTTATAAGTCGTAAAATTTTGGATTGAAATGAATGTAGTTTTTGTGAGTGCATCTTTTTTGCCGAACCGTATATCTGAGAGGCGTATGTCCAGATTGGCTTGAGTAGGTAAGTGTATGTATTTAGTTTTTGTCGAACTTTCAATTTCGATTTAGAAAATGGTGAGTACAGTATTTTCAGTCGTGTGGGCCCTGCGTATCATCCTTCTGTCGAATATTAGTCCCAGGTAACGTACTGCGTTTGTCTGAGGAATTTGATTATCTCTTATATAAACTGGTGGGCACATTTCTCGTCGAAGTGTAAATGTTACATGTTGTGACTTGTCTTGATTTAATCTAATTTTCCAAAGAGAGTACCAATTCTGTAAAGTCAGTAAATGATTTTGTAAATTTATTGAGGCTAGTCTGAGGTTATAGTGTTTTGTTAAATTGTTGTATCTTCAGAGTAGGTGGCGTTCAATGTTTCGGAGTTGATAGATATGTCATGCGTATATATAATGTAGAGTAAAGGAGCCAGTATTGATCATTGAGGTACTCCTGCTAACACTGGTGGAATTGAGGAAATATATATATTTTAAATAGTTATATATTTTAAAACCTTTTTTATTATTTTTTAAAGCACGGAATAAGTCGAACAAAACAACTATAAAAGCACGCATATTTTAAGTAACTAACAGACAACTTTCTTTAAAATATATAAAAAAACGATTATATATATTATATATTATATATTATATATATATATATATATATATATATATATATATATATATATATATATATATATATATATATATATCGATTATATATAAAATCGATATCATTATAACTTAAATGATCGTTAGCTGAGTTAATTAAAAAAAAAATCACAAAAATCATGGAATACTCTCGATACTGTTTAATAAATTGACCAACTTTTATGGCTTTCGGAAAAAAAAATCACAATAAAATAAAATATTTTAATAAAAGGTTTATTTATTTTTCATTTTACCTTGCAGTTGGTAAGTAATAAAGAACCGAAAACCTTCAAGTCTATCTCCATTAATACTCAATTAAAAATTTAATTTATCAGTTCAATTAATGAATTTAATAATAATTAATTACTATATAGAGGGTCTCAATTCTTAATCGCCAAACTCTGAGTAATTATTCTAGACTTAAGTTCCGACAAAAAATTTAATTTGTTGAATAAGAAGGAATCATTCAATAATTGTTCATGATAATTAAATTCCAAGTTCACCGTCGTAAAGTAGAGAATTTTATTTTTCGAAAAAATATCGATTAAATTTACTAAGGTCAATGGTAAAAGATACATCAGGAGATCTAATACGGCCGCTGTACATCGATATGCTGCTTGTATATGAGCACTGTGACTACAGCAGTACAGTGACCGTATTGGAGTTATTGAAAATCCCTTTTATCATCGACCTTAGTAAAGTTAATCACTGTTTTCTCTAAAATATGTTGACTACTTTACGATGGTGTACTTAAAATTTTAATATGTTTTTAGCAAAAACGTTGAATAGTTTTTGAGCAATTCCTTCTTATTAAATAAAAAAACCACACAGAATTGGTCTTATATCCCCTTTTATCATCCTCCTCACCCTCTTCAGAATTTGACCATTAAGAACTGAAACACCATGTAAATTGTATGAATGATAATGAAAATGAAACTATTCTTTGACCCATCCATTGACATTAATATTTGTAAGGATGGAAAGCTATTGGAATCACTTTCCCTGATTAGATCCATTATTCTCTGTAATCCGTACTGTTTGTTGAACAGGATTCAGTCTTCCTTTGGCTTTGTTTGGTCCTTTCACTCCGCATGGATTGTCTTCTCACTTTACTCACGTCGTCAGCTTAATTAACTCTCCACAACAACAAAGGCTTTGGTCTGTTTGAACTGTATTTTTTTCATTCGAACTGTATTCGAGCCCTCTTTTTCATTAATGGTATTAACATTAAGAAAAGTGCTATGTTCTTGACATCAATATATTTGATCCTGAGAACAATTTTCTCCCTTATTTAGAATGATTTGTCCTATACATTATGGGAGAGAAATGGTTCCTTTTTAATATATTTAATTTAAATATAGATTTATTGTATTCACAGTCTGGCTCCTAATCAATTACACTTTTTTTTTTGGAACTTAGTTTATTATATACTCTCCATCTCGTTCTCGATTATATTTTATATTACATTCATTTATATACACACAGGATCTAAGTCGTGAATATATACAATAACTACTTCGTTCGGTTACTACCATAAAATAAAATAATTACAATTACAATAATAACTATACGGTTATATTATCTGATAAGTGGTGAGTCTCTATATCATACTACGTAACTGAAAAATTCCAACCTTTCACAAAGAAAAAAAAATTATTAAACATTTTTTTTTCTTATCCCCTAGTGTACTTTATTTATAAACAAACACAATAAACAATGACATAAGTTATACAGGTTACATTCTCCTTTTATTACCCAAAGTTATTCTAAAGTATTAAAAATATAAATATTAAATACATTAATGTTTTTTGGAACAGTAGGTTAACGAGTATCATACTATGGAAAATAGCAGAGGGGAACAAAATACGAAATAAAAGTAAGAAATAATTCGTTTTTATGCTCACCGGTAAAACTCTGTATTTAAGAAAATACAGTAGATTTTATTCTAATGCGAAAAATTATAGATCTTGAAATACAGATATTGATTAGCCAAAGGAAACGGTGAGGAAGCTAAATTGGCCTTACTTGGCAGACGTTTTGAGAAGTGTGGGTTAAAGAATAAGGATATATACATAAACAAAAGTCTTGCATTATTTTCGATAGAATAAAATGTAGAATGAAATTAGTTTTGAAAAAGAATAGATAAACTTTTTGAAAGCTCTTAGATTTTGAAGGACATTTAACTTTGAATTGAATTTACACACCATGTGTAATTTGGGTTTGTTCCATTCTGCTAAATGTCTTACTTTTGTCTGTTTACTTAAACTGACAATAAATAATTTAACTGAAACAGGTCAGAACCTGAAAATATGATCATAACTATATTTTTTACTTAACAAGAAATTACAAATGTTAAAAAACATTAAAGCTCTCAGAAGAAACATTTGGAGGTAATCATAATTATTAAAGTTAATAAATTTTACAAATATAATGGCTGTTTGTTAGTTTAATAATATAAAGATTTTCGTTAAATATATACTTACGGGATAGTACTTAATTTATCATATCCTAATTTTATAAAACATCTTGGTGTTTGTGAATTTTTTTGTTATTCTTTCATTTGTATTTTCTTTCAGTTAATTAGTTAACTCGATTCTGGATAATTACTTTCCTGCCTGTTATATATGATAACTGTTAAACTGGGATAGACTTCATAACTTTTTACACTCAGATCCAGGTAGGTGATTGCTACGAGACACTCTGCACTCGATCACTTTCAAGTTGCCCAAAAGCTCCAGCACATCCCATACCCTCCGTCTTCATCAATCTTGCGCACATCACTATTCCAGTTGTTTCTTTTCTTCACCTTAGAGATGCGACTTTTATCTTCGGACTATTATGGAATCTTGCGAAGTTTCAATTCGAAGCTTTTAAATGATTAAAGGTTGCTCATTAATTTCTTTCTCAGAATCTGCATTCGATGTTAAAACATACTAAAGTATATATAAGTTATCTTCGATATAGAAGCTAAGACTGTTTTAAAAAGATTTATTTTACAATTAAATAAAACAAAAAAGTCTAAATAACAATATTAGAGAAAAGAGTGAGGTGGAGACGGGCTCTAGATGGACTGAGAACAAATTACAATATTTTTCTGACGGATGTATAGGAAAGCGGAGTCTAGTACTAGGAAGGTAAATGCAAGAGTTAACAGCTCACAGGCTTGGCTAATGTTCCCATGAGCTAATTATTAGAACGGTTACATTACAACGGTGAGAAAGTCTTATCATTTTATATGGAATGAGGGAAAATATAACATGTAAGTTTTATATATGTAACTTAAGTTTATTTATTTTTTATTTTATCTTGCAGTTGGTTAGTTATAAAAAACCGAAAACCTTCAAGTCTATCTTCATCAATATTCCAGTAGAAATATAATGAATCAGTGTCAATGAATTTAATAATAATTAATATACAACGTGTCTCAATTCGTAAACGCCAAACTCTGGGGAATGATTCTAGACCAAAGTTCCAACAAAAAAGTTCGTTTGTTAAACAAGAAGGAATCGTTCAGTAACTGTTCAAGATTATATATATATATATATATATATATATATACATGTATACCATGTTACCATTTACCATATATATAAACCAGGTTTATTATATCATCATATTATTCATACAATTTATATATAATGTATTCTCTATTTCCTTTTGTTTATTTGATTGCTTATTTCTTTAAATTTTATTTTTAATTGTCAGTTAATTTATCTTTATTTCTTCATATCTTTAATTATTATATAGTGTGCTCAGTGAACACTATTATAAACGTCCTTATTTAAGACAGTTTGCAATATTTCTTAATAAACAAGTTTTAAGTATTCTTTTACATTTCAATTAATATTAAAAATGTTTACGATTACTATTTTAGTCTAGTTTTGTTAAGTCTTTTTTTCTAACTCATAGTGTTATGGATATTTATAGATTTTCTATTTATTGTTTAAAAAAAAACGCGTACGAATATTAAAAACAACAATGTGATTATACACATAATGTAATTCTGTAACTTTTAATTTTTATTCTTTTCTTATGATGTTATTGAAACATTTATATAAATTCACAAGATATATGGATTCGCATATAAATTTTAGAAATAAAACTTCTTGGACATAAATATCGTAATAGAGAAATATGGAAAAATCCACGATAAATTTTATTTTTTGAGAAACTGATTTAAAGTAATTTAAGATCCTATTTTAAATATTTTTATGGATCTCTAAATATATATATATATATATATATATATATATATATATCTTATAAGCATATATATATATATATATATATATATATATATATGCTGTTCGAAACATCAGACGTCAGCAAGTCCCATCCCGAAACCTGTGAACTCGACTCACCCATTAATATCTGGTGACCCGTTTACCTCGGACCAATATTTGAACAGACCCCAGTACAAATTACTGTTCAACGCTTACCGACATACTGCGGCCAGATTACAGCTCCTATTACTGTAATGCTAATTTTTCATACTATTTACACCATTATAAAATGCTAATATCCCAGGTGACCCTGAAGTTTTTTCTATTATCAAGGGGCCTTTGATCTATGTAGCATATTTTTTCTGTGACAGAAAAGTCAATTTTCTACTGATAAAGTTTTTCAGGAAACGCAGAAATCCTTAGAAACTACATAATGTATACTAGAGAGAGAATCACTTTATTATCATAAAATAAAATAAAATGGTGCTGCCCAATTACATTGGGTTGCTAACAACACAGCATACCTATTAATCACTACAGACATTATTTAAAATTATTATACAATTATAGGATTAACAATATGTATGAGCATAGTATACAATATTTTATACGTATATATATATATATATTATTTTTTTTTTTTTTTTTTTTTTTTTTTTTTTTTTTTTATAATTTTTACTATTTCTTTCATTCATTTATTATCATTCTGTACCCTTTCTCTTCCTTCTCTCCCCCTATACATGTTCCCACTCACATTCTCTCCTCTCTCTTTCTAACCTAATACATAAAAAATTCATAAAGTACAGTGGACGTGTTCAATAAATAATAATATAAAAAATGCTGTAACACACGCATGCCTCCCCCTCGCGAGCAAACTCTCCCCCTATCCGCTCCCATGCACATGGTGGTGGATGATTCCCAGGGAGTCGAGGATTATACTCTCTGCCAACCTTGCCACGTCCTTTATGTCGACACCAAGGCCCTCCATGAAGCTCCTTGTTGAGTCTGGTATCGTTCCGCGAGCTCCGAACCAAAGGCCTCTCACGTGGAATTCTCTCGGCCCGAAACTCTCGCGGAACTTTTCACTAAGGAAAGGGATGCATTTCTCATATATCTGTTTTTTCTCCCTTTCCACTTTTTCTGCCTGATCGAGGTCGTTGGTCTCATATCTCACGGTCGGATCCAAAATCATCGCCGACTTTCCCGTCTTAGAGAATGCTACAATGTCGGCATATCGGGTGGATCCATCCGTATCTATACAATATACTTCCTCGAAACAGGCGTATTCTCTCTCTTCAAGGAGCCTCATCAGTTCATGCTTGACTCTGTGGTGACGGCGTGTTATAAGGAGGGAGTTGTTGGGGCATTTTCCAAGCACATGTGCTGGTGTTTCTGGCTCTCTGTCGCATTTGCGACAGAGGGACCCAACTTCTCTTACCTGTCCGCTGACACCTGGGACTCCACGCAGGGGAGCATAATTAATATTTAGTTTCAGGGCATTTGACCATTCAGACCCAGAAAGTACTTGCTTATCATACATGTATTTATTGGCTTTCGGGGTCTCTTTAAAATGGCGAACTCCAATGCCCTGCCACCTGCAATTGGTCCATTCCTCAAACGAATTTTCTCGAAGCGACTGCCGTAGAGCTCTCATATTCCGAATACCCCGATCAACCCCCAATCTCTCGGCACATTCATCAACCTCAGCCGAATAATCAAAGATCGACTGAAAAAGGGCATCGGGCACATTGGACAGTCGCTGAGCAATGGACCAATGTTGTAGAGGAGCCTCCCATTGGCAGCGGATTAATCCCAATCCTCGATACCTCCTGGGAGAGTACAACATCGCCGTAGAGGTGTTCGCAGGGAGTCCAACAATAGCCTTCACACTCCTGCGAATCATGGTGTCGATGCCGTCAAGTACGGCAGGACGCAGCTTTGTGAGGGGCGCAGTTTGGAGAGGGTAAGTAAGACCCGGGAACAGATATTGGTTGACAATGTTTAGCTTCTGCTCCGGCTTCAGCAAGGGAGAGGTTACCAGTTTATTCAGGTTTTCGTTCAATTTGGTCACCGAATCTTCGTTGAACTGTAGCTCTCCCGAGAATGTACATCCTAAATACTTGATTGTATCTCCATTCTGCATTGTTTGGATGTACTCTCCGTTCTCAAGGGAGAGCATCGCGGTTTCCAGCTCTCCTTTATTTAGAACGATGCCCACGCTTTTTTGAGGATTAATAGCCAAACCAATTCCCTCAAATGTCCTCTGAACGCTGCCGATCACTCTTTCTGCAGCCCCCTTGTCACGCGCTGACACGGCCTGGTCATCCGCGAAACCTGTGAGGACCACACAACCTTGGTCACTTTTTAACTTGTATCCAAATTTTTTGGAAAATTCTTCATCGCACAGGTCGCGATAGAGATGGTCAATGGCCAGGTTGAAGAGCGACGACGACAAGGGGCCGCCTTGGGGTACCCCGCGCAGCACTTTGATTTGGCTAGTTGCGTGAACACCGTTACTAATTTTGATTGTGTTCGTGCAGAGGAGAGCCGATATAACGTGTTGAAGATCCGGCGACACACCTCTTGCTTCCAAGGAGCTCACGATATGATTGTGGCCAACATTGTCAAAAGCACCGACAACGTCAAGGAATACCACCGCACAATCTTTTTTCATAATCTTTGCATCCTTCAATACAGCGTCGATAATCCTTGCGTTGACGTGCGTTCCCGGGAGGCCTTTTATAAAGCCTCTCTGATTCCTGTGGAAGGTGACCTGTTTTCTTAATTCGTGGTCCAGAACCTTCTCTATGATTCGGCGCACAATAGAATAAATGGTGATGGGTCTCCAGGAAGGGATTTTGTTTACATCACCTTTCCCCTTATATATTAGTATTGTGCGCCCTTGTCGAAGTGGTTCTGGGACATAGGCCACCTTCAACATTATCTCCGCAATTGTTCTAATAATATTTGCAACATCGAAATATTTAATCGTGCGGATCAGAACTCCATCAGGCCCCGGCGATGTGTCCATTGATGTTGATTTAATGGCTTTCTTGACGGTTTCTACATCAATGGACACTAAATTTGGCATCGGGGCACACTGCTCGTAATCCGCACGCCTGCAGAGATTTTCGCTCTCAAAGAGGTCTTTATAATATTTTTCGATATCGGCCATCTTTATAGGACACCTCTTAGGAGCATCGGCATTCATAACAGTTTGCACAACTTTTTTTCTTTTATTGTAATAATTATACTGTGCGACTTCGTATTGATACTGCTCCTGCCGACGACTCCTGTCTACCTTGTTCGCTCTTTGCGGATTTGAGACTTGTCCAGCACCCTTATCAGCCACTTTAGTTTTATTTTTTTTTCTCATCTTGTAAAATTTAACGGCTGGGTGCTGGGGACCTGGCAGTTCCGCATTGATATTCTTGAGAAAATTTAGGAACTGGCCTACGGCCTCATCAAAATCCGCAATATTCATTGTGTTTTCTTTTAAGAGATTCTTGAACACGGTAGACCATCCAATAATGTCCTCTTTTATTTTTGATACCTCACCCTCTCCATTTTTTGGACCTATAACATTTTTCACTATGCCCCTCAGTGTATTGGTGTTAGCCTCCCTGGGGTGCTTTTTTGCAATATGGGTTCCAAGACCTCTTTCACCCTTAAAAGAAAGCCCACATATGGGACAAACTTTATTATTAGGGCGTATAACTTCTTCCTCCTGCTCTCTGCTCGCCCCTGCGACATTCTGTGGAACATTTGGCAATGCTGGGAAGACATCATCTATCGAAACTGTCTTTCCCAATAGTACACCTTCTGTGTCTGGCCATTCGACTTTTACAATTTTCTTTTGGCCGCCTTCCGCGGCATCCACAGACATCACAGAGGCAACAACAGCCTCCTGAGCAGGTCCTTCTGTTCTCGGAACCCATACTTTCTGGCCAATTTCGATTTTTTTCATTATTTTTAGGTCCATTTAAAATACAATCTATTTATTCGAGGCCATGTATACCACACGCATGATTACAATAAATTATTTTAAGGAGAATTAATATATAAATAAAAATAAATAAATAAAAACTAAACGAGAGAGACATGCATATATGCCAACTTAAGTATCAGATAAATATGTTTAAAAAAAGTTAAAATGTAAAATGTATAAAGCTAAAAAACAATTGAGATCTATAAAATCAATTGCTTAAAAATAACTTAAAATATAAAATCAAGAGAATCCAAGTTATAATAAAAAAAAAGGTTAATTAATAGGTTAAAATCTATAGAATCTATTGCACAAAATCAAGTTAAAATATATCAAATAAATAATGGTAAAATAATCTAAAATTTAAAATTTAAAATCAATAGAAACCAAGTTATACTATAAAAAGTTAAATTTAATCTTAAAACTAAGCTAAAATATAAAATGAAGTTAAAATATACAAATCAATTGCTTAAAATTAAGTTAAAATATATCAAATAAGTAATGTTAAAAAGTTAAAATCTATAAAATCAATTTTTTTAAAAACAAATTAAAATATTCAGTTAATATAATCTGAATAAAAAATAAAAGATTAATAAATACGTTAACAATTGAGAACAAGTTAAAATATACAATCAATAAAATCTTATTTAAATAATAATAAATTAATAAATGAGTTAATGAATAAAAACAATTTAAAATATACTGTTAAAAAAATTAAATAAAATTAAAAACACATACCCACGTCCACTGAATAAATAATAAATAAAATTTAATAAATAAATCGATTGATAAAGCTGATATGTATATATATATAATTTTTTTCCTTGAATGAGAGAGCAGAGAGAGAATATAGAAAATCAATGAAACAATGGATAAGGTTAACAAAATAGGTTGGGCTCTTTCGGTGACAGCTGTTGGTATTGATAAGACGCCACTGACCTTGCTGGATGGAGGCGGCCGCTGTGAGGTGGTGGGGGCCGACAAGTCCTATTCTGCACAGCGATAAGGACCCCGGTCCCACAGGCACGTTGAGTTTTTTTACCTCCTAGTCCTGGCGAAGTTCTTTGCTTGATTTTTTCGAAATTCAAGCAGCAGGTCTCCAGTGTACGTCCTCGGTCACATGTAAATTTTTGGCTCGATTGGGCGAATAAAACCCTATTAAAAGGGAAACCGCCGTGGAGCCGATGTATCGTTGTCACCGGCTAGAGCCGAACTTATAATATAATAAATAATGATATTATTTTTAAATGATTTTAAATAGTTGTAAAACTATTTTATTAAAAGCTGACGTTTCGACCCGACTTTGCAGGTCTTCTTCAGGGAGGTGTGTTCATCTAGTAGTTTCACTTAGAACTCGAACCGTTGTCAGCTTTTAATTAAATAGTTTTACCACTATTTAGTCTATTTATGACCGCCACCATGGACCATCTCTTTCGTTTATAATGCAACGGTCAACTATTAAATATTCTATTTGATATTATTTTTATTATATTATAAACTATGTATGGGAGAGGAAGAGATGCCAAATTTGAGAAAGATTATTTTCTTAGGTTAATGCAAGTTTCAGAAGGTGTTTTTTCAACGGCTTTAATTTGTATTCCATGGCTCAATGCTCACACATGATTATGTTACATATCTAAAGTTGAAGAAAAGGTTCGTAAAAAAAAAGTGCACACATCGCTCTATTTCTGCAATTTACAAGTTTATCCCTGTCGAAGGTTACTAAAATTAATTTATATGATTCTCTGGTCCAACCATTTCTATTTTGTATACGCATCAGAGTGTTGGATTGCTACAGAATCCAAAGAGAAAAATCGACATTATCAAAAGGAAAATTTTGTATCGAATATTGGGAGGACTACAAGTAGAATTTAGTGCTGTATACATAGCAATCAGGAGTCTTTTTTTATCGTACACCTGAGGATCTATGTTTCTTACCTTGAATGTCTTGAAATGAGAGGAATGATCCATGGAAAACCGCGTAATACTCTTAAATACTCTTGAAAGAACTCATCTATGGTTAAAGACTCCGATGAAGATCGATGATGGCCAAGTATCCTGGGAATCAACGATTTTATGCTGGGTGTGCGAGTTCTTGACAAATAGATGAGTTTGTTGCGGGACGCCTATACTCGGCAATGAGTTGAAACGCCATTAACGAGAGAAAACAAATTTTTGCGATCTTAAAAAAATCTAGATGGGGTGTGAAATAATTCATTAGTAGAAATGAAATGTAGATTGCTCTTTTAGATTCGTAGCCATCCACAGCTGATGATCGGTTTTGGTTGGATCTACATTAGCCTAAAAGGTTTACTTCTCTCTTCTACAATTAAATGAATGAGACTTCCATTTATATATATGGTTTTTTCCCCCATTTATTTAATTACTTTATTCCTCTCTTTTTTTTTTTTTTTTTTTTTTTTTTTTTTTTTTTTTTTTTTTTTTTTTTTTTTTTAAGGAAATGTGTCATTTATGAAAATCAAAGTCTAGTTGGCGTTCATTTAATTTTCCTATTTCGATAATTAAATTAAATTTCTGTACTTTAATAAATTTATTTTTAAAATATTTCTAGCTACTTCTATAATTTTATAATTATTATTTATAACTTTATTTTTTATTATAGTTCTATAAGTTCACAATATCTTCACAATTGAAATACCATGGTTATTACTTTTTAACCTTGGATTCCAGTTCCTATCTTACTTATAGACACTTCAAAGTAAATCACAATAATACCTACTAATCCCTGTTTTCTCAATCTGCCGGTGTTCCTCAAGGTAGTATCCTTGGTCCTATCCTTTACACAGTTTATACAGCTGATATCCCAACCCATCCTAACACTGTCATCACTACGTATGCTGATGACACATGTATCCTGTCAGTTAATAATGATCCAACAATTGCATCCCAAACTCTTCAATCACACATCACAAACCTTGAAGAATGGTGTCAAAACTGGAGGATTAAAATAAATTCCAATAAATCCCATCAAATCACCTTTACCCTTCGTCGTAAACCAATGACTTGCTGTCCTATAGTATCCTTTCATAACACCCCACTTATCCCTGTAGAACAAATCCGATACCTTGGACAAACGTCTCACTTGGAATCCTCATACAAGACTGAAACGACAAGAAACTGCACGACGTTTCCGCTTACTTCAACACTTACCAGACAAACGCTCTAAACTTCCTATTAATTACAAACGACCCATATACATGACTATAATAAGACCTATTTGGACTTATGGAGTTGAACTGTGGGGCTTCACTAAACCATCAAATTCCTCTCGTATCCAATCTTTACAAACCAAAATCCTTCGTAAAATCCTCAATGCTCCTTACTTTGTCACAAATAAAATAACCCATAAAGACCTCAATGTTGCATATGTTTCCGATTTGGCCAAATCCAGATACCTATCCTTCCATAATAAACTTCATAACCATCCGAATCCTCTTGTTTCTAACCTTGCTTCCTCTTCGATTCCTGATAACCCTCCGAGGCGTCTGAAAAGAAGATGGCCTCGTGATCTCCTCATGTAGACAAATTATTAGAGTGCTACCAATGGGTAGTTTCTCAACAAGCGTGTTTCCTGTTATTTTATTCCTCTGTACACATTTGCTTGATGTATTCATACTAATACAGTTGTAAATATCATAATAAAAGTTTAAAAAAAAAAATCTTGGATTCCAATCAATACATATTTTCTTCATTACGTATGCCTACCCATTTATAGAATCATAAACTTTTCAAACACCTATGAAGAATCGTGTAGAACTGAATCATTAAAATACATCACATAATCCCTTTTTTACTTAATCTACAGTTACATTTTCCTTTTGTATTCCTCATTATTCTGTTTGAAGATAACATTATCATGGTCTTCACTACAACAAACGACTAGCTTGGGATTCTTGTACATAACTGGGACCACGGGCGGATCTACGGGGGGGCTTTCGGGCTGAAGTCCCCTCCCCAAAATGGAAAAATATAACCATGTTTTATGGGGAAAAAAAATAAAAAATACCTCTTAAAGTATTATTGTTCGCGTAATTACATTTAAAAGTACTTAAGGAATAACTTAAACACCATTTCATATAGGTAGTTAGTTTCTTTCTGTTTTTCCAAAGTAATTATTGTTATTTTTATGGAAAAAAATAAGGTTTCGGGCTGAAGCCCCCCCCCAAAATTAAATCCTGGATCCGCTAGTGACTGGGACGCATAAAAATGTGTCATATACACATATCTATTACAATTAGAAATTTATTTATAGTTTTTATAATACTAAATAAGCCCTTAAATAATTTACGTGACATTTAACAAGATACAAATAAGAAGAAACTGAAACATATTTAGTTCACATTGGTTGTTTATTTGAATTTATTCTGTCTACAGAGAATTTTTTTTAAGTGATTTTGAATTTGAAATTTGAAACTATTAAAAATATAAATGTGAGATAAAAAATGAAGTAAATCCATTATATTTTTAACATCATTTCAGAAATGACGCATTATAGAAAATTATAATGCAATATAAACTTTGCATATTTTAAGATATGCCCAGTCTAATGATAGAAAAACTATTAAGAATCATAGAATGTCTGATTAATCATGTTGCTTGTCAGTTATGATTTTTATATTTTTTTTTACCAATTATTTCATATTTATTTGAATGTTCAAAACCATAGTTAAGAAAAATTTAAAGCTTACAGTATTTTTCTTGGCGGCCGTTTTGAATTTACTGTTCGACTGAAAACATGTTTTGGGACCTGTAAATATAGTAATTTTGTAAATATCAATACAAAATAAAAACTGAAATAATATAGAGTCTCTTTTTTTTTACATTTCCATCTATGTGTGTTGATAGATCTAAAAAATTATAAGGTCTTCAAGATTAAAATTTCGTCAGCAAGTAGTGCAGTGATTTGACTGCATAGGGAAAAGAAAATAATTTAAAGACTCTTTTCATTATAACAGTATTGCAGGCACAAATAACACCATTAACTTCAAAACATTTTCGGCTCCATTAAGATAAGAAGATATTTCAATAAGGCGATATTTTTGAACATTTGTTATAATATGATTTCGATAACCGAAATATTGATACCTGTATGAAATATTGTTTGTTTTTTACTATCCAATTAAATTTAAACAAATGGAAATCCCTACTCACCCTGATGTTATATATATATATATATATATATATATATATATATATATATATATATATATATATATATATAATTGAATATACTATACTTAGTCTGAGAATAATAATTAAAAGTTTTATTTTTACTATTTTCTCTATTATCTATTTACTATTAATTTATCTCTATTCGATCTCTTTAATTGTTACTTATTCAAATATGGATTAAACCTGATTTGACTTACCCGATGAAGGGGTTTGAGGTTTAGTTGTCGATAATTAAGCTGTAGCCTGAGATATGTACGATTAGCGTGGGAGGCAACTCAACCCAGTTGCAGTTGAGGGCATGTAATTTTAGCAATGCCTCCTAGTTCCTAGCCAGGGAGAGGCAGATATTTATAGATTCATGGGATGGAAATCATGTTATCTTATGTATATATTTATTTGTATGCATTTCTTATATCGCACTGATAAATAATACAATAAATACTCATTTATTACTTATTTATGGTGGTATATTTCGGTTCACTCAAATCGTATTAAAGCAATTTTTTTTATTAGAATAATAACACAATCTACAACAATCTAAGGAATTAAATTTTGCGGGTCTATCTGTACTACTTCCATACTATACATGTATATAAAACTTATCACATTTTGAAAAGTAATATCAAAATGACAGAAAAAGGTTTGGATTCATTTAAATATGGAGCTTTATTTAATATATAAATATATATATTTTTACATTGAATTTACGTGAAGTATAAAGTAAATTTCTTTTGCCAATTTATGATAAGCTTTTTTAATTTTAAATTTTTTTGTTAGGGCCAAAAATAGTCATGTTAAACATCCCGAACAGTTTCGTAAATACTCTTAATGTTAAACTATTCGGTATGCTGCATGTTGAGATAATCTAATAATATTTCTTTATAAATATAAACCAGCAATTAAACATAATTATATGTTTTATAATTAATTGTAAATTTTATGCCGATCATCATTTTGGTTTCATCACCATTATTAATTAGAAATTATTTCTGAGTAATAATTTTTTTTATCAAATTTATAATATTGATTTACTTCATTTTCTGATAATATTACTTCTAAAGTGAATATGTGTATGTATATATATATATATATATATATATATATATATATAAAACTACGAAAGACGAAGTATATATTATAGCAATTAAATATACAGAGTAGATTTAAACTTACAAATTTAAAGAGTTCCTTATCTCAATTATTTGATTGGGTAAGTTTCGACAAAGTTTTGGCACGGTTTAAGTTAAGCCAAGTTTGTTCACTTGAATCGATAATTGTAGGATCACCTTTCAACAAAGTGAAGCTATTGGCGCGAGAGTTCTCCAGAGTTTACCTCCAGATTAACAAGCAGGTTGATTAGGACAGTTCTATCGTAATAGTTGGTAATCTTATTCCTAAAGATTATAAAGAAAAGAATTATGAAACAAATATTATTTTTAATAAGAAAAACTTTTCTAATTATGCTATAAAAACAGCTGTAACTCCTTCTCAAATTTTGAAGTTAGGCAAATCCTTCATAAAGATCGTGTTAATAGAGATCCATATTTTAGTATAACGCAGAGATTATACATATGTATATATATATATAATTTTGAGTAGGGCCAGTCTTTAAGTATTCAATGGCTAAAGGTATACTACCTCTCCTCAGCACCTTGAACCCTGCGATATTATTATTTTTTTATTTTATTTTAATCATGTAAAAATAAAGTTATAAAACATTGGTAAAAATAAAATGATATCTATGATCGTATTATATCTTATATCATAATGTAATAAGTGTGATTTGAATCATAATAATTGAAATAAACTATTATATTGATAATGATATATATATTTTTGATGTTTCAGGGTAACAAAGTTGCCATCAAGACTATTAACAAAAATAGGATTGATTTACACCGTGGCTTGCTTCTAGAACTGAAGAGAGTAAGTAAATATAAATTAGAAATTAAATCAATAAATATACTTTTTCAATAATTTATTTATTAATATATATGCTTTTTCAATAATTTATTTATTAATATATATGCTTTTTCAATAATTTATATATATATATTTCAGTATTGGTTAGGACTTCATTTTGTTTTTAATTATAAAAAGAACTATTATATCCAAATAATTATACTTTATTTTTACTCTAGATCCGATATTTGAGTCATTAGAACATTTTCGTTTTATTTATTAATAAACGTAACAACATTAGAGAGAATTAACTTTTTAATTGATTTGATATGAGTTGTGCTTTTAATAAATGCTAATGTAAAAAAAAACAAAAAAAAAAACATGATAAATTTATGATCTTAATTTATGAGATGAATGGGAAAATATAGGGTATATGTCAACAAGCCATATTGCAGATAAAAGCATTCCGTTTCTGATTTACTACTAAGGAAATAAAAGGTGTCTCCTTTATTCACTGTGTCCTCTTTATTTTATTTCATTTTTATTAGTTATTTATATTATTTTATGCGTTTATATTATATTTGAATTTTTTTTTCCGAGTACAAACATTTTTAAATAATTTAATCATATTATACTGTTTTGATACGCTAATAGAAAAACTATATAAGAAACACCAATTATTTGTTTTGTACAGTACGCACAGAAAATATTCATATAAAAAAATATTGTGATTTTAGCAAAATTCAATAAATAAAGTAAAATCGTCTCACCAAATAAAAAAACTTAAAGAAATTCAAAAATAGCTTTTGGCCATGATTGGAAAACAATTTTTCTGACGATAAGAGGTGTTTAAACGAAAATTATTTTAAATCGGAATCAGAAAAGTAAAATACAACTCTATACATACTTTCTGACGTGAAGAAACATGAAATAATTTAACTAAGGATTTGGTCATAATCGCATAACACATACACTTAATACACGATAAGTTGAAAACAAGTGCTCTATTATGCTAGTTCAATTAAAAGGTGATTTCTAAATAACTGTAATTAAAAATAATTCAGATTTACTAAAAATTGTTATAGGCACCATCCTCTGTTTTTCTACAGACAATTATTTTTGTATAAATAATCCTTGTCAGATCCTATATAAATGCTTAATCCTAATCTTATATGTGTTCGTTTTTAGCCTTAGGGAATATGTGAGTTAAAATTATATGTAAGTCATTTTTTTTATTTTTTTTTTAAATATAAATAATCGCTGATTTATTTAAATAAAATTCGAGAAAGCCATGCTAATAGAGTAAGCAATTTTAGACATAAACTAACGAAAAGGAAAACTCTCTCCTCCGGATCTAATTTGCAATCCTTCTATTTAAACAGGATAAAGTAATGGATCTTTCAATGTTTGTTTATTCGTCTATTTTCCAAAGAATATTTAATTTTCTTACAGGTGCTAGGGGATCTTTAAGGAAATATGATAGCAAAACTTTTGATGGCTTGAAATCTCTTTTATGTTATAAAATTTACTTTGAAGCTTAGAACTTGATTTTAAAGCCTGTAAAAAGGGCTCAAAGTGATTTAAACTTTTTTAATTTAAAAAAATAAATTAAACATCTCTCAAGGCTTATTAAATTAAAAATTCTAAATAAGGAAGGATATTTTCTAAGCTTGGGGTTAAAAGGTTATGTGGTCAGCATTACTTGATAGTGTTACTTGATATGTTTTATAATAGCTTGGTATGTATTAATATGACCATACGTTGTATGGTTATTTTAAAAATGTATTGATTTTTGTTTTGTTATTGTTTCAGATGAAGGATCTCCACCACGACCACTTGGTCAGATTCTACGGGGCCTGTATAGACCCCCCGAACTGCTGCTTGCTCACGGAGTATTGTCCCAAAGGCTCTCTCCAGGACATTCTGGAGAACGAGCAAATCAAGCTAGACTGGATGTTCAGATACAGTCTGATGCATGACATAGTTAAGGTAATTAAAAACAGCAAGACTGCATCAATAATTCTAACCAGAGTCTTAGCCGATCAAAAAGTGTATTTATTCATCGCAGTATAGCCCAACTAAGGATCAATCTTATACCATTCCTAGACCATTTTGCCTATGGTCTTTTTATTCTTACTCCCACCCCTCTCATTTTTTCCTATATCCGTTTCTTACCTTCTTTCTTCTTGTTATCCATTACAAGAATCTTTATTTTTTTCATTATTTTCCTAAATTTTTCTCTGTCTTGATAGTCTTCCTCTTTGAAGCCCATTTTTTCTGTTTATTTTTTTACTTTTTCCGGATATCCTTTTATGTTCTTCAGTTCTATTAATTCATTGATTATTAACTTTTCTTTTCTTTTTTTTATAGTCGGCCCAAGACTCCCACTGAAGTTCTATACTGCAACTATTTTTATATTAAAATACAATGGAGATATAGATGTACATAATTATTATTTATTTATTTATTTTTAAATATCTGTTTTGGATTCTTCAATAAATTTGCACAATACCATAATGGTATCCACATCTAGATCAGCCAGCCCTTGGAAGAAAGTGCAATTGTTTTGGATGAGGGAATATTTCTTCCTTTATTTATCATATCTCTTGCATTTTAAAATAATGTGCAATGGGTAATCGATGGAGTTACATGTGGAACATTTACATATTTTTTTAACTTTAATTAATGTCATGCCGCGATTTGTTTGGCCATGGTTAATTCTTAATCTTATAAGTAAGACTATTTCTTTTCTTCTTAACTTAACACAAGTGTTAGAGAATCGTGGGCGTAGAGAGACGTTAGGTTGGATAAGGAAATGATCTTTACCTTTCGAACTTGACTCCCAGGCGTATCTATCCAGCCGTTCACTAATAAAGTGTTTTTTCTCCCATCTACAAATTTCCTGTAAAGGCGGACTCACATTTCCCGTCCTTCCAGAACCTCGTTTTGCTTTCATATCAGCTTGTTCATTCCCATACAAACCCACGTGACCTGGAACCCATTGAACTTTAAATTTGTTATTTGTTGAGCGATGAACTTCTTCTATTATATTATTTACTAGGTAAGATGGATTATTCAACCTATACCAATCCATTCTCTTCATGTGCCCGAAGAATTTTAGTTTCTTTTTCCTCATCAATGTTTCTAGATTTCCAAAATTCATTCCAATGTTAATGAAGCTCACTTTTCTAATTGATATACTTCCTCCTATTTATATACATACATAAATCTTTATTTTATGTGCTGTATTTTTTCTATGAAATGTATTGTATGGTGTGATATTTTTTGTTGTTATATATTCATCAAAAATACCTCTAGTAAATCATAAAGCAATAGCAATTTAACGAATTTCGCCTTTTTTCGAATATCTGTTGAACAATTGGTATAAACCAAAGGTTCTGTTTTAAAAACCTAAAGTCTCTTAAATAATATGGTTGTGATGGAATACTTATCAAATTTTTAGGTTTTAAAATTACTTGTTAATTATTATTTATTGTAATTTTTATTAATTGTAATTCTCGTTATATTACTGATTAAATAAATAAGAGAAAAGAAGGTCATAAAATGTTGCTATTTATATCAGTATTCGAAGGACGAAAATACAATAAAAAAATAAATAAATGAAGGAGCTCTATGATCCCTTAGGTATTTCGGATAGGAACTAGAAAGAATCTGTTTTATATTTTTAATAAATCAAAATAACCAGTTATGTTCTTAGTAACAAAATTTAATACTTTTAATGAGCTAGTGGACTTTAAACCATGGCTCTTCAGCACCAAACAAACTAGTAAAATAATGGAATAATATAAGTAATAAAAAGAGATAGCTATGCCCTGTAGCTTAACTATTAAAATGGATATGTTCCAAAGGAACCAATTTATCACTTATCAAGTACCGTAATATGTGGTAATTTCAGGACTGGGTGGGTAACTTTCGTACAGCTGGTAAAATTTAATTTTTGGTAATTCTGTGTTAGATACACTGTGTTGGTCCAGTTTACAAAAACGTGCTTTGAGTACGCATGTACTGCGCTAATATCTTGCGGTACAGTATTCTTGTATATTGCGGTACATACTACACAAGCGAAAATTTAATGAAAACAAGGATTTTGGAAAAAGCAATGTAAATAAATAAAACCTAACTGCAGTAGGTTTCTCATACTGCCGCTAGGTAGCAGCGGAGTACAAGCCTACACTAACCACGTTTTTGAAGACTGAATCAACACAGCGTATCCACAACGGAATCACCACAAACTAAATTTTACCTGCTGTCCCAAAGTTACCCACTTAGTCCCAAAGTTACCCACTTAGTCCCAAAGTTACCCCCATCTTACGGTAAATTATAACTTTAACAGTCTTGGTAATGAGATGGGTACTACTTTTTTTTGTTATTATTTTACGTAAAGATGCATTTAGGCTATATAAATGGTATGTAAACGTGTTTAGCATTAATATATCAACCAACTTTCGCTTCCTCATTGAGTCGATTTTAGCTCGCTTTCTCATGAACATAATAATAAACATACAATACCTAAATCAATAATCCGTACCAAATACATCTTGATTAAAATCAACAAAAATATCTTAAAAATCCAGATAGGAACATTGATCTGGGAGCAACATTATTATTAAATTATGAATTGCAAGATATTTATGTTCCTTGTCGTTGACTTTAACATGGATGTTCTCTTACAATATCACAAAATGGGACGAAAGGACCCATGATGTAATTAGAGGTTTAATTGGGAGTTTGCCAAAGAAACATGAAGCAGTATTAAGAATCAAACAAGGTTACAGCTGGAGAGCATAGCAAGCTATGTCTGTTTTCTTTTTAAATAGAGGAAGAAAATTAGTTTTTAATAACTAGCATTCAAGTGCAGTATTCTATCATCCCTTCTTTTTAAATTTCGAATAATTCTTATATAAACTATAAATGATAAAAAAAAAAAAAACAATAGAAATAATACAAAATTGAATTAAAATATTACTAAAGATAAATTATTAACATTTTTATTCTTTAAATTAATATGGTTTGAATGTTATTTTTATCAATTCGGTTATATTACAGACATAATCTGTCATGAAGTAGTGGCGTTTACTAATTTCTACATGGAACCTATTTAAGTCATTGCAAATTAAAAGTACTTAAAAAAATAAATTCTTATCGTATGGAATCGTTGAATTGAGTATATCGTACATGACAATTTAATTAAAAAGCAATTCTAGGCTTACAAATAAGTTTGAAGGATCATACACAAAAAAAAAAGTAGTCAACTATAAACGGTATTTTAGTCAATATAAATTTGTTAGCGAGGAGCAAGGAATTATTATCCTGCTTCAAACTTTTTAACTTATCTTTTATAACTATATTTATTTATTTATTTTTTCTGTTTAATTTTCTATAAGGAAAAAAAAATCATTCCAGTTTAATGGTTATTATAATAAGTGGTTTCATAAATTAAATCTTCACCAGTATTATGCTTTAATTAAAACAGTCATAGAAAGAAAACTGTTTTAAATAATAGGGTATTGTTTACCCGATTATGAAATAAAAAAATTAAATCTAGTAATAGAGATACTCGTTCTTATTCAACCACCATGTCACAGATGTAAGCATTTTGACTTCCTCATGTATGAAAAACATCAGAGCAAAAATCTGAAAAACAAAATGAAAATAATTTGAGATGAATATATAGATGGCTAAAGGAATTGCAGGCGTGAAAAAATGGACCTAATGTGCAATTACAAAATTATATTTATTGAGTTTGTCAATGTTTCGGACCAAACATTTACGTTTTAAAAATTAAAATACACAAAAATGTATAAGATAAATGATAAATATAAAATGAGAGTGATACTTTTTGCCTAACGGTCAGAATAAATTAATCAAATTAGTTCGTCATCATTTACTTCACTAATATTTTTGGCGTATAGTGTACAAACGTTTTCATTATGCAGATTTGACCTTTGTTCTTTTTCAGTGATACATTTGTCTAATGGTCAGAATAAATGATTCAAATAATTTATTCTGAACATTAGGCAAGTGTATCAATGTAAAAATAATAAATGTCTAGCCTGCGTAATAAAAAATATGAAATTATGTAAAAAGAGAAGAAAAAGATTTAATGCACTAATGAGACAGCGGTAGTATAAACATAACAGCAATAACAACATTACAATATACTAAAAAAATGTTTTTTGCTATAGATAAATAAAAAAGATAAGTATATAGTAAAAAAAAAAATAAAAATAAAACAGTTAATTAGAACAAATAAAATATATAACCAATAAATAATAGATATGTAAAAACAACATATACAAATAAAAGTAAACAGATATGCAATTTCTATTTCTGTTCGCTGTTTTTGGATACCAGTTATTAATTTAATTGTTTTTTTATATTAATTATTTGTTAATTTATTTTTAAATACTTTTTTTTCATTTATTTATAATACAAAAGCATTTTAATACTATATTATATATACTATAGTATATAACATGATATAATCTTTGTATTACTGTTATGTTTATATTACCGTTATATCAATTGTACGTTCCACCTTTTTCTTTTATAGCATCATTTATTTTAGCATTAGTATTTTTCATCATTGGAAAAAAAAGTAATTTTATTTCTAACCGCATTTCCAATTTATTGTGTCTTGATTTCTTTCATTCTGAAATATAAGGCCAGTTATCATCTTATATTTATTTATTTTATAAATTTTTATTTTTTTTAAAACGCAATGCTATATTCTTAGTGTGTCTTATGCATTTGTTGATTCCTGAATAAATATATACAGTATATATTTTAATATATTCCTTCACTAACGTGTAGGGCATGGCGTTCCTGCACCATTCGGACATAAGGTCGCATGGAAGCCTCAAGTCCTCCAACTGCGTCGTCGACTCGAGGTTCGTCCTCAAAATCGCGGACTTCGGGCTCCGCACGTTGAGGCAGTACTCCTCTTTTGTGGATGACGTCGACTCCTACTCCTATTGGAAGCGTAAGTATATAACAATATATATTTTGATACACAAATACACTTTATGTATAAATTAATACAACAACACTTAATACATAAATTAAAATAATAATTTCGATTTTGATATTTCATAAATAATACCTGCAAGTAAAAGTGAAGGATGATAATTACTATATTTTCTGCAATATTTTGAAGACAAAAAAAGAGGAAACAGATGAGAAGTTCTAATTAAAAATGTCTCCTTTTAAATTTCGTTTTCCATTAACTAATTGAAAAAAAAAAAAAAGATCACTAAATGTTAAGTTCATATTCCTTTGGATTCTCGCCTTTTCGGAGGAGTCAAGTTTCTTTGGAAACCTTTTGCCGCTGTTCTCAAGCATTTGTTGTGAGTTCATCTCGGAGTTTGATAATTAAGTCCGTTCAGAAACTTCTAACTTCTATTTGTTCTTCCGGACATTGTTGTTCTCTTTATAATTTCAGCTATATTTGTGCTGTCACTTTTTTTTATTGCGTTTATCAGGTTATAATAAAGGCTGAGTGTTTCGTCGGATGTAATTATTATTTTTAAATTATAGCTAATTAATAATTATTTATTTTAGTTCCGAAATCAACAAAGTAAAATGTCAGTAAATGTGGGAGAGATATTCTTACAAAAAAATAATTCAGTGCCTCCAAACATTTTCTATTTTTTTTTTCATGAAAATAATCATTTTTTCCATATTAAAATTCCTTTTTCTATAATATAATTGATTTTTTTTTTTACAGTTTTCATCACCATTATCAGTGTCGAAGATGAATATTATACAATACAGTAACCAATTTTCAAGAAAATAATGCTTTGATAGGCTCATATTACATTTTTCATAGTAGTCAAAATCGATATAAAGTCGAAAAAGTTGATAATTTTTAGAAATACTCTTTGCTATCTCTCACGATGAATTCTTGAGCTAGAGCCTTGGAAATGAAAAGTTACTCCATTTCTTAATTTTTTTACGGTGTACCGAACATTTTTGACTTTGCCTTTGTATTTTCGAAGAATATTGGGGTAGGATGGTTATAGAACTTTAGCTTGGTTATAGAACGTCAGGCGATTCATCCAGATGCCGAATGTAATACATGGGAACATTGTACAACCATAAAATTGGAATGAAGGATGATAAAAATGTCTTAATGTAACTCTTTCGTATTTCAGGGCTCCTGTGGACGGCCCCAGAGCTGCTGAGGATGCAAAGCCCTCCTTCGGAGGGCACGCAGAAGGGTGACGTATACTCCTTCGCCATCATCGTCCACGAAATCCTCTCCAGGCAGGGCCCCTGGGCCATGAGTGAGGTCTCTCTCACTCCCAGAGGTAAGTCCAAGTCATATTTAATAAGCTGTATTCATTGATAAATTAAATCTTCTTAAGAAAGATATTAGTTTTTTTATTTATTTGTATTTGGGGAATTCCCCATACAAATATAGTTGGCTATAATGATAATAATGAATAAATTAAAATGAAAAACATTTAAAACTTATTTACAAAGTAAAATTCATTGAGATTCAGTGATATCCTCTCCTGATAACAACCAAGCATCTGACTGTATCCCTAAATATAAACAATGAAATATAATATAATACCCCATATAATACAATGATTCAAAATAATACATCTGAATATAGCGAGCAATGAAATGACAAATAGTAATAAATAGCACTGGTAATAAAGATAAATACAGGCAAAGTATACAATATATAATATATAAACATGTAAATATTAAATAGCAAATGATACAATAAAACACGTTATGCATATAAATATGTTTCATGCATGAATAATAAATACCACAAGCAGAAAAAAGTAAATAAACTTCAAAGTTTTGGAAAAATATATGTAATGTTATTATTCAATGACAATAAAGGACTCAATCTGCATCGTGTAATAAAACAGGTTCTTGAGGAAGACTTCATAGTCAGTTTTGAATAATTCACCGTGGTCATGTTAATGGAATGAAGTGTTGGAAGAAGTGAGATATTAGCTTACATTATATTACTTTTGAAAAAGTTTAAAGCTTTGATTTAAACTGACTATGAGTATTATACTACCAATAGAAAAATTACGGATCCACCCAGCATCCAGCAATAAATGAAATACATAATTTGTACGGTACACTATGTAAAAAAAAAAAATATATATTCACGGTATAGGTACTGTCAGACTGTGATATCGGGAGTATTGAAAGAGCCGATGTTGCTGCCAACTCAACTTGGCCACAATTGACAGTAATTGAGCATATCAAAAGTGACACGTCAACTTGCCTCATTTCTTAAAGATAGGTTAAATAAAAAATGGGGTATGAGTTCGGAGAAACTCAGTGAAATTAAGAAAAAGTGAATTAGATGGGAATGTTCTGTAATTTAATTAATTCTTTCAGGTTTGTTCTATTTTATTTAAATTGTTCTTTTCAATGTATTTCATTATCAAGCACCATCATAATTATTTTAGATTATTAAGCTCAGTTATCAAACGTTAGAACTTAAATTATTTGTTATTATTTATGCTTGTAATAATCAAATTTTAATAAAAAATATGACCGTCTGTTCATTAATTAGGTGGTTTTTAGAAATAAATAATAAACTTTATCCAACAAAGTTCCTTAAAATAACAATTATGAACTAAAAAAACAACATATATGGACAAAACTACATTAATCAAAATTAAAGAATGTATACAATATCTTCAGTGGAAATATATACAAAACAAAAAGTAACCATTTAAAAAAAAACAACATTGTTGAAATGAAAAGAAAAACATATATCACGGGAAATAAAAAACAAAATGTTATAAACACTATGAGTTGATTCTTAATATTAAAACTCAAACGATTTCAGCAACAAATCAGCGCAATCAAAATTTGGCTCATAAAATTTATTTTATTGTACAGCGGCATTTTGGGATGTGGGAAGTAATTGGTAGAGATGATGTTTGAATGAGGACAAGGAAGAGGCAAGGCGGATATCAGATGCCAAGGAATTCCAGAAGGCAGTGATCGGGCAATAAAGGAATATTCAAATGTCTTAGTTCTATGGGAAGGACTATAAAGATCAGAAACACGAGATCTTGTTTTCTGGAAGTGAACTACGGGTTTGAACTGTAGGAGACACTAGATGTAGGAAGGGTGGCCCCGCCCACACTCTCTGGCCCGGGAAAACCCCGAATAGCCTTAACGGAAGGACCCCCCAAAAAAAAAAAAAAAAAAAAGAGGGGGGGCCTGCCGGCTGTTGGTCGTTTGGAATAGGTAAGGTCCAAGGAAATATTTACACTAAACCGTAACTACCGCCTGATTATTGAACATATTGTTGGTAACAAGTTCTTTATTATAAAATACATCTATACAATTCTAATTTATTATCTAATACAATTTTTATTCTTTTAGATTAATAAAATCAGTTATTAAAACAAATTAGATATTTATGAAAAGTAGAACTTTATGGAATATAGAGTTGGGATTTAATATGTCATAGGTGAGGATCAAGATTTCAAAATACAAATATAAAAGAGGAAGTATATTAATAACATATTCTGTACCTAAATGAGAAATATTGAGGGAAATTTGGTGAGAGAGAAATTTACGTTCGGAAGTGAGAGGCAATTGCTCTTTCAACTGATAATTTTGGAAAAGTTCGGTGCTGAAATGAATCAGATACAGGGTATGGATACTTATGAAAGAGAAACATACTTATGAAAATGTCGACAAAATTGAAATTTATGATATACATTTTATGATATTTCAACATAACAAGTATTATTAACCAATTTTATAAATATTTTATAGCTTAAGGCATGAAGGCAGAAGTAAATTTTAATAGGATTAACTGTGCGATTCGGGGCTGATACATATTCAATTCACTTAATAAAATTGGTTGCGTCTCTCAGATTGAAATGGGCATTCAAATTAATGAAGGCGGAGATCGATCAAATCCCCATGAGCTCTAGGTTAGAAGATAAAATTGAAAGTTGGGAAAAGAATAAAATTCATCTTATTTCCCCCAAACACTAAAAAAAAAAAAAATATTCATCGTATTCCGGTATTGTTTAATTTACTTAATCATACTATCCTGCCTAGTTAAAATAGGCTACCTTACAGCTAAAGCTTGTAGGACACTAATTTGAACCGATCCAAAAGCTGTACACTAATTGCCCTGGAGCCAGGGCCCAAAAATCGACCTGATCGCAGGCGAAGGTTTGATTGTAAATTACGAAAGTGTATGTTATTCTGAGTAAAAAAAATCTTGTGTGCCGTTCCAGAAATGGCGGCTGATTTAATGAATAATAGGCCAGTAATTTGAGGATCGAAACAGGAAATCCATTGCGAAAAATGTGATAAAAGCTTTTATTTTTTAACTTGCATATAAGAGTTTAGACATGTAAAAAACAAAATTGCTAACTCGGGCCGCCAAGGGAAAACTTTTTACAGCCAAAAAAGTCAGATTTTTTCGATGATTTTTGGATTTTTCCTCTATAACTCCTAAACAATGCATCAAAACGAAAAATGTATTCTTTAACAAATTAAAGGACGTTAAATTTTGCGTCAAACGATTACATAAACTTTATAATGTGGTAACGCGGTAAGGTTTAAAACCACGGTCAACCAACGCTGAACTTTACCAAATTTGTCAAAAACTGAGATAAATGACTATAAATGGCCCTGTAACTTGGAAATGAGTTCCCTAAGTGGAAGCCTTCAGGTCAATTTTTGGGCCCTGGCTCCAGGGCTATAATCATAAACTCCAGTCTCATCCGAATCCACTTGTTTCAAAAAGTTCCTTTTCCATCCTCGATTCCTGATGTGGCGTCAAAAAAGAATGTGGTCTCGGGATCTTCACCCTTAGAATTATTTCGGCAATGCAACTATTGCAACCATCATATCATTATTTTTTATTCATTCGTTTACATTTAATTGTTGTATTTATTTAATACAATAGCAAATTTCGATTAATTAAAAATACTTACAAAGACCTTGTACGGTTATTTTTCCCTTGCAGATTCGTGCCTTGTTGAGCTTTTGATTTGTGACAAAAACTTACCCATTTCGTGGAAGGTTTTTCATATTTACTCCTGTATTTGCCTGTCCCGGGTTATAATATAGGGTTGTTGAAAAAATTGCCACCGTGTTTCGCCAATACGTATATGAAGGTAATCCTGAGAAAATGGCCTGCTTCGGAGATGGAAGGAAATTGTTTGTACCCCGAGGAACGCCATTTAATCTGCGGCTCTGCGGATAACCAGGCCCACTCAGGTGGATGGGATAGCCGCCCGCTTCCTCATCCGTTGGGCCAAAACAAAAACAGGGCTCCCTTATAACCAGCTGCGTGGCCTATGCACAACCACTATTGTGGATATGCATAATATGGTTGAGCATATTGTTGGGACTGGTTTCTTCAAAAGATTTAAAAAAAAATAATTATGTTAGAGTAAGTAGAGTAAATAAACATACAAAATAAAAAAATAAAAAAATAGGTGCAGACCCCTTTTTAGGGAATTATTAACACCCGCCTGAAACTTCGTAAATAGTTTCATCTCATCGTTACCTACAACTCTTTTATTTACGAAAACGCTTGGATTGAGGCGTTTTCAATCTGCAGGGGAACAAACTTTGTCTATTACGTACTAAAGACTCGTAAATCTTAAGATAATTTGATCACAAAATCGAGAAAAACAGAGGCCTTCAAAACCTTTAAAACAGACTTTTGAGCCGTTAGGCGTGACCTGCAACTCCATTTTTTCAAAATAACGACGTTATATAGGAGAAACGGCCCAATATTTTTGTATGCCATCTTTTTTATCGATTTTGTGATCAAATTATCTTACTATCTAGGTAAAAAGCAAATGGGTATTTATGAGTTAGTAATTAGTAATTAGTGAGTGAGTATAGTAAATAATTAAATCGACAAAGTTTCCATCCCCCCCCCTCCAACTTGAAAACTACCTAATTCAAGAGTTTTCGTAAATAAAATAGTTGTAGGTTAAAATGAGATGAAACTATTTACGAAGTTTCAGGTGGATGTTAATAATTCGATAAAAAGGGGTCTATACCACGGACTAATAGATTTCATACATTGCTGATAAGGTGAAAAATAATCGAAGATAGTTTTTCTCAACCACGGTAATTTAACCGAAAAAGAAACGTGTTTATGAAAAATTGAAGAGGCTTATCGATGCAAAGAATTAACCCAAAAATATTCCATGAATAAAAAAAAAACACTGCAAATTATTTCACAATGGTTTATTATCTCCAAACAATTATACATATAAAGTAACATTACCTTCCGAGTTATAAAGAAAAAAAAAAGAAAAGGTGATTCCAATTATTGGACTAAACTGTTTTAATTTAATCATTAGTAATATGCTAAAAAAAATAGCATTAGTTCAGTAACACATTTAAAATTTAAAAACCAAACCAAGGATGTAACATTTGGAGTAAAACATATAAAAAAAACAAAACCGGACACCATATTTTTGCTCCTAATTGTCCGATTTTAACGATTTTTTTTTTTTTGTTTTTTAGGAAATTTCGTGAACTTTTAAAAAACTATATCCAATATCAACAAAAAAGTAAAAACTTTCAAGTTATTCGAAATTTAATTTTACCATCCCTCGTAACTTTTTTTCCAGCTTCTTTTCGTTGAAATATGTTATATAGATAAATTTAAAGGGCATCGAGAAAATGACTTTAGCGAAGTTTCATTGAAATCTGTACATCCTTTTAGGAGCTAAAGTCTATAGCAACGCAGGTTTTTCGGCCTCCATTTTGAAATTTAAAGGCGGAGAGTAATGTTGATGAAGGAGGATCATCCTCGGATGACCTCTGATTTTATATCAAATTTTGAAAAAAATCGGTTCAGTAGTTTCGTAGAAAATTTTTTATTCGTTTTTCGAATTCTAGGCGTCTTGAAACATGAAACCTCAAATTTTGAAAGGGGGTTATGTTTTTGAATTTTTTGGTCGATCACAATGTTTCATTATTGAAAATAATAAACCAAAATAAATTCACAATATACTTTATTGATGTTAAAAGTCGACTTTATTTTTAAAATATAATTAGACCATTAAAATAAAAAAATCTCACGGTTGCTTGGTTGATTGTTTGCTGTTTTAGCGTTGGAAAATTACTCTTGGAGGAAGATCCTACACCATCTCAAAATTCAGAGGGTTACTGCTAGATTGGGGTTTAACCGGTAGATCCAGGGCGCCAAACAGGTGTAATTAAACCCGAGCTGGAATGGAGCCCGAGGCTTGTCAGGTGGGAAGAACCCTATTTGGTACTCCTCTGCTACTTAATTGTAAAGAAACTCTATCCATAATATAAAATGAAACTCCAATTTTTGTTATTCCGTAAAAATAATAAATATTCTAAGTGGGGCTGAATGGGAATCGAAATCCACTAATAAAAACAATTTATGTAATATTCTTCTTCATACGCATATCTTCTTGTCATTAAGTTGCTAAATCAAGGTACATCTTCTAATATTGTTTGAAAAATCTAAGTAGCCTATGTGAGGCAACTTTCTGAAATAAAATGGCCAATTAAGTAAACATCTACCATACGACGCCACTTGTTTATAATGAAAATCGAAAAATAACGTACGATTCTTCTTTTATCATTATTTTTCCGTCTGCAACACATTACTGGAGTTTGACCCGTTTCTTCCGACACACTCTGTATATATTTTTCACTTGTCAGTCCTTCTTAATTTTTATAATGACACCAGAAGAAAGTTGAGAGTTGAAATTTTGTGGGTATAAATTGAGTTGGTGTTGAAGAAGTAGCTATTGGGGAACTCAACTTTATTCCCCAGACCCACATTTTTTTTTGTAGTTTTAGTGGCTTGAACTATTCTGCAGACACTCCCAATCGTGTGAGTGAATTGAGTTGGTTTTAGAAAGTCCCTTTTATGGGTAATAATTTTGGTCATCCGTTCCTGTTGATTCGGTAATTTAAATTTTTAAAAATATATTCAATCATCAAAAGACATTAAGAGAAATAAATACAGCTGTTCAGCTATTTTAAAGTTCTATAACATTTCCTAATTGTTGATAAATTTTAATTTAATCTCATATAATTTCTTTTTTATTTTGAGTGAGCTGAACTTAATAATTATAGTATTATGTAAAATACGTCTATATATTTTGGCTTGGCTTAAAAATATAAAAATACGTCTATAGGAAACTTGGCTTAAGTCTCCATCTCGATGCCTTTTAAATTTATCTATATCACATGCTTCAACGAAAAGAAGCTGGGAAAAAAGTTAAGAGGGGTGGTAAACTTAGATTTCGAATAACACAAAAACTATACATTTTTTTGGTCGATATTGAGATAAGATATTTCAAAGGTATTTAAATTTCCTAAAAAATAAAGAAAGTTTCATCGACATCAAAGAACTATTAGTAAATATATCGAGATTTTAAAATATTTTTGGTTTATTATTTTCAAAAATGACCATTGTGATCGAACAAAAAATTCAAAAACCTAACTCCCTCTAAAAATTTGAGGTTTTACGTTTTCGTAATTTCGAGGTTTAAAAGTTTATGGAATTTCCTAAAAAAAAAAAAATTTAAATCGTACAGTTAGGAGCAAAGATATGGTCCCTAGATACTTTTTTATAAGTTATGCTGCAAATGTTATATCCTTTGTTTTGGTTTTTGATTGTTGAATGTGTTACTGAAGTAATGCTATTTTTTTTAGCATATTACTAATGATTATAAAAAATGTTTAGTCCAATAATTGGTATCACCTTTTATTTCTTTTTCTTAATCACTAGGAAGGTAATGTTACTTTAGATGTATAATTGGTTTTGGAAATAATAAACCATTGTGAAATAATTTGGATCGTTTTTTTTCATATGAAGTAGGCTCAATGCTGTTTCTTTGTAACTTTCCATAGTTGAAATTTAAATGATTGCATACGAAAAGTTAACCATTTATTAATATTCTTTTAAATGGGATATAAGAAGAAAAATAAGCACTAAAATTTAATATAATAAGAACATAAAGAAAAAAATATTATCTGATGATTACGGTTTATTCAAAATTGACGGAAGAAATGATTTTAAAATAAAGAACTTCTAACAATTTAATATTGGTTTATATAATATTATAATTGATCCTATTTAAATTTATTAGGAAACCCTAACGCATCCGTTGTATATTTGCTATAATTTTTCTTTTTAGATGAACTAAACTTAACATTCAGCATTAACGAATGTTCAATTTTTTTTAATGTATACATAAAAAAGAACTTCTTTCGGCGAGTGTAAAAAAACAGAATATTAATAATCTTACATATTTTCAAATCATTAAGTATTTCTTCGAAAATAAATTTCAGTTTACAATAAGGATGGTTTATTTGTGGAGCTACCTTTAGGAAGGTTTAGGAACTAGGGCGGGCGAATTTCGTGCTGGAAGTTCTCAAACTCACCGCTAGGTCACTCTTGTTTGTTCTTTTGAACTCCTAAGCTGCGTTTAGACATTTCACAAACTAGGGAAATCACAATTATCTAGCCTAACTAAGAGCGTCATTATAGCTAAATTTAATTATTTATTGTATTTCTCATGATCCCGGCTGTTTGGATCTTATAAAAAACAAGAAACAATAATACTAGTATTATAGTGAAATATTCGTTTATAAAATTTTTTGTTCCATAGATTGTTGTGTCTAAACGCTCCTTTGCGTCTCCCATTTTTTTTTTTCATAGCCCTTTTTATTTATTTTTGTATTGAATCCTTGGATTTTCATTGTCTTCATAATAGTCCTTTCACTGCTTAAAAGCATTTTAATATTCTCCCATTGTAATATTCATATTTAAATAGAAGAATATATGTTACAAACATGTAACAAGTTTGTTGCATTGTATATAAATCAATCGAATTATATGGTATCATATTTATCATTATTTTTAAGAGCAAAATATTATATATTTTTTTTCCTAAGTAAAAAACATTAAAAATATAGAATGCTAAACAGTAGAGTGACAAGACGTTATTAGAAGTATTTAAACAAATTAGATGATATTTTTTTTTTTTTTTGGATTTTTGTTTTAATATTTCGCCTAAAAACTCTGAAATATAAAAATAAAAAAAATCTAAGACAGAAACAAATTATTATATAATATAAATATAAATAATAAACTTTTCCGTCAACGTTTCACCAATTCTGGCATCTTCAGGACTTAACCAATAAATATAACATAATTGCTATTCAAAAAAGGTAGAATTTTGTAGTTAATTTAATAATCATTCAAATAAACATGGGTCTAATCGAAAAGCAATGTATATTTTTTTAATTATTCACAAATAAAACCTCGTTTCATTGATAACTTTTTTCTTGAAATTTTGGGAGGTTGATGCTATAATTCGTATGTGGACCATGAAATCAACTTTCTTATTTAATAGATGTGTATGCATAATAATTTTAAAAATATATATATATTTAGATTGCTTAAGTATATAGCGTAATCACAGGCCCTCCATTGATTAAGGAAGTAAAAATTATTAGATGTATTGTGTATTATTAAAGAATTAAGATACTTTATTATTTCGATATCTAATAAATATTTGAAATGATATTATGAAAATTTTAATTATTAATGAAACAGAAAAGATATTTAATTTCATAGTATATATATATATATATATATATATATAATTTTCGTGTAAGTATAACATTAGATTTAATTAGTTAATTAATATGTTTAAATTGCCTTAAATCAGTGAACAAAGCAGCTGTTAAATGATGACGTAAATGAGTTATTCTGACGTCACTTTTATGTCTGGTACTAAAGTGAACTTCCACTCAAGGACTCCTAGCAACGGCTTTGTTTTATTTCCTTTTCACATCTCTCTGTTGAGTGTTTGTTCTTTACTCTTGGAGAAGGAGTTCACAAGAGAGAATATTCCATCACAATATTCCTAAAAATTCTTGTATAACCTACATTCTCCTATGTTTTCATATGTTTAATTTATTTATATACTCATTTACATTGAAATATATTATTATAATAATAAAAAAAAATTGAAAACCATTTAAACATACAAATAAAATAACCCCAAAAAATAGATTTTAAAAATCTTTTGATAGAATATGATTAAAATTGTGTTGTTTCTTTAAAATCATTGAATATTTTAATCGTGGGAATAACTAATGTGTTTCAACGTTTTATACTAATTTAAATGTACATACCAAAAGACTAATGCATTTAAAAAAATGTTAGATGGAAGATCTCCTTCTCTAAACAATGCAAAAAAAATAATATTAAAGCCAAGTAAGAATTGCCCTATGCCCGACAAGTTATTTCTTATTTTCGTCTATTTTATATCGATTTTCTCTCGTTACAAGCTGTTAGTATAATTAAAAAGATATACTCTGTTTCGAAAATTCATCATCAAATCACATTGTCTTACTGCCATAAGCTAAAACATTGTTGATTCTATTTTCTGAATTTGATTTCAATGTCCTATTGCAAAATGGTTTAATTTAGTTTAATATTTATAACAAATATTTAATTATAATTGTTTATTGCCTGAATAATTTTTGAATTAAGAATGAAAAATATCAGTAGTAATTCTACATTTAGGATTATTTAAAAAATATCGTCTTGTTAGAAACTGCCATTTTTTTGTTATTTAATTGTTTTGACTGCCCTTAACTTTTGTTTGTTACCCAGAGGTAATCCAGATTTAAACTGGAAAACAAAACAAAATCGTAATCACAAGTATTTATCATTGGTCACTACATACATATCATTCCTACTAAATTTCATATTCTCATATTTGCAAATTTCCCTCCAATTCTAAACATTTGTATTTGTTATTTTAAATGATTTAACGCGGGAAATATATTTGATGATAATTTAATTACAGAATATTATAAAATTGCTGAGTAAGTGAGTGAAAAATGAACAAATTATACCTGAGAATCATTTAACAACTAAAGAATAATTCACTACTTACATTTTCAACCTTTCAATATATAAGAGAGCAAACACTAATAAATTGACATAAACATGTTACTAGAATAGGCTTGCGAATATGTTGTGATAATGTTATCTATCAATTTACTATCTATAATTAATAATAATAAATGGAATGTAATTAGAAAATTGTCATGGTACAATTATACAAGAAAAAAATATTACAGTTAAAAATAACATCCTATTCAGAGTGAATTATAATTTTTTATTTGATAAAGTACACCTAGAAAATTAATATTAAATATTTTAGTTTTTGATTCTGTTGGTATATTGAGCGCTACTGGTCTCTAGCGGTGAATCTTCCAACTGCTTCGTCAATCGGCAAGTTTCAGGCGCGGCTTTTAAATTAAAATTTAAAACTCTATTTCTTCTGATTGAGAAATATTTTGTGTTACTTTAATAAATATATTTTGTCAGCGAATTGCTAGCTTTGTTTTTTGATCACTTATGTTCAGTTTTTATACGATCGAATATCATTCGTTATCTAATAATTAGAATATATAAAAACAATATCATATCATTTTAAATTTATCATTGTTTTTCAAAAGACTATTATTTTATGATTCTAAAACAAAGCCACCAATATCACAAATTAACACGAATTAGAAATAAATCTAATTCTGAATTTTATATTTACGTTTTACTTTCACTTGTCTATATCAGATGATTAAAATTATAATTGTGTGTCAGTTTTTATATTTGTGAAACAGTAAATGTTTTGTGAATGAGCTTTAGTGACATATGCTTGTTATACTCTACCATTAATGTAAATAGTAGGTTCTTAATAATGTATATTGTTCATCCGATGCAACAGCGATTCAACTTTAAAATATGAAAACATTTCAGGGACAGATCAATTTTCACTAATAATGTAAATTTTTATAATTATTTTATTTATGTAATAATGCTTTAATTACAATTATTTTGCTTTTTCTATAAAATTTGCAATCACGTCATTATTTTACCGAATGAGGAATGTGTTTAATATGTACACATATCATTCCGATACATTTACATAACTTTTGCTTTCTTTATAAAAGGCAAAATTTAGTTACTCTACTGTCATTCTAATCCCTTCATGTATTAAATATATAGATAGATAGAAAAAAACTTTATTCTGGGACACAGTCCTTTGAGAATAACAAAATTAAAAGATTACATCTGGTCTAAATAAAATCAATAGAAAAAAATAAATAATGTAAAGAAAATATTAGGTAAACATGATATATACAAAACAATTAACACTATGACAAGACACTTAAAGCTTAAAAGAATACACTTTTAAGAAAACAATAAAGAATAAAAATATATTAAATTCTTCATTAAAATAACCTTGTGTTTCTGTTGAGAAAAAAAGAAAACTAAACCTGATAGTATAAAGTACCTGATTAATATATAAATATATTATCATTTAAATGTTGATTAATACATAAATATATCATCATTTAAATGTTGACTAATACATAAATACATCATCATCATTTCTTAACGGGACAATAGGCAAGAATTTAGTGGTGTATAAAAAATAGTAGTTATAAACTACCAATAGATTCGTTCAGTGACATCAAGAGTAGGAAAGTCTTTACTCTATAAGAAAATTAATATCCCTAGCAAAGAATAGCATTGGCATTTGACAATTAATGGGATGAAATAAATGTATGTTGTGGAATGGTTAGCAACTATTTGACTGTTTTTGGGATAGGAATTGGAAGAGTTTTGAATGTGAATGTGGTTGGGGAATGTCGAATTTTGATAGGGAGGGAATTACATAAATTGACAGAGTGAGCAATAAAGGAATTTTGGAATGAGGCAGATCTGTGAGAAGGCATGTAAAGGTTAGATCTTGTGGGAAGAGAATGGACTTAGGATTAGAACTGGAGAAGGTTGTAGGGGTAAGTAGGACGATGATTGTTGATGGTTTGGTAGAGGAACGTACCTAGGAAATATTGTCTTCGAACGGAGGGGAAAAGCCACCTCAACTCAGCGTATTGGTGAGAGACATGGGAGTATCTTAGGGCCCCAATCACAAATCTTACGCAGCTGTTCCTTAGTCTTTTCAGTTTATCCGGAGCTCCACAGACAGGCCATCATACACCACACAGCTGTAGCCAAATTTTGGGGGAAAATTTGGGGGAAAATGAGAGAGAAAACTAGGAGTCTACGCGTATGTTGAGGTAGGAGATGGCGGAAGCAAAGGAATAGTTTAATAGTGGAAATTGTCCGTCTAGATATGTGAGAAATATTGTTATTCCAGAAGAGGTTTTGATCAATAAAAAATCCTAAATTATTAACAGAGGAATAGAATTGAACATTATGTTTATAGATTAATAAAGATTATATATTTATGTAGAAAGTGAACATTATGTAATTGTGAAAGATTTAAAGTCCGAGTTTTGAGTGCGATTATTTAGTATAACTGTGACATTGATTGTAATTAATAATAATAGTAATACACTCATAACTAAACATTAACTATTTTAAATTGTAAATATAAATTCGTTATAAATAAAAAAAGTTTAGATGTAAATGCTGACTATACAGTCTACCTCACAGTTGGGGAATCTATGGCCTCGAGGCCGCACGAATTTCTCAATATTCAATTATTTAGGTAACGCAAACTTGAATGTTTATCGAATTAAGTTTGACGTATGCATATTGGTCTGGATATAATTATGAATAAAAAATCGAAACTCTTAATAATAAAAAAAAATATTTCGGCCTTTATTATCACTGCCTAATCTTACTGCGGGCTTCGGTGATAAAGAGGTTTTCCAGCTACGGTCTACCTGTTAGACCCCTGCTTGAGATAATAGCAATCAACTATTAAATATAAGGCTTTTTATTTTTATTTTTGTGAGCAAATATTATTAGAACACCGATGCATTCAACCATATATCAACTAAACAAAGTTTAAGATATAATTTATCTTGTGCCACAAAGCACATTTACATTTACTTTTACAGAGATTACATATTTAATTTTATAAAGTACGCTCAGATTAAATACAGGTATACAAAACGCCCCCGTTCTATTTCTAGATCTAATGTAAGTCAAAATCATCCCACATATTTTAGAAAAATGGACTACTTTTCATAATTAAATATTTTTTCCTCGACTTAATATTTTTCCCTTCTATTCTTTCTTTTCAACATAGATGCATAGATAAGTTCCTATTGGATCATATTTTGTACTTATATTGATACTATAAGTACAAAAAGTTGAAAATCCATTAGTAAAATTTGAAATATGTACAGAGAAAGAATGTTGTAATCAAATCAATGCGATTGTAAAATATACGACCTAAGCTTAGAAGAGAACTATTTTAACTACAGTAAAACTTCCATTCAACATCGGAACTACAGAAGTGAAGATTACGCGGAAAATCAGATGACCTAAATATGACTAGAAAATTATTTTTAAAAAATACCTTATCCTAAAAAAAAAATTATTTAATACTAATTTCAGTGTAAACATAAACTAAAGACACTAGCAACATTAAATAATGTTAATTAAATATATACGGTTGAAAAACATATAGTAGAAACCTAATATGTATTTATGTAACAACTTAACAGTTACATTGCAATTACTAACCTCGGAACTAATCATTCATTTTGATTTTTCTCCATTTTGGACTTGTGAACACGATGATAATCCTGAAGACCATTTATAGTTACGATAGAAGTTATTTTTGAAATGACTTATTTTAATAACTTATTTTCGAAATAAATAAAATCTTATAAATTTATGCCTCAGGTCTGATTAAAACAAAATATTCCAAACAAGTTTGTCTTAAATATTTTTTCCGTAACACTATAAATGAAAAATATGCCTACTTAAATCCTTATATACATTTACACCTCAGATTAATAGTTTTGAAAATAATAAAGGCACACTATGACTGCAAAATTTTTCAATTAAAATTTTAAGACTCATATGAAAAGTTCCTTTATATGTAAATAATCAAAATCTAAAATATCGATTTACACCAACCATCTGTATATCCAGAAAGAATATTATTAATCTCTAGTTCCATAATAAACTTCACAAACCTATAACTGACATCTCTATAATACTAGTGTTGCCCAAATGCGAAACCAAGACTCGTCTTGGTCTTGTGCAAGAGTCTCGCAAGAGTCTTGCAGTTATTTATTAGCTTATTACTATAGCGATATTAATGTAATTTTTTATTCAGAAGAAACCTAACTAAGCCAAAATGAAAAATTAGAAGTGTTAAATGCAAAAGTATATTGGTTCTACCAATTCCTGACGTATATTAACTAAAATTGTCAAGTATTAGTAACTATTTTGCCTTAATTTTAATTCAAAAATTGATTTTTTGTTTCCCAGCCTTGGTCTTGATCTCGCGAAGTGCAAGACCAATCCCAACATTATACAATACAAATATTAAAATCCATTACAAAAGCTTAAGTAATTAAACCTATAAGAGGTGCTGCTGTCGAATATATCTCCCCATTTATAACGCGACATAACTTTCTTACTGTGATCAAACTTGCTGATTGATACTATCACTATGAAATGTGTGAATGATATGTTAAAGCTAATAAAATAAATAAATCAGAAGAGAGAGGCCTAACGAAGTTTGCTTAGACTGAAAACGTGCTTTCGTGCCTAACAGGCTATAGCTCTGTAAATGATCCTTCTCGTGTTATTTTTAACCATTGTGGAAAAGTCTTAGCTGTCAGAAACTAATAACATTTTTTTTATTTTTGAAAGGATCGACGATTACGAAAAATATTCCTGTCCGATGTGGCAATTACAAAAATAAATGTATCTATAAATTTATTATGGTATGTTTTACGCTTGTTGGACGAATCTTCTCAAATAAATAAAATACTAATCATATAATTGTTTTAATTAAGGCTAAACTGAGCAATTATTGAAAACAATGTGGAAGATGTATAGAGGTAAGCTAATAATCTGTGAGTAAAATATTGCTGTCAAAACCCAATACATTGTATTTCACGGTATTTCTAATCCCCACTAATCAGTCCTAATAATGGACCTCTGTAATAAATAATGTAAAATAATTCTTTCCATTTTTTAAGTAAATCATGAAAAATTATCAACAATATTTTAGTCGCAACGTTGTAAAAACTATAAACCAATAATAAAAATAGTGATGGAATGGCCAATTGCTAAAACAAGATTTGATAAATTTTTTGTTCGACATTATTAGAAATCCTATTTCTGTTATTTAAATGTTTCTATTTTATGTAGAAACAACAGGAGTGAGATAGCTTTCCCACAAGTTGCTTGGCGCTGAGCTTTCATTGCTCAAGTTCGAATACCGGCCAATGGCAGAAAAAATATTTATTCTGTTTCATGTGCCGCGAGGCGACCTTGGGATTCATAGACCCTCCAGAGGCACACCCAGCCTCTATAGAATGGGTATCATTAATTAATAATTTAATTAAGGGTAAACCTGGCAGTCGATTGTGATCTCGGTCAAATCATCTCCTTGCATAAGCGTTGGCAAATTAACAGTACTGAACCCAAGCATCTTTATGGGTTGTAGTGTTTTATGAGTTTTTTTTTTTTAGGTATAAATAACACCTTTTTCTATTTTCTATCCTCTGTTTAAACATAATACTATCTAGTTAAACTAATAACAGCTTTAACGATTTTTATTAAACACAATATATCAATGTACAATTAAATGTTTTTTCGTTACCAGAAATATCTTATTTTCTCTAAAGTATTATAAATATAGTATATTTAAATAAATAAATAACTCGTTGATAGTAAAAATAAGAAATGGCTAAATATAATCTGTGAAAGAAATCGATAATTAACATAAGAATAAAAAAAAGAGAGAGAGATTCACTTACGCAATCTGATAACAAATTTTTGGAAATATGATTAGTAATTCTTATCACAAAACACCACGAGATATTGTTATTTATTAAAAAAACTAATTACAGATATTTTAGAGGAAAACAAGTAAGGAGTAAAAATAATATTAGTAATTTATAGGTTTATTATATCATTAGAAAGCTGACAATTCAGAAATTTAACATATAAAGTCTTTGTAGGTAATTGAGAGTGATGAACAAATACGAATAACATATTTCTCAATTTGTATTATTTAATGGAAGCAAAATATTATTAAAAATAAATGAAATTTCAAAAATAATTGGAAATTTTAAAAATTGTACTTAAGCTTGGCTAACCATAAACATATAATACACCAATTTGTCATCGTGGAATTTTCTAAACCCTATTTTATAGCATATGCGACTGAAAATAACACAAAGAGTGTTTATGGATTGATAAAACATGTGATAATAATGTTTAATAACTTTAGCCACGATAATAGATTTAATATTAAAATATTGCCCTACTTGAGCATAATTGTAATTATTTTCATTAGTTTTGAAAGTGTGGTGCGCGCCTCACCAGAATTTTTGAAAGTTATAAATGGTACAGGTTATATTGAAATATGAATTTTCCTGACCTCATGAAGAAAAAAATAATAAAAAAAAAGTAAAAATCCAACAGAAAATGCTGCAAGCATCGTATGTATGTAGAGGGTCGCTGCCCTCTCCAGTTTCCCCCGAGGAAAGTGATTCAGTATTTTATTATATTTCTGCTCCTCCACTTCATTGGCATGTAACCGTTTCATGCCCCTGAGCTTAGGATCCAGGGATGTGTAGCCTCCAGCCATATCTCGACGAAAAACACTTTAGGGAATTGGATTGTGGATTAGTAATTGGCATGAGCGCTGGTTTCCAATTTTTTCCTACCTCACGATTCTGATAATTAGGATACTATTTGGGACAATTTATCTTTAGATTCCGAATGGTACATAGATTTTACATATTATTTTTACAAATGATCCATTTGAGCTGTTTTAACGGACCTTTTTTTTATTTAGGTGGCGAATCCTTAATTAATATAAACATTTATTTATTTAGTGAATAATCATTGCTGATTCATAAAATTCTAAATATATATCATTTGCTCTTCTACCTCTACCACATTATTACAAAATTATTAAATGAATATCACAAATGGCTAATACATTTATGGAAAATTTTTAGAAGTTACAGTTTTTCGAGTTTAGTACGTAAACAACAAAACTTTACATAACGACTTCTGACAACTAACTATCTACCAACACATAATTTTTACTCAAGATTTCATGTTAAACTACAAGGACACAACAACAGACCACGGCCACCGTTGAGACGCCCATTAGGAAGAGACTAAAGGAGCTGGATGAGAGATCTTCTTTCCTCATATAAACCAGAAAGAGGTGCTGCTGGGTTCTATTATTCATAATTCCATTATCCTCTATATTCCCATCAAATTTGCTGATTGTCACTCTCATGACAGGTGCAGATTTTGAGGTAACATTTTTTTTCATAAAAACAAATATTTTTTTAATTAGATGTGTAATTTACTGTTTATTTATTTGAATACTTTGAAAGTAAAGTATCGGGTTTAGATATCAGGTAAAATTTATCTTGTATGACTTGTATAAAACTCTTATACAGAATGTATTGCACAATTACTATTGTTTAAATACAATTCTTAGCAAATCGAATGATTTCTATAGAACTTTTAAATATATATATTTTTTAAACACACTCGAGTAAAAATAATAAAAAAAGACTCATGACTAACAACTTAAATTAATATAATTTCTTTTATCCAAATCATCTCAACAAAAATGCATTTGGATTCGTTGATTTTGATGCGCCAGTTACTGCACCACAGCTCATTTAGGGAGATGTGTCTTTGTAAGTTTAATGGAATCAAAACTGATGGGATGGAATATTGTGGGTTTCGAGTATGGGTAGGATGAGTTTGAAAAGGATTTTTTCAAAAATTTTGGAGAAGATTGGGAACAAGCTTATTGGTCTATAGGATGAGGTATTATTGACAGGTTTACCTGGTTTAGAGAAGACGATGATTATGGATTGTTTCCATATCAGAGGAAAGTGAGTTGTGCGGAGAATGCAGTTTTATAGGTATGTGAGGAATATAATTGCTTTTTTAGGAAGTTGTCTAAGGATCTGGGAAGTAAGGAGATCGTGTCCAGGGGATTTTAGTGGTTTTAGGTTGCTTATAAAGAATTTGACCTCAGAGAGAATGAACTACTAAATTTTTCCATAGCCTCTTACTACGTAGCATGTGCTGTCTTGAGATTTTCTTTGCTTCATTTTCTCTCCTCACGTTCCTCCATCTATCCGGTCCTCTCCTCCATCCTAAATATAAACAGTCTAAAAAAAAGTATCTTATGAGTTTAATTGGAGTATAGATGGAAATTATCCATACTAATTGTTTTTTTCCTAAGTCGGTCCAAGAGTTATTTCAAAAATAATATTTATACATTAATTATGAATAAGAAAGGCTAGGATAACCACAGATCACCTGCTGTCATATATTGATAGAGATGTATGTGATGAATTGGGTTATAGTTAATTACAAATTTCCTTTAAAAAAAATCTATCGAGTTACCAATTTAATTATTAAATCTAAATACTGTAATGTTTTTTTTTTTCCGAAGTTGAGAATCTCCTTAGAATTTGGTGTGAACGGTGAGTGTAATAAAATAATAAACACCCTTTTATGTATTCAATACAGTTGCACAATCTTCTGGCTCTTAATGTGAAAACACATCAAAATTATTAGTGATTTAAGGCTGTAAGATGACAGGTAATGACTTTTTACAATAAACCAACGACATAGTTATTATGATGTAGATATGGTTGACCGTTGATATAATATGAGAAGGAGTTAGTCGGGGGTGCGGTCAGATAAATACTAAATTAAAATATAGTAATTATTTTATTTTAATTTTGCCGACGTTTCGTCACTTTGCAGATCGTCTTCAGGGCTACAAAAGATACAAAACATGTTGAAAATAAAAATTAAATATAAGTAGATATAAAATAAGAAGAAGTTGTCAGATACAGAAATAAAAGATGATATGAGAGATATAGTGGGTGACAATTTAATAAAATATTAAGTATTATATATGTAGAAGATACAAATAAATGGAAAATAAGTATTAATAAAAAAATAATAAAAATAAAAATAAAAGAGAATATAGCATGTAAGTTAAAGGTAAACAGATTGCGATAAAAGATAAGGAATAAGTGTATAACAAACTAATAGAGATTACATTAGATAACTGTGGGTTTACCAGATAAATAAAATGAATGTTAACTATTAAATAGATTGAAAATTGAATAAGTAATGTTACAGTAAAGTTAAAATAAGAATAAGATAAAATAATAATAAGATATCAGTGGATAACAAGCAAGTGGAGGTTACCTTTGATTGTAAGTAAACAGATAACGGGACTGAAGGTTAAGAAGTGAAGAAATTGAAAAATAAGGAAACATTAGTGTAATATCGTTAGGATAAATTATTAAGTAAAAATAACTCTATAAGAAAACAATAATTTTAAAAGAGAACTTAAGAAAAAATTTAAAACGTAAGAATAAATGTAAAACAAGGTTATGATGATAAAGAAACAAAAAACAAGTTGTACTATATATAGATGGCAATTGACATTCAGTTTTTTGAAAGCGGTAATGTAATATTAGGCTGCATGAAGATAATAATAAGGTGTATAGTTGAAGGATAGGTGTGTTAAGAAAAGAATCACAATAAAAGTCAAAACATACCGTAGGATGTAGCACTTCGGGAGGCAGTTGAAACACTGGCAGTATCAAAAACACACATAAACACACACACACACACATATATATATATATATATATATATATACATACATACATACATAAACACATACACACATATATATATACATATATGTACACCATTCATATATATACAAACATGCATACATGACAAGTAAAAAAAGAATTAAATTCAATATATTTAGTTATAAAAGCTGACAATTCCTAAGAATTTTTTTTTATACAAAATTTAGTACCTTTTTAAAGGAATTACTAAAATAGCCTGTGTTCTATTTGTGTCCTTCTGATAAAACGAGTGGGTGGGAGGATGAAACAGAAGCGCCCACTCACTGGGGCTTGGACAGTGGGTCACTGCTCTTCGCTGATTGCCTCGCTGACCTTTGTATTTGCTAATCCCACTGTTTCCGACAGCTCCATGCTTTCTGTTTCTTGCTTTTCTATCTGCCGTTTCAACTTATCACGCAGAGGAATGAATTAATATACTTCTGAGAATTAGCATTCCTAAATATGTTATACCATTATATTATATATTATACCACCAACATGCTAATATCCCATCTCTTGTAAAATATTTAATCTTACTAAGAAAGGGAGGATTTTTTTTGTTTAAGCAAATACTACTTTATACTACCTTGACACTTTTTTGTGACCATTGATTGAGACTGAGGACTCTCATTCGGCTATGTGAAGCTCATTCGGGTAAAGTCGGCTCAAGTCAACTAATTTCTGCATAAGGATTAAAATATCTCAGAAACTAAAAATGGAGCGTGCGTACTGTAAGGGAGGAAATGTTCAAAATTTCATCCTCTTTGTAATGAGTTATAAGAGCCTATTTAATATCATATAATTATCGATAATTCACAGCATTGTTCCACTGGATTTAGTGTCGAAATCATTAAATTCTCCCCAAATTTTATACAAAGAAGGAGACTTCATTTTCTCATGACCCATACTGAATTTATGGAACATTTTATTAATGTTACCATGGAGGTAATTATGAAGTTCAATCAGTTACAGAGAAATATGAATGATGATCTTTGTAGTTGCATATTCACACAACGAAAAAAGATATGTACTTAATATTTAATAGTTGACCGTTGCATTATAAAGGAAGGAGATAAACCGGGGAGGCGGTCATAAATAGGTTGAATAGTGGTTAAACTGTTTTATTAAAAGCCAACGTTTCGACCCGACTTTGAAAGTCTTCTTCTGGACTAGAACGGACAAGATACAAAACGATAGAGAATTATGAAAGTTACATAATATTATGACAAAAAATTATAAACAATGTGTATAAGCTTATTAAAATTATAAATAGTAAGTGCATTAAAATATAAACAGAGTAAGCTAAGTAACAAAATCCTAAACTGAAGTAAATAGATGTTAACAATTGTTGTAGTGTAATATAAGATATATGCAAATGTGAATATACTTCTATACATCTACAGAAGAGATTGAAAGAAAATAAAAAAGGATTTTTGGAAAAAGATACACTATTCGAGTTTTTTTTTTACTGTATTGTTAATAAACGCACTATTTAAGAATATTTATAATAAACTCTGAATTCTCCACTTTATATAACGTATAATATAACCATAGATGAACAGTTCTTTGATAATCATTATTATCTAAACTGTTATTAGAAATTCAGCACTTAGATTTCAATCAAAAGTATTCATTGTATATTTTAGTTTTCATTACCCTATTGTTTTCATTTTTAGAGTATGGTACAAATGAGGATCAGTCAAAGTTTTAGTAATTCATACACAATTATAATTGTATATATTGTAAATGTTATTACTTCGTGAATATAGAAAAAAAAAATGTATATTTCATATTAATAATCCCGCCATGTTTTCACTTCTGTCGTGTGGTCTTAAAAACTCATCGTAGTTGTTTTTTTTTTATTTTGGCAAATATCCTCTAGAGCATTGCATATTAAAACCAGTGCATTGATAAAAACAATTGTTGACAATGGTTCGAAAATTCTTTTCATGTTTTATAAAATGTTGTCCCTCTCTCTCTCTCTTTTTTTTTTAATAAGCCACTATATTCCCGAATTGGAAGATGAAAAGTCCGAAATTCCCATTGACAGAAAACATAAATTTTCATTTGTGTCACTCCTGGGAACTATAACATGTTGCTCCACCAATTTTTAACAACAGAGAGTCTAGGCGTTCCTACTGAACTAAATAATAAAATAGGCACCTCACCAATCTTCTCAGTCTATTTCTGTTCCCCTTAGCAGTGTAAAACTATTCAATTATGAGAATATGTTCCTTCGAAACATACAAATACTAATTTAAGTTTTAAAGTAATAATAAATAGCATTTATAGAATTGTTATTAAGAATTAATTGATTATTTAATTCCATTAGATTAGCAATTGAAAGTTGGCCTGTGTCTCTTATGTCAATCTTCTAAACTGCAACGATTAAGCATACATATATATATAACTCTACGTTTCTGTATTCTACTTTTCTAAGGCAGTATAATATATTTAATATGTAAGGTACTTCATATATATCTATCTGGTAAATATATCTTTACTTCAATAAAGAGATATTTTTCTATCGGTCAGGAAGGGACCCGAGATATTTTAACACTAATATTTATTTATTAAATATGAATAAGAAAGGCTAGGATAACCACAATCTCCCTGCTGTGATATATTGATAGAGGGATATATATGTATGTGTGTGTGTGTGTGTGTGTGTGTGTCTGATATGCTAAGATGTAGTTAAGAACTGATTTCCTTTCCAATGAAAATCTATAAAGTTACCAATATAATTATTAAATATGAGTACTACATTTCTGTCTCAATATATTATTTTAAAGGGCCTTGTCCCAGAATAAATATAGTATTATTATTAGAAAATAAAATAAAGGATGTTATATGCATATGTTATCCATGGGAATAAAAAAAAAATTAAGAACATTGAATGCGGAAATCGTTGTATGAGTAATTCGCTTTAAATCTAAATTGAAAAAGTGAAACTTTAGTTCAAGAACTCATTATATCTTCTCATCGATGTCGTGTATTATCTGTTACTATAAGTAATTCGTTAATAAATCGTTAAAGCTATTTATAACTATTATTTAAACGTACTACGGACAATTTCTGAGTAGTTATTAAAAATATATGATTCTTTTATAAAACAAAGTTAACTTTGTAAAAATTCGGCTTGGTAATGACTGAAGAAATAAGAAAGAATAACAACGGAAACGAAGAAGGGGAAAGATCCTTGACAACTTGATCTTAGAATCTCTCAGAAGATTCTTGGAATAATAATAACATAACTTTTCCTAACAAAAAAGAACTTTTCTTTATGGTAATTCGTTAAACATTTTTATATTCGGAACTCCCCAACTTTCAAGTTCCAGCCAAGTATAATAATGGCTCACAGTCAACTTAGACAGTAGACAGTAGTTTTAATTGCATTTAGCAAAGCTCTATTGCAAATATACATTCGAGAACAATTTATCTTTTACATCGGCTGAACTAATTTATCTTATTTCTTTCCTTGACATTATATTTTTTATGTATTCATATTTTTTAGAAATATATCCCGTTCTAATATTTACATTAGCTATCATACATATTAAGTTCATTGGATGATCGTACACTGAAAAGATAATTACTACCACGGATATTATAAATTCTAGTCAAGGATTTTTCGGTGAAGAATGATGTCTCTGCTTAATTTAAAACCGTCTTTTTGTTTTATCAAAATATATTTTTCTATATTAGAACGTTTCGCTTGTTTAGTGAAGAACGAATTTCTTGTGTTTAAATTTTCGAAGTTGACAAGTTACTACAGCAGAGTGTATACTATAGCGAAACGCCAATAGTAGTGGCCGATAATAGAAGCGTGGATGAGAAAAATAAATAAATAAGAATTTCCATTAACAATGGATCTTACTGTTATTATTTTTTATAACACACACTTGATTCTGAGAAGAAATCGCATTAAAAAATTACTGTTTCTTTCCAATGATAACTTCACATTTAAGAAGATTAAAAATGCCTACATTATCAGATAAATGTTATACGTCTCTATTTTCTCGGAATAATCTAAAAGTTTGCACCTTAAATCAATTCGTTATGAAAAGGACGTTTAATCTTTACAATAATTATCTTACTCCAAATAATATTGAATAACAAAATAAAACGGATGACTAATTTTTTTACGTAATTACGTTTAATAATTAAAGCATATCTTAACTTCAAGTTTGGAGTAGGTTTATAGTGAAATGTAATTCTAGGATGTTGGAAATATAATTATTCCCCATGCTTATAAAACATTATCCTATAATCAAAAACCAGTTGTTGGGTTTCCTTAAACTTTTATTATAAAGCTTTGCAGAAGTAATAAATCGGAGTACTTCTTTACCTTTATAAAACCCTTATTGGTAAGAAAAAAAAAAATATATATATATATATATATATATATATCAATCAGGAATAGTCGAGGAAGTCCATCCCCGCGACCATTTTCTAAAAATCCAGTTCCGTTCTTGGAAGATGATGACCGTTGGAAAAGATCGTGAAATTAACACCTCACAAATTGAGTTGGAAGTAATTTTTGTTACCACATTAAGGGTACTAGGCATGTTCGACAAGTCGTGCTTCCTTACCTGAAATCCGCCTGAAACTTAAAGATGAAGAGGGGAAATCGATCGATCATTTTTTGTGATGAAATCACCAAATACATCGATAAACTTTATAAATCATAGAAATCCGTCCTCTCTTTACATTTATTTTGGAGTGGTGCCTATATATGATAGGAATATATCTGTCTACTTAGTATCATCCCTTGATTGTAGGTGTGTTCAATATCCAACGCTGATAATTGTATTGACATTAAATTAATGATTCGCTGAAGAACTAAAAACATAAAATAATTTTAAAGTTATAGTCCGTGGTACAGACACATTCTTTTTTATCGAATTATTAACATCCGCCTAAAACTTCGTAAATACCTTCATCTCATCGTAGCCTAAAACTACTTTATTGACGAAAATTCTCGGAATTGAGGCGTTTTCAATCTGGAGATCGGCAAATTTTTTCCATTTAATTAGGTACTATAAACTCGTAAATACCCATTTGCTTCACACCTGAATCGTAAGATAATTTGATCATAAAATTCAGAAAAAAATATGGCCTTAAAAAACACCTTTTGGCGTGACGTATTCTCCCAACATTTCTAAATAACGAGATTACATAGGTCAAACGGCACAACATTTTTGTAGGCCACCTTTTTTTTTTGTGCACAAATTGTCTTACGATCCAAGTGGGAAGCAAATGGATATTTACGAGTTTTAGTACCTAATTAAATAGACAAAGATTGCCGATCTTCAGATTGAAAACCACCGTATTCCGCGACTGTTCATAAATAAAATAGTTGTAGGTTACGATGAAATGAAGGTATTTACGAAATTTCGGGCGGGTGTTAGTAATTTGATAAAAAAAAAGGATCTGTATCACGGACTATAATTAAATACATTAATTTTCCCAATATATTTGTTCTAGCTAAAATAATTTCCAAACTTGTAGAGTATGTTCTTATTATAAAAAAAAAAAATCTTTAAAAATGCATTTATAACAAGTGAAAATCTTATTATACCTGATTAAGTAATATATTTTTACTAATATAACTAATTAATACATACTACATACTTAGGCCTAGCGAATAATATCAACTAATTAAGGCAGAACAGTCGATGGATTTTAGACTCCAACTGCTCCGGCTATTGGTTTGATGTAAATCTGGTTCTGATGAACGCATCCTGAGTCCCGTGTCGCTCATAAATCCGAAGAGAGGCGCAGTATAGCAGAGGGTCGCAACCCGAGGGGCAGAGCACAATGGACGACCGATGGCCTCCGGCAGGACCGGATGGTTACACTCAGGTCTTCCATCAGCCGTGAGGGGAAGGGAGGGGGGAAGGCTTAGTCTATTCTGACCTAGTTCGCGATGGGGGAGGGGTAATAGTCGCTGTGTCTTCTTCACTGCTGCGTAATGAGTGTCCGCCATGGCTAATACCTTCAAGAACTTATTGCTGCCTACAATGTGTCAGGCATGTTTTTTTTTCCACCTCTAGGCGTGCCTACCTGCTTACCCTTTCTAGCATTCCAGGGAAGCAAACCTATTCTAATCAGAGTTGTAAGGTATCTTCCACGAAATAAATTTCAGCCTGCCCAGACCAGATTCGAACCAGCTTCGCTAAAAAAGATAATGTTGAAGTTTACGCTTAAAGATGCTAGATAATTGCGACCTATATCAAGCAAGTGTAATAAAGTAAGAACGAAACTCTATTTTAATCTTGTTCATCCCTAGATTTCGGCACTCTTCTCTTGCGAAGATGCTGACCTCACAGAAATCTAAAATTAATAAATGCAACAAATAGTAAGAAGTGCTAAGAATTCAAAGTTATTAATTCTTTTAAAGCAAATTGCATTGCATCCTCATTATTCGTTGTAATAAAAGAGCAAAGCTGGAGAAACTCGGTACTTTAAAAGAGGACAGAAAATGGTAATAGACACGAAAAGAACATAAATTTCATAAGTAGTCCATGGTAGTTGTGGCTATCTATGATAGGGATCTATGATTATTCTGACTACTCATTGCTCTAACTTTTTTTTTTCTCCCCTTCATCGCCTTTTACGTTTTATGAACGTAAAAAATAGTTATTCCTTAATAACAATTTCATGTTATCCGCCTTGTACTCTATACCTCTGCAGAAGTTTTTGTTCTTATTAGGAATAACTTTGTCCTCTAAATTAATTCGGAACGTAAAATCACAAAAATATGTTAACAAAAGTCAACATTTTACTACTGTTAATTTTTTAATTCTCAACAATCAAAAATACTTCTTTCTTTTCTTGTGTTAACCAAGCAAATGATACGTTTAAGTTAGTCTTAAAACCATGTTCAACGTGGATTAGATAAAAAAATTACAGGCATTGAAAGTTTTGATAATGTATTAAAGACAAGTCGGTATAACTACAATACAGACCCACAGTACAATAGCAGCACGGTACATTATACTGTATTGAACTACAGGTAATAGGTCGTATCACAAAGAAATATTTTATACTCTTTCTCTTTATCATATTAACAGTGTTTTCGGAACAGACGATGGTTCTCGTTACGACTTTTCCCCTGATTATTGAGTACGGATATTTATTCTTACCTTATACCCTAAGTACTTGAGACAACTGCAGGAAGTACCGTTCGATATGTAGTATATATAGTTCGAAATGTTTGATTACGGTAACTTGATTTGAATCAAATATCACCAACAGATCTCATAAATGTATTTTTAGGTTAGTTCAAGTTTGAATTTGGTGTGGACTGAATATGGGTTGGATCTTTCCCTGAAAATAAACATTTGTGAAAAAAAAATAGATCTTATTGAAAATAATAAATGCAAAAAAAAAAAAAAAAAATGCGTACTTAATCAATTTTAGAACGGAAAATAAAATAATAAATGAAGGAACGAACAAAAATTGCAATTTTTGAATTTTTCGTTAAAAATGAAACCATTCTGCTTTAGGTGGTAATTAGGTCATGCCATAAGCTGTGGACTCCTATGATGTTGAAGATGGTCTTGATTTTCTTGGCTCACTTTTTTTCCTGTTTATCTTCTCATCAGGTTGTTTGACTTTGGTTTTAGAACATAATAGTTCTTTCACATTGTCTGTTAAAAAATGTTTACACTTCACTGTAGCCTAATCTTAAAGTTCAGGAATAATTGACAACAAAATGGAGGCCAATAAAATAGTGTTGAGGCCAGAATTATATATAAATATTTTCTGGTTGATTCCTGAACAATCATTATACAACAGTTAAATTCCCTATGGTTGAACATTAATCATTACAGGTTGTTTTGTTTCAAAGCATGGAGAATTCTTGTCATACTTGTCATAATTACAACACTTATGTGATTTAGAGCGTGTTATTTAAATGTCACCATTACATTCTTTCGAAAAAGTCCGAAAAAAACAATACCATGATTAGTTTTTTCTTTTTTTTAACTTGAAAACATTTGAAAAAGAACGTTACGACTGAGGACGTCAAATAATATCAGAACGACTGTACAATAGTTTAATTATTAAACTATTAAAAACAAAAATTAATGAAAACAAAACGAAGAATTGCTGATTTAAAACATTGTTCCTGCGGATTCAATTTGACCAGGATAAATTACCAGGAAAGTTAGTTTCTTTAACTTTTTTCCCTCCTTGGTTTTATTAATTTACTAGAGTTTTTCTTGTATAAAAAATTAAGGTCAATATCTAAGACCTTGAAATAATTCTAAAAATTTTAAAAAATAATTGCACTATATTTCGAGATTCATATAGCAAGAATATGGGGTATATTTAACTTACCCCTTTATCCTAGAATTCTTATCACACTATCCCATTAAATTATTAAAAAATTGTATTAATATTTATAAGGTGACTTGGGTTTTCTAAATTCACTTTACGATTTCGATACAATATGTGAAGCACAAATAAAAGAAAAATACCGTGTGCTAGTTGGAGGAGACTGGAAATCAAGAATTCATGAACTCTTTCCATGCAGCTCAGGAGCAAGGCTATTTTACGGGAGAAAAATTGCTTTGTGGTGTATCAGGAAAAAACGGCTAGTGGTTTCGTAAAATATTTCTTAATGGCTTTTTGGGTTTCTTGAATAAACCATCAAATCAGGTGTCTATATATTATATAAATATGTCATATATTTTCTATATATATTTTTTAAATTTAGAAACATTCTACGATTCACAAATTAATAGTAAGTTGTAATGTAAGGTGACAAAAGTTTTGATTTGAAGATAAGTTTTGATGTTCAATGTTACATTTATGTTACCAACTTATTTATAAACAGAACTAAAATTATTTCGATTATAATATTAATGTATTGCATTACTAAAATCGCTTAATTCGGCAACTGTGTGTAATTATTAGGGCAATCAAATGAAAGTTTGCCTAACTATAACAGTAAAATTGGCATCTGAGAGATTAGAAACGATCAGAATCCTACAGTTTCATAGCATTAAGTTTTTATGAAAAACGTAAATGACCTGTTGTAAAGGTGAAGAGGAGAAATTCAACGATGATTTTGTGTGATGAAATTAGAAAATTCATCGATAAACTTTATAAATCATAGACATCCGTTCTCTCTTTACATCTATTTTGGAGTCATGCCTACATATGACAGGAATATGTCTGTCTACTTTGTATTATCCCTTGATTGTAGGTGTGTTCAATATCCAAAGCTTCTAATCGTATTGACAATAAATTAATGAATCACTGAATAAGTAAAAATATAAAATCATTTTAAAGTTATATTCGGTTTTCTTCTGTTCCATTCAACAACACAACAATTACACAGAGTTACTGACTGCATTGCTGGACCACTACAGCAAAAACAATAAGCAACCGGCGTGTTTCTGGATGTTGCCCAGGCATTCGAAAAATTCTGGCACCAGGGACTTCTCTTTAAACTCAAGACACTACTACCTCATACATATTACCTCATTCTGCAATCTTTCCTTTTCGACAGACTTTTCGCTGTCCGACAAGGCCTAGAAATTTCCTCAATTCGACCAGAGTTAGCAGGAGTACCTCAAGGATCAATACTGGCTCCTTTACTCTAAATTATATATACGCATGACACACCTATCAACTCCGAAACATTGACCGCCACCTACGCTGATGATACAATTTTAACAAAACACCATAACCCCAGACCAGCCTCAATAAATTTACAAAATCATTTACTGACTTTACAAAATTAGTACTCACTTTGGAAAATAAGATTAAATCATGATAAGTCACAACATATAACATTTACACTTCGACGAGAAACGTGCCCACCAGTTTATATAGGAGTGAACCAAATTCCTGAGACAAACACAGTACGTTATCTGGGACTAATATTCAAGAGAAGGATGACGTGGGGCCCACACGTCAAAATGAAACGACATACCTTAAACACGCGACTGAAAATACTGTACTCACTCTTTCCTAAATCGAAATTGAAAGTTCGACAAAAACTAAAAACATACGCTTACCTACTCAAACCCATCTGGACATACGCCTTTCAGATTTAAGGTTCGGCAAAAAAGACGCACTTACAAAGACTACAGTAATTTCAAGTTCAGTAATTTTAAGTTCACGTTAATCTAACAAAATCTAAAGATTAAAGACCGTTATCACTTATTTTATTCTCTTAATAATCGTTTCTGAGGAGAGAACGCGATCTGTAGTGGCGATTCCAGAACGCTGCCCGCGGTTGACTGGCGATTTAGTTCTATTTCTGTCTGCTATCTTAATAACACTAAAAGCGATCTACTGCAATGATTCTGAATAAAAATGTTCGTACCTTGTGCCTTTAGAAATGCTAATAACTCACATAAAGAAACACTACTATTATGGTATTTGGAATTAAATGGTTACCATAACCATTTAAACAACATTTACTACCAAGTAAAGAATCTTATTTTACACCAATATAGACTATATTATTGATATTTGTATTATATAATATTTAGAATTCGGAAAATGGATTCAAATTATCTTAGGTAATAGACCTCCTGGTATACCCTATTATAATAGATCGCAGTGCTAGTCCAAGCCAATGTACAATAGAATTGGAACGTCTAATTTTATCACGTGAATCTACCTCCACCACCACAGCCCGCTATAGAACTTGAATATGAGTGCAACTGGATCCAGTTTTAGTTTTGCGATTTCCCTTTACAACTATTTACTATAAAATAATGGTTCCTAATAATGCTCTAAATAATTTACTTTTCAATGATCTTGTTACACTAACGTAACTCTCTTGTAAAAAGCATTGTATAAAAGGTAATGAAGCCAACACTTCCTTTATGATAGTCTGACTAATACTGTTATCCTGATACAAAATTAAAATAAAATATTTGTGCCATCGCCAACGAATAAGTGGGACTTATACACTCCAACCTCTCTTTGACTCGATGGCCCTTTGTCGCCCTATCGAATGTCGGTTCTAAATATTATACAGAATCTGTTTGTCCTTAGTGAGAGCAGCACATTTCATAGTGATTGTGATCGATTTTGATTTGTTTCCGTTTTGGTATCAAGCTAAGCTTTATTCTGTGAAGTTGGATATCCTGGATATCTACATATTTGTTATAACTTTATATTTTTATTTAGACATCTGCTAATGTATTATATATGTTTTTTGTAAAAAAAAAATCTTTTGGGGGAAAATATGCAAGTTGTATTTATACATATATCATTACTTAATAGTAATGAACCTCCTCTGTGTAGTTTAATCGGGAATCGCGATGGGTTTTCGAGGATGCCATGAGCATCAGGAAAGTGATTAGTACCTGGAGGAGTGACCGCTAACCAGAGAAAACCATCCTATTCTGGTATTCTCCCGATGTAAAGAATGTCCACATATGAAGAATTGGTGTAACCAATATATTTTTGTATTAACTCTTCCAATGTTTCATTCGGGCGTTGTTAGATTTATCCTATCTAAAAAATTACCGTAATATCTCTTCAGTAATAAGCTATAGCTAACTACAAGACTCTTGCGCAAGAACAAGACCGAGACCAAAACTGAGTGCGCAAGACCAAGACTCGTTTTGGTCTCGCATTTGGGGATCACTAATTATGGAAGCTATTGTTGACAACAATGTGAGTTCCTCCTTGCCACTTAGGCTATCGGAAGCAGTCGTTATCTTATGTCCATAAGATAACGACAACTCGTTGCCAAAAATATCCATTGCTTGTAACACCAGTTCAAAAACACATCGTTCGGCACTGCATACCATGTAGAGCTTTGACCGTGAGTCGCGGATACCTTTATCTCTAAATCTAACTTTAAGCTGATATGAAACATAAATGGTGTTCTATTACCAGACCAACTGGCCAGTCCACTTTCAACCGACATATTTCCATGTAATCGGTTCATTGAGAGTGACAGATTGGTAATTAATTGATAGAGAACTCCATGTAATTTTGCTGAAATACAATACATAAACTAAAGCCACGGATATATATTTGATATCTTGGAAACTACAGAGCGATTCTATGTTAAAATATTAAATGGTCATCATGCCTAGGTTCGGTCTATATGCCTTGGCTTCGAAAAGGTGGCTTCCCTAGCATACTGAATTACATGCTGAAGAATAACTTAAAGTTCTATAAACAGTGCAGCATATTTTGTAAACAACATTTTTTAGCACTAGGTATCCGTACATGAAATCACATCGCAAAGATCAGTCAACGCTCAAAATTCAGACCAAACCATTAGGCGGACTGAACACAATATATGTGGAGGAACACTGAAACCCCATGTAGATCAGATGACTGGGAGTTCGAAGAGGAAGCGGAGCGGACAAGAAAGGAACGTTTTAAAGTTTTAGTCTTGTGGGTGGGAGTATAGAGATCAGATACAGGGTATCTTGTTTTCTATGAATGTTCTGAGGGTTCGAACTAGAAAATACTGTAAATGTTGATGTTGGACTGTTGTTCACGTGCATAAAGTGAGAACTTTAGATAACAACTTACGACAATAAACTATATACCAACATATACGTACTATCTACTCTCTTTTTCATCTCAAACAACACGAACACGCAAAAAGATTTATAAACGACATGGCCACGACTGACATGCTCGTTGGGAGGAGACTATAAAGGAGCTGTACGAGAGATCTCCTAACCTAAATCAAGGAAGTAAATAAAGACCAGGAAGAAGTGCTGCGGTGTGTTATCCTTCCTCATGTCTATAATGTCGGTGCTTAATCATCACAACACTTCTGCTTATTGCCAACACCATGACAGGTGGGAATACATATTTAAAAAGAAAAAAAAATCTTATTTAATCATGTACCTTTTTTTTTCGTACGTATTTATAATTTTTTTTTGTCTTTAATTCTTCATCCGCACCTGTCATGGTAGTGACAATTAGCAGATTTGTTGTTAAGTTCAAATGGCATGATAGGCATGACGAAGAATGGAGCCCAGCAGCACCTCTTCCCTGGCCTGTTTACATCCTAAAATAAGGAAAGGAGATCTATCTTCCAGCTCCTTTTCGGTCGCCTCCTGATGAGCATTTTGGTTGTTGTTTGGTTGTCCTATGTCGGTATGTAAAGTCTTGTTGTTGGCTTACCAGGGAGCTGCAGTTATTAGTCTTAAAATTTTAGATTGAAAGGATTGTAGTTTTTGTAAGTAAGTCTTTTTTGCTGAATTCTGTGAGGCGTATGTCCAAATGGGTTTGAGCAGGTAAGTGTATGTATTTAGTTATTGTCTAATTTTCAATTTTGATTTATAAAATATTGAATATAGTATTTTCAGTTGCTTGTCCAAAGTCTTTCTTTTTATTTTGACGTGTGGACCCCAAGTCATCCTTCTGTCAAATATTAGTCCGAGGTAGCGCATAGTGTCCGTCTAAGGAATTAGATTGTTGCTGATATAAACTGGTGGGCATGTGTCTCGTCGATGCGTAAATGTTATGTGTTGTGATTTAATCTAATTTTCCAAAGTGAATACCAATTTTGTAAATTTAGTAAGTGATTTTGTAAATTCAATGAGGCTAGTTTGAGGTCGTGGTGTTTTGTTAAAATTTCTGTATCGTCAGCGTAAGTAGCAGTCAATGTTTCAGAGGTGGTAGACATGTCATGCGTATAGACAATGTATATACATTTTTAAATTGCATTATATATTTTTTTATTTGGCAGTAGAAAAAATATTTGGTTTTACTTTAAAAAAATACAGATTATGATTGTACATCGATATACTTATTAGGTTCATCATGTATATTCTTGACACATGGACCTTACAGTTTCCACCCAATGTCCGCTTCCGATCGTCCTTATATCTCTGCGTCCTTCTTCTATACTAAGACCCTAGGCTAGGGCTGAGGGATGACTATCCTGTAGCAGAGACAGCGGCCGAGGAGCGGTAGGGGGGAGCGGTGGGAATTGATTGGGGGCGGCAGTCTGCCGGCGGTGATGGAGGCGGCAGGGCTGGCTCTGTCCCCGAGGCGCCCACATTGCACTCTCCAGTGCCCCACATGTGCATCCCTCCTCGAGACCATCTACAACCACCACAGTGAGTAGGCCATCTTGTCTTCTCTATGTCTCAGGGATGGCGGTTGTCATTGTTGGTGTCCAGGCGCGAGAGGATGTCCTGATCAAAGGTGCTCCGTCTCAAGATCTACGGGTTCCTCATAGCCTTAGTGCGACGAAATAAAATCACATATAACATTTATAAAAAAAAAAAAAATAAATCTGATGAGAAACAATATGTTCAATATATAAACAGACATCTTTCTCTGTACTACTCAAAATACGATCACGATTAAGTTAAGATTAATTGCTATCAATCATTGAAAACTTACTGATAGAATCCATTACAATCTCACTTAAAAATCTTGTGTGGAATTATTTTTATTTCAAATATTTACTATTATATATTCAAACTGTATTTTTAAAACTGAATATTTTTTGTATTTCGTATCACGGGTAAACGTATAGATAATCCATCCTTTTTTTTTAAATATTTTTTTATCATAGTCCCTGTCGTTAAATATTTTGGTCTTAAATTCTAGTAATTGCCTACCTTCTAAATACCTCTTTTACTGACATGAATCTTTCTTAGGTTTACTGAAGTTTCATTTCTTTATCTTTGAATGATAATCCTTCAGTATTCAGTTATATTAGAAAAGTTGGATCAAATCATTCAATATATCTCGATGTACTGACTTAATAAAAATTGATGTGATATTGTATAATTCCTATATAAATACTTCATTATAGGATAACTATTAATGAAATCATGTTTAAAGTATAAATAAACAAACTTTGCAAAAGTTGTTGATGTGATTTTAGGCTTAAAATATCTCTTTTATTCGCATGATTCAATTATTTATAAGAAAAATAATTAAGCGTGGTTTGTAAAGATAGAATAGTTGATGGTGTGTTGATTTCCTATTTGAAAATATTTTGAAATTTCGCCTTTATAAATGCTTAAGAAATGTTCCATACATATTACATAAAAGTATTACATAAATACTTTGATACAGATTGCCTTACTTGTCGAATTCTAATTAGAAAAAAAATTTACTCGTCACTAAAATAACGAAGTAATAACTATCTAATATAATGCATATATATATATATATATATATATATATATATATATATATATATATATATATATATATATATATATATATATATATATACATACTTTTTAATCATTTGCAGATTTTTTTTATGCTGTCATGAGTTAATTTGCATCTGAATAAATTTTGTTAATAAATGGTTTTACAATAAAAAAAGTGAAATCGAAGCGGTTGTTTATTTTATTTTCGCTAAAAATAAACAGCTGAATGAATAGAGTTATTTAAATATTTAAAAAAAACAAGTATTTATAAATAAATTAACATTTAAGGTAATTCTCAGTTCATTTATAATTCCGTTTATTTAATGTTTATTTCTGAATAAATGTATAAAATGTGTTAATAATATTTGTTAACATTTTCTAATTCCTAACTTCATTTATTTAAATGTTGTATTACAATAAAAATACAGAATTATTAATTTGAAAAATGATTTGTTATTAAGTACATTTTATTTATTGAAATGTAATAATAAACAAGAAAAATAGTTATATAAATTTTGATCAAAAAAATAGAAATTTGACTTGATATAGAAAAGATAGTTTCATGTAACTTTGTAAATATCAAAAAAAATTAATTTGTGTAAAGATGAAGACAATCTGATTTTTAATGATTCGTGCTCTATTATTTAATATATTTTGTTTGATAGTTCTGCATTTTAGTTTTAAATTAGTTTTACAATTTCTGGATATTTTAGTTATACATTTATCTAATTTATTTTCATTGTCCTAAGTATTTATTTAAAATGATTACAAGAAACATATTAATTTTAATTTGTTGTTTCCCCTTTATCTTTACTAGAACTCCATATTTTATTCATGATTTGCTTATATTATTATTCTATTGTACAACTATACAGTTTTAATTAATTTTAATTCGTATATTTCCAATTGTCATAGATGTGAGTCACAATCATTAAGCTTGTTGATAAATATTCCACTGAAATTTCAGGAAATAAATCAGCACCTTTCTCGTTCTTGATTTAATTTCTTGATACTGCAAGGAAGTTCTCTCAACAAACTCCTTTTTTTTTCGTCAAACACCAAGTTATTAGTTAATCTTTTGGATTGGCAAATACTTAAGTTTTTGTATAGGTGCATGTCTTTTGTTAAAATATAAATCTGTGAGGCGCATATCTGTATGTAATTAAGTTGAAATGTGTATGTATTCTTTTTCTGTTTAATTTTCAACTTTGATACTTTAAAAATACTTTACAGTTATTTCAGTCGTTTATTTAGCATTATTCGTTTCTTTTGAATGTATTGAACATTATTATTATAATATTATTATAAGGAAACGTATTGTGTAGGTCCGAAGAATTTGGCTGTCGATGATATAAACTAGCGAACAAATATTTCCTCGAAGTGCAAACGCTATATGCTGTTATTCGTCATGATTTAATATCATTTTCCAAAATCAGCTTCAGTTGTGTAAGTTTGGTAAATGGTTTCGTAAACTAAGTGAGGCCAGTATGTAATCATATTTTTATTATAGTTGATAGTTGTGCCGCAGGCTGATTGATAGCTAGCTGTAAATTTTTTAGAAGTGTCAGATATGTCTTTTAGGTATATCATATAGAGTAAAGAATCCATTATTGATGCTTGGTGAACTCCTACCGTCATTGGGTGAATTGACGACATTTCTGAACACTTCAGGACTGTTTTGTTGAAAAATCCGTTGAAAAAAGTATAATATATATATATAGAATATGGAGTTTAGACAGGTTTATTCGTATGTCGTCAGATGATCCGCGGCACAGATCCGTTTTCATTAAATTATTAACATCCGTATAAAACTTCTTGAAGAGTTTCATCTTACCGTCATCATAACGCAACCTTTTTTATTTATGGATATTCTCATAATTTCTAATCATGAGATTGGTAAATTTTGTCAATTGAATAGGTAATAAAAATCATGAATGTACATTTGCTATCCACCTGAACCATAAGATAATTTGATCACGAAATAGAAAAAAATGATTACCTAGAAAAATATTGGGCTATTTGGGAGGACTTACAGCAAATCAAAATAACGAAGTTTTATCAGCCAAATGGGCCCAATATTTTGTAACCCACCTTTGTTCTCGAATTTTTTACTATATTGTAGTGCAAAACAAATAATTATTCGTGGGTTTTATTACTTCATTAAATTAATTAATTTTATTTTAATGTGTCCGATTTCTAGGATTTTCGTAGATAAAAAAATTATAAGTTTACGGTAAGATGAATGAAGTTTTAGACGGGTGTCATTAATTTGATAAAAAGTAGTCTCAATAGCAGACTAATACTTTAAATAATCTTTGGGAACATCCATGAACACCCCATTTACTGTAGCTTTCGCTTGTGTTCCAGAAATTTAGTCAGTAACTTTTAATAATTTGTAATTAATTTTCTTGGAATCGTTTATTCATTATTTATTTGACTTGACAATATTTCTATTATAATAGGAATCGATTTGTCCTTAACACTGATTCAGCTGCATATCATCGTCTGGAGCATTATGTATTTTCAGAGAACTTGTTGGAGCATTATATTCCAATAAGTTTATTTATAACTATGCAAAAGAAAATACCATCCCTTTCAAATACAAATATATTTCCTATATTCCTATTCTATCAGATAACATACAAAAATACTTAAAATCCACTATTACAAACTTACGTATCGGCGTTAAGTCCCACAATAAACTATCTTACCTTTTTACCAACTTTAAAGACCCTATACTTTTAAAACATCCATCTAATATAGTTTATCTCATCTACTCCTGATTGAGATAGTTCCTATATTAGTTAAACTTTTTTTTTTTTTCTTATGCCAGTCGTTGGTCATTTGGCCATCCGACATCTTGCTGCCCAGTATAATTTAGATTTTCTGATATATATATATATATATATATATATATATATATATATATATTTAAAAATATTTTGTCTCTTATGTCCCTCAAGGTAGGACATGCGTCTAGATGGTCTGCATCCATTGTTCCTAGATGACACAATTTACAGATAGGATCCTCAGCGACGCCTATCTTGTAGAGATGACTCTGCAGATAGTCGTGACCAGTAGCCAGGCGGAAGCAGGAAACTGCATCTCTTCACGGCAGCTCAGCTGGAATCGGATTATCCTTCAACCACTCGTAACGCTTCCCTTCCACTTTGCCGAAATGTACTTTTCTTATTTCCTCCTTCACTACCATCTTCACCATTCGCCGTATTGATTCGTAAGGTTTTGGATGTCTAGGCTGAGGCAAATCTGTTCCTCGCTTGGCAAGAATATCAGCCTCAACGTTACCCGGAATCCCATAATGATATTAGTTAAACTAAAAACCATCTCAAAACCCGTATTTGATAAACATAAAACATCCATAACTTCACGAAACCTTTTCGCTTCTAAACTATCAGAACATGCCTCGACTATTAACCAATTATTTATTAATTTTTAAAAAAACCTCCGCCCTTGCCATGGTCCCTAACCATAAAAAAAAAAGATTCATTTCCGAATCTATCCATATCCACATGGATCAGAGTCTTGCCAATCCAAAAGTTAATTAAGAATATTTTCTTAAAATATAGACACATATTGAATCTAAGAAGTCAATAATAGCTTTTATCAAAAATATATTTTATTGTTATCATTATTTGTTTATGTAATTTTTATTTTTTTCTAATTTTATTTATTTTCTCCATTTCGGTTTTCTATTGTCTATGTCCTCTTACTTTGAGTACAAGGAAAATACAAATACATATGTAAGTGTAGATACTTAGTTCAACAAGGCGCCGATATATGCAAGACCCACAAAACAGAGCAACCAGGCGTAATGGTAGGCTAAAATTAAGGGGCAAAACCATTGCAACATTATTGAGTTGACGTTTTTGTTCTGAAAGGTTATCTGGAGTATAGATATTAGTAACTTATTTTATCAGCTCACAGCTATAATAAACAAGTATATTTTAACTTTATTATTATAAATTATTACATAAATTATCGGTGTTTTTATGAATCGATGATGATGATCTTTATGAATTGAACATGAAAAGATTTAAGGCATTATTTATTGTTTGGAATATACATTTATTTCTACTGAAAAATGTTAATAACTCGATACTTACTTAAACATCTCAAAAATTTTAGACAATACAAAGGAAAACTGCTATTACTTTCACCCAAGATCAAGATGAATCCTCTGGAAGAAATCTTTAAACGTACAGCCCATCACGACAATTACGAAAGCGGTGGCCAAGAACCCTGCTGATATGATTTACGAGTATATCCTGAATATGTGATGGGATGTGGTGAAGATGCCAAAAAATTTGCTTTTTGTAAATCAATTCGTAGATCGCAAATTAAATGTTATATTTAAATTTTATGTTTGGTTAATAAATAAATAAAATTATTTTTAAAATCAAATTTAAGATCCCAACACAACGAAGAATTAAACCTAATTTATTCTAATATATTTTTTTTTACTCAAATAAAATTCACGTTGTTTTCACATCAAATCAAACGACTTGATTTAATAAAAGTAGAACACCATGTTATCTACGAAAAACTGCACACTAAAAACTTTATTCCAAACACATAAGGAGAGGTAAGTTCACCGAACCCATCCACTACAGCACTAACAATGAAACAAAGACAGTATACTTTAACTCTGACCACTTAAATTCAGCTATAGTATTACATGTATTTTATTTACTTGAGTTAGTTTACATCGTACTTTAGTGAACCATAAAAAAAAATAACACACATATAATATATATTACGTTGTTTGCAATAAAATGTTAACTATAGAAAAACAAAATTAATTGATTATAAATCATAGGATTAATTAAAAGATGAATAAATTAATGCGATGGAATTTGAAACGTTTTTATTTTTAAGTTAGGAACCATTAGCTGTTTTTCTAAAAAAAAAATTATAGTTTCATTATTATTCTACTAATTTCAAGGAAATAGCTAATTTAATTATTACTGTTTATGAAATTACATGCTTTCATATAGTTGTAAAAATATTTTGTATTATACGTTTTAGTAAATTCTAAAATGAGCGGATTAAAATAGTATTTCAAGAATCATATCATTGATATTATTTATTTATTTCAATAACATTTTATATACAAATTTATTATTAAAATATTGTTTTACTATAGATACTATTTTTGTTTCTATAATAAGTATACAAATTCACAATGATAAAAGTGTTGGTGTTTGCTATATTCCTTTCGTTGTTGAATTTTCCAATTAGGTACTATTGTATTTAGATTCATTTTTTATATGAATGTGCTACATAAATCACTGCCTGAAAAAAGGTATATAATTTTTTTAAATTTTATAATGGAGAAATTTACCTAAGGTAGGGAACATCATTCATTACTAGTAGGACATCAATAAAATAATGTAATAAAATAGAAGCATACCTAATTTTTAACTAATTAACTACAGTTTAGAGGATAGTTAGTTAAAAAAAAAATTAGTTCCAAGGTAATATTTTATTAATGATCAATGAATTACGATATGATTTTAATTACATCAACTAAGGTGGTATCTAAAACCTAAAAAAATACATAAAATTTAATTTACTGGAATAAAAAAAATCTGTAACACTACAACCAACTAAGGGTCCAGGTTTCACTACTTAGAAGCAATATCGTTCCCACAACGGTTGTACAAGATGTTATCAGCCAAGATCACGTTCAACCGCCGAGTTTTCTTTTTTTTTTTTTTTTTTTTTTTTAACCACAGTAAAGAGGAAAGTTTAGAAGCTAGTAGTCCTTGAGGAGGATGTCCCGACCAGTATTGCTTTTACGGAGTAAATAATTTATTAGCCACTGCCGGGCTCGAACCCAGAACGGAAGTTAAGAGTGCAGACGGAAGTTACTCACTGAAATATCCCGATTCATGGGGTTGAATTTCCTCAACACCCAAGACTCGTGAATTTAAACTTAGCATAGGTTACGGACGTGAGGTCACTGATTTCAAGGAAGCTTTTTAAGGTGATATTAGTGATACATATCCGACGGTTCTTGCCAAGGCGCTCTTGCAGCCGACAATGAAATATGTTATTAAATTTTCAATTTTTTAAATTACTGTTTTCTACCTTTGCTCTCTATGGATTTTTAAGTGATTACACATCAACAGTTGTTTTTTTTTTTTTTTGTAAAATAAGAAAAAATATATTGCTGATTGTATTACATGAATTCTAATATACGATAAATTACAAAAAAACTAAGACATAAATACAAAAAAAAAAAGACATTCCCAGTAAAGTAGGCAACGTAGATTTTCATCATGAAAAAGGAATTCGAATTCTTCTATTATGTCCTTTGTAATTTTTTTGTTATATTCTCTTTACCTATTTATTCCCACCTATTATGGTATTAACAATCAGCAGATTTGTTGTTATGATAAAGATTGACATATTCCGCATGAAGAAGGATAGTACCCAGCAGCATCTCTTTCTGTTCATTGTTTACTTCCTTGATTTAGGCGAGGAGATCTCTCATCCAGCTCCTTTTTAGTCTTCCCCTGATGGGCATGTTAGTCGTGGTCATGTCGTTTATAAGTCCGTTTGTGTGTCCGTGTTGTTTGAGATGAAGACGTGAGTAGAGAGTACGTATGTGTTAGTCTATAGTTCTTTTCATTTTATATTTCCACTTCTACTTTTTTTACGGAGGTCTGGTTTGTGCAAGTTGATGCAGTTTGTGGGATCGAAACTTCATGCTGATTTTCTTGTAGAAAATTGGAATCATGTTGTTGATATCAAAATTTATGTGATTTTCGAAAAAAAATTCTAGATTGGAGAAACTTTTAAGCCAAATGCTTTCATTTCTCGATTGCTATGATAATTAGTATTTAAGGATTTTTATAGTTACGAAATATGATTCTCAACTTTGTTTCTCCTTTTAAAAAAAAAATTTCAATCCACTTTGCTCCGTTTGTTGAGATAAATGGTTATACACATACTAGCTATATACGCTAAATATACACCGAGTGCGTCTCTTAAATAAGTTTTGATGCGTAAAGTCTGGTATATTGTCCCAATGCTGAAGATAACAATAAAACATTTATTGTAGATATTAGAAACGAAAAACACATCAGGATCCCATGCAATTTTTTTTTTCAATTATAAATTGAAAACTTACACTTTTTTAAAGTCTTGTGTCCATTTGATACGGTGAACCCAATTACTAAATTGATCAAGAATTTAAAAAATTGATTTCGAATTAAATTAAATAGATAGTTATATTTAATAATTCTACTAATAAAATAGGTATTACGTGCCTAGGGACAAATGGGCTGAGGAATAACCCTCATATTTGGTTCATAAGTATTAAGTAAATAAATTGTGTTTATATTTTTTCAGATCTGCTACGACCGTCAATATTTGAGTTATGTGTACATCCATGATCGGCGTCCTTTAGTAAAATAAATATTTTCTATTACCCTAAATGAAAATATATTTTCTGAATTTATCGTTACTCTATTGACTTCATGAGTTCGTTGTATTGACATAAAACTTTCGGAATAAACAAAAAAAATGTTATCAATTAATTCTAACTCTAAAAATCTAAAAAAATGATAAATGATGTAAACAAACGAAATTAGGGCAATATACTATTTTTACCCGTGATATTACTCTGATTAATTATTGAAATATACTATTTATCGAAAACAATACACAAGCTTTCGGTTATAGAATAACAAGACTGATGCTGTAAAACATTTTATTTCAACATATAATCTATAAATAAGTAAATAATATATAATCTAACCCTACAGCGCTCTATGGCAATCTCATATTGTCTGCAACAGTGCTGAAAGTCTTCTTATCTCAAATTGCAACACCAGCTATTTTCTAAAAAAAGAATACAAAAAAAGAAGAAAGATTTGATTATTTCAAAGCTCCTTTCCTACGCAGTTTCCTTATAAAATAACAGAACATGTAGGGTTTGAAAAATGTATTTATGATATTTGTTTTTGCAGATATACCGCACACTTTCTTTGTATGCTTTACAAATAAATAAAACTTTTAAAATGTATAAAGCAAGGTTTTTTTTAAAATATAATATTGCATCTGTTTAAAAAAAAAAATAATTCGGCTTTAATTTTTCTTTATTACTCTCATTTCTTTCGTAAAATGCCTCATTATAAAATGACATTAATTGTCTCTTCATTATTTAATGAAGAAAGGTCAAGAATATAAACTGATTGTAATAAAATTCCATTTAAACGTGAACATTGCTTCTATATAGCATTTTGATAAACAACTTGCCATTATAAAAGAAATTCAATAGTTTCTGGCCGTAGATTATTCTTTAGACTTTTTTTTTTTTGGTCATCTCGCACGGTGTCAACCCAGGAGAAAATTCAATTAAAGTAAAAGGGCCGTTTAAAAAGAGGTGAAGGTTGACGTTGAATAAATCATCGTTATCGTATTAATCCTAAAACGTTCACAGGTTGTTGACAAGTATTGTTATAAAGCTCTTGTAATTAAAAAAAAAATATTGAGGTTTTACAAACCGTTATAAATTATTTTTATTATTTAAAAATATGAAATAAATAAATGAAAGAATAAAAGCTACCAGCAGATGTTTCAATTCTCTTAAGAATGGTTTTATAAGAGAAATAGATGTATTAAACAACGCAAAGAAATTAATTTACGAAAACATTGTCTTACCAATTCTCACCTATTCAAGTTAATCTTGGACTCTCACGACAATGCACGTAAGCCAAGTTCAAGCTATGGAGATGTGGTAATTAGAAAGAATGAAGGAAAAGACGAGGAGAGACCGAGTCTGAAATAAGACAATGAGGTCAAACCTGGAATTAGGCCAGCTAAGAATATCATTGAGGAACACCAGCTGAACTGGTTTGACCATGTTTCTAGAATGGAGGACAGATTGGCGAAAGTGGTGTATGAAACAAAGTTGGAAGGTCAAAAGCCAAGAGGAAGAATGACGAAGACATTGGAAGGCGCAATCCGGGATGCATTTGACAGAAGAGGAATTGAATGAGGAAGGAGAAGACGGATGGTCGAAGGTAAAGGTTCTTGTATCAAGCTCTACCGATGAGATCCTCACACTGCTGTGCGATAGAAGAGGAGGAGAATAAATAAATACTTTAAAAAAAGAAATATTTTTATATAACAACTCTATACAAAAAGTGTTACATTGCACCACCAAATTAATTAAGAACGTAACTTTTTTTTTACTCCAAAGGAACCTTTCCCGAACTAGATTATAAATTAGATTCTTATTCTTGGAATATGATCATCTCATGTTCTGTTGATTTCGGAATGGTCATTTACCCAGATGTTATAAGTTTGTGTGTATTGTTTGAAGTAACGAAAAAAAACTATGGTGTGTTCATCAGACCACACGATACAAGTGAAATCATCAATAAGGCGAGATTAATAATATTTAATAAAAATTATAAGTAGCAGCTCATTATAAAGAGGATGGAATGCTGAACATTCCACTCGCTTACGGTATGTGGGTCTGAGTTTCTGAGGTATTTTAATCTATAACATCAGTAAAAGTCGTTATTATTTGGTTTTCGATCACTTTTTTTCTTTTTTCGCAACTCGAATACAGCTTTACGTTAAGATAAAGTATTAAATAATAGCATATTACAGAGAAAATAAAATTCTGAGCAATTCGCTGGGACGCAGGACCGATTTTTAGTTTTTGAGATATTTTAATCCATATGTAAAAACATGTCTATAGTCGACTCCATTCGGCTTTATTCGAGCGTTACGCATCGGAGATCTGACTGCTCAATCTAATTCACTCACCACAAAAAAAAGGGCAAAACGGGCCTAAAGAAATTTTTACTTAAAAAAATAAAATAAAATTTAGCTCATAAGTAATACCATATTTATTAATATATAAATATGTAACAGATGTTCATAAGGGCTTTTAGCATCTCAATTATTTTAATACCGTGTACTTCACATTGAAATATATCTAGAAGGGCACGAGCTCGGAGTTGAGGTGGTAATGGTTTGGAATGGTAGAATATTTGAACTCATCGTGTTCCGGAGATGATTTCTGCAATGCTCGGTAATATATCTTTTGGACACATGAACATGATGACACATAATTTTAAACACATGGAAATTATAGCATGCAATTTGTCACATCAGCTATTATTTCCTCTTTGTGAAGGAAAATGTACATCCCATATTCTCTAAATCACCTAAGAGAACGTTAAGGAATTTCGCATTAACATTAATGTATGATTAGCCGCTGTCCTGTATACTGTATCGTATCAAATTATGATGTATTTATTTATATAAATAAGAATTAACACTTCCTGTTGCTTCTTCATTATTTTGCATTCTTTACTGCAAATATAAAATTATTTATGAAAGAATAAATTTATAACTAGACAAAATACAAAAATGAGAAATGAATATATGTATGCCATTTTATTAATAAAAAACTAACCTGATTAAAAGATATTAAACAGTTAATTTACACATATGAAATAAATAAGTAATGATAATAAAGATAATATCACACAAACGAAGATTAGTGATATAACATCTCACTTTAACACCCCTAAAAACAGATTGATAAAATAAGCGTTTATTCTCTCCAAATTTGATCAACTTACTAATTGAACAGATCATATCGGCTGCTTATGGCAAAAAAATTGATCAGTGCATTTTTAATGTATTTGAACATTTTATTGAACATCGACCTTACTCATCGATAAAAATCTGAGTAAGTGTACTGAAACGCAAATCCTTTAATATATCAAATATAATTAGAGTAAAATTATTTTATAATAATAATATTCATTTATATTAATGATTTTTATTCATTCATCCCACTTGATTACTTTTTTAAATAAACCTAAAATATTATTGTTGAACGATAACTTATGTGCAGTATTTACTTGCTGTACAATAAATGTATGTTAAATAAAATCATCTAGTTTCAATATTCTTTTTGTATCCTTCTAATGTGACATGTTCGCTGGAATGCAGTTGATTTGGAGTTTCTACAGAAATGAATGTCATGTCTTGTTTAGTTTTATGTTTAATTATTTTTATTTTTTTTTTGGAACGGAATGTTTTGTTCAGTATACTGATGTTACAAAAAATAATATTATTTGTAAAATTACTATACTTAAATATAATAAATAAATTATTATAGAGAAAGGTGTCATTGAATACTCCATATGCAATGCTACCTTTCTAATCAAGATATCGGTCGACAATCCCAGACTATTTGGTTTGACGGGAAATGGGCTGCTCATTAGACTATTTAACCGGGCGATTAAAGAGTCATTAGTGTACCCATTTCAAACTAACTTTATAGTTACCAAGCATTCAAGTAAACAGTAAGCTGATAAAAAAAAAAGTTGAAGTTGAAAGCATTATTACGTTAATTAACACAGGTATAAATTAATGTATTTTTTTTTAAACTGACTAAATCACTTCTTACTCTTCGATCCCTATCATAGTTTATAAAGCGTTATTTGCATTTAGCTAATTTCAAGTAATCGTCATAAACTTTAAATTGTCCATATAAATAAAGTTTAAATTGTCCATGGCAATAGTGGAACTACCATAACACGACGTCTCAGTCATTGTTTAAATTGTTGATATCGTCTCTCTTTTAACTTATAAAATTTCATGACTGGTGTAAATTCTGGAAAATTCGACTCAACCAAGACATTTCACAATACATTATTTTTTACTTCTACATAGAAACTTTCACTCCTATGTACCTTTATGATGTCGAAATTTGTCAAACAAATAAAGTCCAACATTTTTAAATGATATTTGAAAGAAGAATAACATGTACCGTTCATATCAAGAACAAATTAATACCACTAAATCAAAACTAGGACTATTATCTACTTTCAAAACGTTTTGAATTAAAACATGGATAGAAATTTAATACATTCACTTACATACTTAAGGCATTTGGACCTACAGCTTCCAGATTTATGGGACAGCCAAAAATATCCATACGCGTAAACTTTCGGGATTATAATCAATGCTCCCTATATATGTCAGCAACATTAATTTACATAAAGCCTTACAGATATCATTATTTAATATTCGCATATTAACACGCAACAAAAGATTTCACAATAACGTAAACGGACATACGAACTCACTAATTCAAGGCATAGCCACAGACAAAATACCCGACAATACCTGAAGCAGACTCAAAAGAAGTTGGATGAGAGATCTCTTCGCTTAAATATAAATATTAAAATCAAGACAGGAAGTGATCCCGCTGAGTTCTCCTCTCCCTCATGTCTGATTGTGTCGTATGCTGTATTTTACATCCCAACTTTCTTACAGGCGTGAGTGGACAAATCAAGTAATTTTTTTATAAATTCAATACTCCTAGGGATGGGTAAATTGATTTACTCTTAAAAGCAATTTATTTGATGGGAGGTAAAAAAAAAACTTTATTTATCTTTTTATTTAAATCAAATCTTGGAGAGGATTTTGTGGTTTTATTTTTTTTCCTAACCCTTATTTATTTATAACAGTATAAACCTTAATCCATATAAATTAGCGATGAAATAAATCATAATTCTGGTGAATATAAAACGTTTTTATTATATTTTTTTTCAATCCTTATTTTAAGGTTCGTAAGTAGTTTAATCATAGAATGTAATATATATATATATATATATATATATATATATATATATATATATATATATATATATATATATATATATATATATATATATATATATAGAGAGAGAGAGAGAGAGAGAGAGAGAGAGAGAGAGAGTACTCAGTATTTTGTAAATTGCTCTAGCCAAAAATATAGTGAACATTAACATTCTAATTTTAGGCTTTACAAAGACTTCTATTCCTGTTCGATACCCTTAGGAGTAGAAGGGTCTAAAAAGAAACTGCTATAAACTCCAGTGAGATAGAGCTTTCTCGCGAAGTGAAATGCAAATTTAAGACACAAAAGATCTTCGTTAAATTCTGTCTCTAAATAACTTTCTCTCAATGTAAACCAAAATACTCTCCTAAATTATTCCCATTTAAAAGACATTTTACTGATTTTAAGATCGTTTACAAGATTAAATTGTTCTGTCTAATTTCTGCATAAAGTTGTATGATATAACTGGAGGTCTTTACAAATCTTTGAAAAAAAAAAAAACTTGACAGTAATTTCATAATTATGTTTCAATCCAAAATCTTGTTTTTGTTATTTTTTTTTTGTAATATAATTAAAAATAATCCAAATAATATATATATATATATATATATATATATATATATATATATATATATATATATATATATATACAAATATAAAATTATAAATATACAGTATATTTTGATATGTGTAACAAAAAAAAACATAACTCTACTAAATAAAATAATTACATTTGAAATGTTTAAGAGTTATTATATAAAAATATATGTGAAATAAAGAATTAATAGGTGAAAAATAGGTATTTTTTCCCATATACCTAATTTAATATAATATGTATAGTTTTTTTTATTTAATTAATTAATATCGAGTGTAATATATAATCTTCATTTGAAAGGAAAAAAGGTAATTCAGAAACTAATAAAGATCAAGATTATAAACTAATAAATTACTTATTTAAATTCAACTTCATAATATTTTTATTTAAATATTGTTCAGAAGTGTTCACAATTTATAAATTGGATAGATTTAATATTTTATTATCCATGAAGAACTTATGATCCATGAAGTTAATATATTTTATTATTAAATAATTAAATGATACGATGATAACAGATATTTTCTTCATAATACTGATTATTTCTTAAAATTAATTCATGTATTTTCCGGTTATTTCTATTTACCGAATAATTTTTATGAATAATTATTTTATTTTTGATACATTACCCTTTTTTTTTTATAAAACGATATTTATTATCTAACCTCATAATGATAATACTTCTATAAAACTGATATAATGATGCGAAGTATTTTTGATTGCCAGTATGAAGATAATTACACTAACCGTTAGAATTATTTAACATTTTGACGCAACTGCTTTAAAACTTAATCATGATTATAAAATGAGTTAATGTATGTTAATTTGTGATTTTGATTAAGTCATAATTAACTAAAGGCATTAGGATCATTATTGCATTACTTGGTTTAATTTTTTTTTCTATAGTTAAAGTTCAATCGTTTATCGTTTTTTTTTATTACAAATTGCTTTCTATTAAGTGATATTTAAACCTGATGAAAAAAATGTTTTTTATATACAGAAAATTGCTAATAAAAATTGACAAATAATCCATGATGATTTCTCAGTGTGTTTGTGCAACAATCGAAAAATTTAAATTATGTATAAATAAAATTTAATGAGCCAACCAATAAATACTTGTGAAGACCTTGGTAGATAATGCCAATGAAATCTCGCATATTTTCAAGAAAGTATTTGCTTCTAAAATCGCTATTTTGCACCTTTATCACCTTTATAAATGTTCTTAGTTGTGACAAAATGTAATATTACTCAATAATGAAATGATTTAAGAATTTATGAACTTAAAACATGACGGTCATTACTACAGTGTTGGAATAGCTTACAATTTAAAAAGAGAGCAGAAAAATTGTCTTTTCTGCTAACAATAGGTTTCACCTGTGTAACATATTTAAATACTTTTAAAAAGGTATTGGCTTGAGTAGTGGATGTAAAATTGCTTGGGTAATGAAACTGTTAGTTAAAATTATTTTATTAATCTCTTTAATCGCAACTTCAGGCAGCCTTTGTTGACAGCTGACTCGTGGGATGTATGGAGAGCTAGAAAATGAGGATAAATGAACTTTTTAGTCTTCATAATTAAACAAATATAGGCAAGGCGTGTGAAGAAATATTATCATCGTAGGCCTTTACAAATCATTTTTGTTTCGTTTACACCAAATATCTATAGCACCTGGTATTTAAAATCAGCAGGTAAATAATAAGAAGTTGGTATTATAGGTATAAGTAAGGATAGCACTAAGCAGCACCTCTTCCTGGTCGTTGTTTACTTCCTTGATGTAGGTGAAGAGATCTCTCATCCTGCTCGTTTTCGTTTCCGTTTAATTTAAGAATAAAGGGTATGTGTTGGACGATAGTTGGTTGTCGGAAGTCGTTATGTAAACTTTTGTTGTTTACGTACCGGGGAACTGTTATAAGTCGTACAATTTTGGATTGAAATGACTGTAGTTTTTGTAAGTGTGCTTTTTTTGCCGAATCGTAAATCTGAAAGGCGTATGTCCAGATGGGTTTGAGTGGACTTTTGTGGGTATGAATTTATTTTTTGTCGAACATTCAATTTCGATTTAGAAAACAGTGAGTATTTCCAGCCATATTTTTAACGATTTTTATAGGACAAATCTTTTATTTACAATTATCTTATTTAAAGCTATTGTATTACAATGATTTACCTCATCTGATCATTATACTCATTGAAAAATAATGTATAGATTAGTTAATATTGTACATTTAATGTATTTGTGATTTATATATTTGTGATGCCATATTGCAGATACTTGTATATTTCATATTGCAGATACTTTTATATTTCATATTGCAGATACTTTGAATTTTTTCGAAGTTATAAAATATGAACAATGATAAAAATATAAAGAGAATTTAGTGAGAAAGTTGTTCCAGGATAGGATTTGAGGGAACCAGAGAAGATTTATTGTGGGGTTCCATTCTTTTTCACTCCTTATGTTTTTATCATATATTTCTCCGTTAAAATATATTCTGTTCAGTATTTCTAATGTTATATTTGCTATTTTTCTTTAGATTCCAAAAAACGGAATAAATAAAAAAAAATGCATTATCGTTGGCACTAGTATTTTCAGATTTCATTAATCTTACTTTTTTTTTTTTTTTATTGAATAATAATACAATCAGCCACTGTTGGAGGGCTATAAGTATTAAGGCTAGAAGTTCTCATTCATACAGTATATACAAGTAATACAGAAGTAACTATAAATATATGAAGTAAATAGATAATGCTTATAAAAAAAAAAGTAAATCAATAGGAAAAAAAAAATAAAAAAAAAAAAAATAAAATAAACAAACAAAATAAAATAACAACTTCTAAACACATTCATACCTATATACAATATATACATTCGCCCAGGAATCTCTGAGCCAGGCTTTTCTCCCCACATGTGGAAAGCAAAGCAGGACTCCAGAGATCCCAGTGCCACTTTTCTAGCCGCATCACTAGTATTAAAAGACAGTGGAGGCTGAAGGAGGGCACTAGAGCCACAGATGCTCAGGACTTGAGTGGAGAAGCTGGCCATTGCCAGGACTCCAGAAGCATATTTACAATAGATCTCGCGGCCACTGCCGTTTTAACCTTCGAGGGGGATTGTAGGGATGGTGGGAGCTGGATAGGGATTGAGCTAGAGGATTTGGATGATGGACAAGGTTCTGGTGAAAGTTTGAGAATCTGGATGGGATGATGTCGAGGACAAATGGGATGTTAAGGTCATGGTGTAGGGTCTTATTTGTGACATAATATGGGGCATTGGCTGTTGTTCTAAGTACTTTGGACTGGAAATATTGGATGCGTTTGATATTTGAATGTTTAGCAGTTCCCCACAGTTCAAGTCCGTAGGTCCAGATAGGTTTCAGTATTGTCTTGTAGATTAAAAGTTTATTTTCAATCGAAAGATGAGATGTCCTGCTTAGTAGTCTATATAGCTGGCCATATCGTCGGTTAAGTTCTTGCCTTTTAAGTCTCGTATGTGGGTTTCAAGTTAGTCTTTTGTCTAAAAGGAAGCCAAGGTAACGGACTGTATCTGAGTAGGGAAGTGGTATTGAATTGAAAAGGATTGTGGGACAGGATCTGCTTCGCAGGGTGAAAGTAATATGTTTGCATTTTGCTTCATTGATTTTGATGCGCCAGTTGTTGCACCACTGCTCAATCAAGGAGAGGTGAGATTGTAGGTTTTGAGATGCTATTTGAGGATCTGAGTGAGAGGATAGAATGGCAGTATCATCAGCAAATGTAGCTAGGAAATTATCGGGATTTGAAGGGATATCGGCAGTGAAAAGGATGTAGAGAACTGGACCCAAAACACTGCCTTGTGGAACACCAGCCTCAACTGGATAGTAAGTGGAGAATTCGGTGCAGCAACGGACTTGGAAGGAACGATTTGAGAGATAGGATTTGAGGACTAGGTATAAGGATTGGGGTAAATGGGTTTTGAGCTTGAAAAGCAAGCCATCATGCCACACCCGGTCGAAAGCTTGCGCTACGTCAAGAAAGGCACCAGTGCAATATTGCTTGTTTTCAAGTGCAGAGGATATATGGTCCACAACACGAAGGCCTTGTTGGACAGTGGAATGTCTTGAGCGGAATCCAAATTGATGAGAAGGGATGTTGTGGGATTCGAGTATGGGTAGGATGCGTTTGAGGAGGATTTTCTCAAAGATTTTTGAGAGGATAGGGAGTAAGCTTATCGGTCTGTAGGATGATGTGTTATTAACGGGTTTGCCTGGTTTTGGAAACAGCACGATTATGGAATGTTTCCACACCAAAGGAAAGTTGGTTGTGCGAAGGATGCAGTTGTATAGATAGGTAAGGAATATAATTGCTTTTTTGGGAAGTTGTCTGAGGATTTGTGAAGTGAGGAGATCATATTCAGGGGATTTTCGGGGTTTTAATTTGTTTATGAGGAATTTTACTTCAGAGGGGTTAACAGGTTTTGGAGGTAGAGAGAGAGGAATTGGTGAAGAGAGAAATTCTTTAACTTCAGCATTGTGGGTGGGATGGAGTTCGGGATGGGGAGTGAATGTGTAGGATAGATGTTTAGCAAACTCTTCAGCTCTATTCGCATCTGACGAAGCCCAGGAACCATCATCACGGCGGAGGGGATGGGAAATGGATTGGAATTTAAGGATTTTTTTAGTTACAGTCCAGAGGGAGTTATCACTAGATGATAATGAGGAAAGGTAGGAATTGTAGGATTGGGTTCTAAAGATATCCAGTTTCTTTTTTACCTGTTTGGAATAATAATTATACGATTTCCGGTCATCAGGATGCCTGGTTCTTTGCCAGAGGGCCCTAGAGCATCGTTTGCTATGGATAAGGTCCAATAGGTCTTGGGGTAGAGGATTTATACTGAGGTGTTTTTTGGGACGATCAGGTGAGGATGCAATCCAAGCTGCTTGCTGGATCAGGGTAGTGAAGGAGTCCACTGCATCGTCAAGGTCTTCAGGTGTTTTTAAGGAAACTCTGAGGTCTATATTATCATCCAATATTTGACAGAAAAGGTTCCAGTTAACTGGTCCCCTGATAAATGAAGGAGGGGATGATTTAGGAATGGGTGATGTGGAAACGGTTAGGACTATAGGACTGTGGTCTGAGAAAAGATCATCAAGCCTTGAAATGGAACAGTGTAATGATCCTAGACCTTTGTGTAGGAAAAAGTCTAAAAGGTCGGGATTGCGGTTGTTATCTGTTGGCCAGTATGTGGGAGTATTAGGTGAAAGGATGTTGCTGCGATGGGAATTAAGTGCAGATAGCAATGTTCGCCCTGGGGAATTTGTGGATCTGGCTCCCCATTGCTGGTGTTTTGCATTTAAATCTGCACCTAGGATGAAATGGTGTCCTAAGGAATTCAGGAAGGAAATTATTTGGGATTCGGGAATGGGTATATTAGGCGGGGAATATGCCGCAACTAATGTTATTGGGTAAAGGGAAGTTTGGATTATTACGGCAGTGGATTGTAGGAAATTATGGGTTGGTAAGGGAAATAAATGATGGGAGAGAGATCGGTGGATAATTATAGCAGTGCCAGCATGTGCTGTTCCATCAGGATGATCGGTTCTATAAATATTGTAGTCAGGAACGTTGATTTGTCGTTTGTTGGTTAGTCGGGTTTCATTTATTAGTGCTATGTCGATGTTTTTGTCATGTAATAAGATTGTCAGTTCGTTGATGTGATTTCGAATACCATTCGCATTCCATAGGAGAATGGAGAGGGATTTGGTTGAGGACATTTATGGATTTCTCGGCGGTGGAATGAGGTTGGATATAACATTGGTAAGTAATGAAATAAGAGGGGTGATGAGGGATCTAAATTCAGAGAGGAAAGAAGTTAATAGGCTTGTGAGGTCAGTGGAATTGGAAGGAGGAGGAATGTATGTCTGGGTATTGAACCTAGGTTCCGGGATGGATGGATATGGGTCTTGAGGTTGATGTGTGAATTCTCGAAGTTGAGGTTCTTGTGGCAGGGCCTGAGATTGAGTGTTTATATTGTCTCCTTTGAACATCTGAGCATAGGTCACTCTTCCGTTCACTGTTCTAGAGGGTTGTCTTGGTGGCCTGGTTGTCCCTTCTTCTCTAGGAGTTGCGTACATTCTAGTTTTTAATTCTTTATATGTTTGACAACCCTTGTAGTTGGCAGGGTGCCCTTGGTGGCATAAAGCGCATACTGCAGGTGAAGTTCTAGACTTCCTACATTCTTCTGTTTTGTGTTGCTCACCACACCTCACACATCTAGGAATGTGATGACAATATCTTTTCGTATGGCCATAAGCCTGACAGTTATGGCATTGAACGATGTCGCGCTTGGTGTAAGGCTTTTCTACTACAACGCTGGTGTAATAAAGGCGTGTGACCTTGTAGATGTCTTCGACCTGGGGCGTTCGGTCAAGGTCAACGAAGAATAGTGGGAGCGGTATTTTACTTTTTATTCCAGGCTGTTCTCTATCTTCCTTGAATATGTTCACTATCTGGCGAACATGGAATCCCATACCCACGAGCTCTTCTTTTATAGCATCTGTTGGCGTAGATGGGTGCAGTCTTCTGATAACGACGCTGAGCGCCCTCTCTTGACGCAGTTGATACGTGTGGTAATCAGTTGTTTTGTCAAAAAAATTGATTGTGAAGAAATAACTACTTTACATTTACTACATAAATGGATTAGTGACAAATTTATATATATTTGCTTTTAATTTACTTTTTATATAGAGTACGCTAGTGGTATTCAAACCCATTAATGCGTTTCTCTGAACTACAGAAAAAAAGTTTCTTAATCACACTTAGATATTTTCTTAACAATATTTTGACATAATTTTTAATATCTATAATAAATACATACGGAGTTGGGCTTTGGGCTCCACTAAACCATAGAATTCTTATCGTACCCAATCCTTGCAATCCGAAATCCTTCGTAAAATCCATATTTCCCCATATTTTGTAACAAATAAAACCATTCCTAAAAGACCATAATGTTCCATATGTCGCCGATATAGTGCAAGCAAGATATATATCCTTTCATGACAAACTCCAAACCCATATGAATATATTTGTTTCCACCCTTGCTCGAACCTCAAGTCCTAGGCGTCTGAAAAGAAGATGACTTCGTAATATTCTTACATAGAACTGTTTAGAGAACATTGGGTAATGTCTCCACATGTCGTTAGTCTTAATTTACTCATATTTACTAGTTGTATTTATTTGGTACAGTTGTAAATGTCAATAAATAAATTAAAATACAAATTGCTGCTTTTGCAAATCCTGAGGCTTTTTACAACATAGTTGCTAATTTGTATCAAAATTAAGTACTTTATAAATTGGTAACAAAACTGGACACTACAGAGCATAAATCACTCGTTAGAGCCTCGTTAATGCAGCTGGGGTTTCAAATGACCATGGTGTTCGTTAAGCGTACAAGATCTAAATCAGCTTTAGATATCTTTATTATTTTTATATAATTATCATTAGATTATATTGGCTTGTATATGGAGTGTTATTATTAACAGAAATAGCGTTGGAATTCTAATTATGTATTATATTCCCGACGACTAATTAAACTCGCTTTTCTTCTATCACTGTTACTATTGCCCTTGGATGTGACAGATTGTAATATTTCTCAATAAAGAATTCGAAAGAAAGAAGGGAAAAAAATTAAAATTCTCAAAATATACATAATAATGTAAAACTAAAACCACGACGCACATAGTGACTGTTGGCACACTATCATAGTTAAACAAAACAATTACCTACTTTCATAAACTTGCAAATACATAAAATGTGAGTTAGACTATCTGCTCTTAGTTAGTTTTATTAAGCATCTGATTGATTAATTAATTAATTAATATCCTTTTTTTCAATAAGAATATTATTTATTCATATGGGTATATGAATTACTAATATCCTTATTGAAAGCAACGACTTTATATTTTCTATAAAATTGGAATATAGAATTAATAGAAATGGAAAATTCGAAACCATAATCTTGAGTCTATGACATAAGGGTAGACAGTTAACATGATAATGTTTCGCCGATTCAGGTATCAAGACAGAAACAACAATATCAAATATATACAAAAACAGGAAATAAAGAAAAAAATACAGTTACTAGATATATCTCACCCACCATCCAAATACATAATGATGAAAATGGGAGGTTGCCAAATCGCAGTAGAGGAAGGTTATATTAAACATCTGATTAGAATGGATTATAATGATGCGTACCAGAGAACTAATATTTAATTTTATTATATAAATGTAATCACATTAAAATTTGTCAAATAAATCAAATTAAAAAAAAAACTATAAAAAATAAAATGCACGCTGTTTGACTGTTCATATGTATTTCAGAAACTCGAGGCTTTATTATTTAGAATTGTCAACTTTTTTAAAGCTATATGCCCAATTATAGTTATCTCACTAGTGAAATACGTTTATGCACAGGATTTTGTATATATTTATTTTTTATTTAATTTATTTAACAGATTTTATATCATTATATCTTTGAGTTATTTGGTGTTCATAATTTGTTTGCTCTCATCCCTTCGGAGCAGCTGTTTAATATAACCTTCTTCTATTTTGTTTATGCAATCTCCGGTTTCCTTCAGTGTTGATTCGGATGGTTTGTGGAAATGCTTCTAGTATATGTATATATTATTTTGCTTTGTTTCGTTTTTTACCTTTTGCATATTATCTTGTTTTTCTGTGCTTTTTAAGCCCGAATTGGCGTAACGTTTTCAGGTCAACTGTTCGTCAGAGGTTCAAAACTTTTTTATTTATATTCTGATTAATTAATGTATCTCTTTGAGCTATATAATTATTTATAGTAATATGATATTAAGAATAATTATCTAAATACCAAAAGGTTTTCTACTGAAAATCAATTTTATCATCAGGTTTTATTCAACTAATACTCAAATGTTTCTTAGATTATCTGACTATCTTAGATTTATGAAAATTCCATCAAATAATTAATCTAGCAAACAAAAGAAGAATAGAAAAGACCTACTTGTAAATATTGAATAATGTTAATATTAATAATTATAAAACGAAAATATGTTCTTCCCTCTTTGTGAAACTACTTGCACAGTCGAAGAAAGACCATAGAACATAAAAAGAATAAAACTTCTAATATCTTGTTGACAGTTTAAAACTAAATTAAAACTATACAATACAGAAATAAAAGTCGTAAGAGAATTTTAATGGATTGAAACAATTAAAAAAAAAATATATATATAATCCAGAGGAGAAAAATAAATAATAAAAGAATGAGGACGACCAGTGAACTAATTAGAGAAACCAACTGTCTCTGCCCCCTTTCTAAGTTTCATTTTATTCTCTGTTGCTACTTGGCTGATCATAAAATTCCTATAATATGTAACTTCACCATCACCATCACACCTTTTCACTTGTTTTTAATTTTAGAAATTAACCATTTTAAATTTCAATTTTTTAATGAAAAACAAATTTTTAAGCAAACGATCGTAATATTTGTAAAACTGATCCAGATGCATAAATTTGCGTTTTATTTTCATATGGTTTAGTCACTGATTTATTATTTTTTGTATCTTATTAAAAACTGTTTTAGCATTATACGATACAATGCCTTGGTTAAATTTTTCAATATATTAAAAATGCAATTCATAGTAAGAGAATGCTTTTCAACATTATTAAAGTTTTAAAGGTATATCGAGTAATTATTTTTCTGGTGTATATTTTGTCTCAGTAGTGATAAATAAATAAATTAATTAGCATTTCAAATTTTTTTTTTCAAAATTTGTTCAGGATTTAAGAAGTAAATAAGTTGCTGTTGCTCAACTGACTAAGTAACATTAGTGAAACATTTTTAGTCTCTCTTGTGAATAGCAGTGACGCTTTTGGGAAGAAAACCCTAGGATCTCCTGGAGTCCTGTTTTGCCTTCCATGTGGGTGGGACAGAGCTTGGTTCGGTGTTCCCTGACGAGTATAAATATAAATAGATACAAAGGTGTTTCATAAGAATGTATTTTATTTGTACTTAAATTATAGATTGAGTTTGAGTAAAAATGGTTAATTTTTTATTTTTATTTATTATATAATTTTCTCTCGTATGTATATGGTGCATAAATGAATACCTGCATTCCTAATACTTGTTGCTATTTGACGTGTGAAGCACATGTGATAATCACTACTTTTACAAGGGCATTTTTTTTTTTTTCATATCCCCTTTTTATTTATTTTTCACTTGGAGCCTTTTCATTGTTTTCATAGTAGTCCTTTTACTGCTTAAAAGCATTGTAAGGTGTATTTTTTGATTTTTTTTGTTTTGATTTTTTTGTCGTTTATAAGTATTTTGTTCTTCATCTGTAATATAACAGGTGATGGGGATCACCTCAGGCTTGAGTTGACCTTATACTCTAGAGCTTACAACGAAATTAATAAAACATATATATCATGAGATTTGTTGCCAACGTTTTGGAATTTGGGCTGGTAATAATTTGTTGAAAAGAGGGTTTGCCAATTGTTGGGATTTTTCGAAAAATGATTTTTTTTCGTTTTGCCAGAAATTCGTTTATAGTTGATAAATTTAGTGTTGCTTGAATATACAATGTCTTCTTTCTCTGCAGCGTGGTTATACAAGGGCAACAAGTATTACAAAAACAAATATTCATTCATGCACCATATAAATACGAGAGAGAAATGACATAAATGAAAAATAAAAAAAATCGTGTGCCATAGTGTAAGGATAAAGTAACAAGATATATATGTATATATTGCATGTACTCATATTGTTATAGTTTAAAAATAAAATGGTGGATAAGAAAAAAATACAAAAGAAAAAAATATTCTTGTTTAAAATAGAACTTGTTCATTTTATGTTTTACTCCTCAAGTAGTTCTGAAAAATTGTTCTTGGATTATATGGGTTAAAATTGCATTGTTTTTCAACATAAAATGATTTATAATAAGAATTAGTAACAAAAAAATTAATATAATTTTTTAACGTTTTTTTTTCCCGTAACAGTTGTGATTTCTTGGCTGTCCCAGTTGGAAGACTAAAAATATTCTTGTTTTGGTGGAAATGTACGGTGGAAGGAGGATGGGGGGGGGGTAGTGGATGTGACCCATTGATGAGATAAGGAAGGGGTGGGGATTCGCTCTCATCTGGGACCCCTTTTGGAAATAAATATGGCCGCTGGGACCAGCTCTGTCTTATACATCCCTAGGTCTTACTCAGTTCCAACTTATTTTGTAACCTGAATATAATAACTTTACTTTAAGGTTATTTCTTCATTACTCGTTATTTCTCTGTCACGTAAAGTAACAGTGAAAAGGCGAAAAAATCGTAGCTTTTAGACCCAAATATATCAGTATCTGTCGGTAATAGTGTTGCTAAAATATTCGGATTTGAGCTTTTGTTCAACTAATTTAATTATAAGTGTTTGATCGGAAATTTGGTGTGAGCCAAATATTACCCATTGACCTATAAGTGTGTAATACTGGGCTGGTTGTTGTGAGAATTGGTGTGGATTGTATGATGTTAAATCACTGAAATTTAATTCATGTATAAATTCAATAACTGTTTCAAATAAATGATTATATTGTATGTAATGAATACGAAAAAAAAAAAAATAATTTGTGCACTTGCACAATTTTGTTGATCTTGAAAGATGAAGTAAATATTGCTGATGGTGAAATTTCGTTGTATGGCATTGCAATGTTGGAAGTTATTTTGCTTCAGACTAAAAGTTTATGGTTAATTTGTAATCACTTGGTGTCTGAAATTGAGTTTTATTTCTGATCTCCTCATCTTTCTCCCATGCTTCCTTGGAATTTAGCAGCTCATTTCTTTCTAGGATAAGTTTTGGTTAAATAACATGAGAGCGTGCAAACTTTACAAACTACTGAGATTTAGGAAAATCTGACTTCAAAATGGAGGCCAATAAAATGTTGGTGAAGTCCAAAATCATATAGAACTGTTTTCTTCATTATTTTTTGGGTTTTCAGTGATTGGTCGCTGAACAAACAGCAACTATTCTTTTTTCTAACTCTTATTTCATTATTGTTTTCAAATTTAATTGATGGAATTTTTACTCAGTATATAAATTATTCTATTCCGATTGCAATAAGTTTAAATTTTCTTATAATGCGTATCAAATTGTTTCCTGACAGTTGAATGCTAGATTTTCTCAACATTGTTTGGTCCACTTGTTTTGAGAACTGAAGCTTGGCTCTTAGAAAATGACAATTTTTTTTTTTTTTTTTAATTTAGAAGTATTTCAGATTCTAAAAAAATCATTTTCAGACCACTTCAATTACTTGCAATTTATGAACAAATTTTAACAAAAAAATCAATGAAATAAAATTGTCTTTTTAATTATGAAACTTAATTCATAAAACCCCGATGAAGATATGTACAATTAATTTCATGCGCAAAATTTCTCTGATTTACTACCGTTCTCATTTCTTTTTTCAATAATGAAAAATATATTATAATTACAGAACATCTATTAAATATCTTATTCTATAAATTTATATATTTGCATTGAACTATTAATTAATTTTATTTAAAGCTAAGAGTGCTACCATTGGGTAGTTACTCAACAAGTGTATTCATGTCAGTATATCAATTATGTCCAAATTTACTTGATGTATTTATGTAATATGTTGTAAATTAAAGCTCACGTGAAAATGAAATGGAAGACTTCAAGCAAGTGGCTGAATATATTATACCAGACAAAGACCAAGTTCTTATACATACCTGTTCAAAGCTATGTATACATTCACCTCACAGATTTAAAATTCAGGAATAAGTACGGACTTAAAAAGCTACAATCTTTTCAATCCATAATTCTATAAACAAATTTTAAAAACAGCAGTTTCCTGGTACTTAAATAATAAATCTTTGCATACCGACTTACGACAACCAACTATCGACCACCACACACTTGCTCTATACTCTAAATTTTCTATTAAATTTCGCCGACAGAAATCAGGAAGCTAAGCGACAGAAAAGGGATGAGAGATCTTTTCTGAATTAAGGAAGCAAATAAAGACCAAGAAGAAGTTCTGCTGGGTACTATTCTTCCTCATAGCAAAAATTCCATTACCAAATTCAAAAACAACACTTTCGCTGATTTCCGCATTCACGAAAGATGGAAATGGAGAGTTAAAGGAAAAAAGGAAGGAATAAATTTTTATTTGCACCTGTAAATAGTAACAATCAACATATTTGAGGATTATTGTATAATAAAATATAAAATATTTTTCTTATTCAAAGCTGAAATGAGTACCGGTCTAAATAAGTGAAAAATTTTATTTTTAATTAGTTGAAAAAGCTAATCTGTTTTAGAATTTAGTGATTGGTTTTAGAAATAATTTTACAACTTTTTTTTGTTCTGATGCGTTTATAAATTATAATTTGATTTATTGGTCTGGAATTGATATTTCACAAGTGTGATATATTGAGTCCAGACTAAAGCCATAAGTCACACCCGAGAGCGATGAATATTGGTCAGTCCTTTATCCATAATCCTCTTGTTGAGTTATCGGATCTCCTCGCCAATTAGTTTGGGGAAACCGGGCGGTTGCGGTATTCTCTCTGAATTAAAACCTTTCATATATATCCCCGTGTAAAATTAATATGTAGTAAGCCATATATCACCCCTAGCCATTGTTCGTCCTAGAAACAAGCTATCAGCCTCCAACATTTTGCTATTCAACATTGTTTTCAATATTTGCATCCAGTCGAAATAGTCTGAGAAAAAATCATTTTTTAAATTTTTTTTGAGAAAATCGTAAAAATGGGTAACCTCGATTTTATAAAGTGCCACTTTCGGTTAGCCGATTTTGACAAAAACGTCACTGTAATATCTCAGCCATGTACAAACCTCAAATATGCAATTTGACTTTCATACAACTTTTCGTTTTTGAGCTAGACTGGTCACATACTTACACACAGACCATTTTGTGGAACTTGGTTATTTGGACTCAGGAGACCTCAAAGCATGTATATCTATTGAAAACTCAGATTCGAAAATTTTCACGATCGCAATACTGAACGTTCCTTTCATATATATTTTATTTCATATATAGGTAAGTGAAAGTATAAAACATGTACCTCTAAGACCCATGAAGTGTCATACAATACGGTTGTGCAGGAAGGTGATTGAGGCGACATCAATTTCAACCGTCAATTTTTTCTCGTCAACTAATTATTTAATTAAGATCAAGCCTCTCTTTATAAAGGCTGAGTGTGCCCCTAAATGGTCTCCTGACCCAAGTCGAATCTTCTCTGATGTAACAAAATGAATAATTACCTGCCACCAGTCGGACTCGATTCCAAGATCTTGAGCCTTATTCGCTGAGCTACACCCCTCCGAATCCAATAGAAATTTCTTTTTTTATTTCAGTTCAACAGAGCGTAAGCAATTTACCTATTAACGTACAAAATTTGAAAAAAAATTGATAAAGTGTTTGATCATTCAAGTCAAATTTTAATGTTTTTGTTTTAATTTATCTAAATCGTTCTTTTGCAGTTTACAGAAGATGCATTATATATAAACACCCATATACAATGAATATATGCAGAACTGTTTAACAGTGATGTACAATGTCTATGTATTTGGTTTGATCTTGTTTAGATTATTCATGAGACATTTCTCATTTTTCATTTATTTGACCTCATGTTTATATTCTCTGATGATGATAAAATTAACATTACTTTAACTGGTTATTCATATGTTGCTGTTTTAGAAACTTGGAGTTTTTGTTTGCTTTCCTGTTTTGGTTCCTTAAAAGTTTAAGGATATTTACAAATTAAAATATTATCATATCATCTTTCACTATTTTGCACAAGTTTCTTCTGCAACCAAACTGCAAAAGTTTCTTTAGGGTTTCATATTTTTTTCTTTCTAGCTATATGCCTCGTTTTGTGAAGCCTTCCAATCGTTCTAATATGACGACGCCAAATTTAGTTTTGGTTTATTTATTTTTTATTCTTATGTTAACTATATAGATGTTGATCACTTATTGTATACGTTTTTTCCAATATTACACTCGTTATCCAAATACAATTATAAAAAGATGAATATATTGGTAGAAAAATGTATTATTCATTAATATGCAAAACTAATATACCTTTCCAGTCAGTACGAATCTTATTTATGAATCGCTTAAGTACCTACTTAAAACTAATTATTTAAAATCACTAACTCACTTTTTAAAGGTGTTTCGTCCACGAATTTGAATCTAGGTGCTTCAAACAAGTACGTTTTATATATATTTTTTAGTCAATTATCAGACATTTTTATATAAAAATATTGCTGTACTTAATCTGGATGAAATCGGACATGATTTTGTATTCCTTAATTAACAATTATTCATTCATGGTTATTGAACTACCGCCATTCATTAAGTAATTAAGCTAAATAATGCGCTAAATCCGATAAGTAGCCTAACACCTCTATTAACTATTCAATCAGATAACAATGCCAACACTAACTGATATACATTGCTAATTATCTCATGCATAGATGATATATGCATGTATAAACCCAAATGTATGGAATAGATTATAGGTAATACCACTTATGAATGAAACACAATATGAATTGATTTAATAAGATTCGTTAACGTAGCAATATACTGTGTTTAAATATGGTGTGTTTATACATTTCGAAATCTATGGGACAAACATATATATATAAATGGTTATTATACTATGCCAATGTTTTCACATTTTCTTTTTCATTCTTCATCTTTTCACACAATGCCGGTCACTTGTTTTTTTGTTTTTGATATTTTCAATCATCTGTTATTATCAAGAGAAATAAAATAAATAGTTTGGTTTAGCAATAATGTCTCGATTAGTAAAGCTAGATAATTGTGTTTTCCATACTCTGTAAAATGTCTAAACCCACCTTTACTATTCTTATTTTATTCTCTGGTAACTGTTAAAACCTATAATAATATTCAACTACTAAGCATTACAATGTTTGAAATAATTTATTTACCTGAGGTTTTCCTTAATTCTCTATACCTAAATGGGCGTACGTAAATTTTCCGCTCATATGAAATCTACGTACGCCCATGGGTGAATAAATCATCAAGTTTGTATCAATTTATTCAAATTTCATTCATTACTTTTTAAAATTACTCTCTTAAAGCATGGGTAAATGTTTTTTTTTTTGTTTTTTTTTTGTACACATATATTTCAAAGAAAAAGTGTACAAATAAATAGTCTACTATTACTTCCATTAAATTATATTTAACAATTTAAATGTATAAATCTAATTTGTTAAGGATACAATAGTTGTAAAATATGGTGAACAGTGGACACACCAATCAAACATGCATTGGACTTTTATTATTCCTTTCTACAAATGGGTATGAAAAAATGTGGTCATTTTTTTTTAATTTTTATTATTAATACAGTTGTAAATATCATTAATAAATTAAAAATTTAAAAAAAGTAACTATGTTTACTGTAATATGCCAGATGACCGTTCAGCTATTGAATTTAATTAAAAATTAATTAATGACCTCATAATGAGAACGTAATATACGTTGGATATTAATTTAATATTTAATATTGAACATAATTAGCTATAAAATTCAACATTATTAAATTACTCAATTTCTTTTGGCTTTGATGTGTATATCAAAGGCCAACAAGTAATTATTGACGACCTTCTGCTATATGAAACTTCGATATACTAATACATAAAACCCATGATATAATTTAAAGGACTATTTATTCTAAATATATTTAATAATAATAATACTTTATTTATTCTGGGACGAGTTCCTTTAGAATAATACAGAAAGACATAAATATGGGCTAAGAAGCCTTAGAGAAACATAAACAAAAATACATAGTAATTAAACAGACATAGTAAAAAAATGAAAAAATTATAAGTTACTTTCTAATTTTAATCAGTTAATAACTAAATATTATTTTTTTTTTTAATTTTATTTTATTGAGATTTACAACTGTATTACATGGAAAATACAATAAGTAAATGTGACATTGGTAACATGACATGTACAGCATGAAGAGAAACTACCCATTGGTAGAACTCAAATTAAAGTTCTATATTAGAAGATCCCGAGCCCATCTTCTTTTCAGACGCCTCGGAGAATTATCAGGGGTCGAGGAGGAAGCAAGGTTTGAAACGAGAGGATTCGGATGGTTTGTGTTAAAAATTAAAAAAAAAAAAAAAAAAATGAAAAGGATGAAAAAAAAAAGGATGAAATAAAAATAATGAAGAACGAACTAATAATTTATATACATATTTACATATTAGTATCTATTTACAATTTCATGGGGACTGGATGGGTAAGAAATCATTGAACAGGCGTGATTTAAAGGTAGGAAGGGTATTTGATTGACGAATGTGAGAGGGGATGGAGTTCCAAAGAGATGAGAATCGGATAATGAAAGATCTGTCGAAATCAGCGGTTCGGTGGCCCCTTGTTTATAAATTAGAAGACCTGGAACGAACAGAGGATTTGAATTGAAGGAGCTCGGAGATGTATAAGGGGCGGTGGGATTGGATGACTTGAAAGAGAAAGGATGCCAGGAAATATTTACGACGGTAGGAAGGATAAAGCCACTTCAAATCTGCATAAAAACAAGAAACTGATGCGTCCCTTGGGATCCCGAAGATGAATCGTACAAAGTAATTTATCAAACGTTTTAGTTTCGCCTCGAGATACTTAGAGACGCCCCCATATACCGAACAGCGATAGTCAAAGTGGGGGGAAATACTAGGAGCCTACGGGTTTCAAATCAAAATAGGTGACGATAATAATTTAGACGTATTAGAGTGGAAATGGTACGGCGGGAAATATTGGATACATGGCTTTTCTAGGAAATGTTTTGATCGAAGGTTATTCCACAGTTTTTGACGGTGGGGTAAAATTTTATGGAATTATCATGCAGGAACGGAGTTGGAATATTAGGAACAGTTTTAAGGAGGTAATTGGAGCCTATTAAGATTGCCTTTGTCTTTTTCGCATTTATATAGGTCAATTATTTATTTAGTAATATAATATTCTGTCAATTGGACAATTGACAATGGGCAGTTGAATGTTGTAAGACCACATTCAGATAAAATAAAATACAAATAAAATAACTTAAAGATAATTTGATTTTTAAAAAAACCTACAGATATAAATAAATTATACTACTTATATGAATTACACATGTTATGTCTTACTGCTTGGAGCAGAATTAACAGCTTCTAATATCTTCTCAACATGAATAAAAATACCAATAAAATGCTGAAGAGTAAACTTCAATTTAATATTATTTCGATCAAATACAATAAACGGCTGTTCGTATTCTAGTTTCCGCGGTTCGGATTTGTTAATTATCTAAGTTGTAGATGTGAACTTGTACAAACTCGTAACATTCGACGAGATTTACAACTTGATAATGGAAGCTAAGCCGAGCTGATTGATGAGGGCTTCATCAGTGTTGTAAAAGGTTCTGAATCCGAAGTAACTTTTGATGAATGAGAGGTTGGTAGGCCTACAATGGCGGAGTGCTATTGACAATGAGATATGCTTTCATTTGTTTCTCCCTCCAACCGTTCGATCTCTACTTATCAGTGGTTTTATGAACTATAGTTCTATTTTTTCTTTTGAATATTCAATAATTTATCAGCTAAAAATAATTATGAACCACAGTTGCAAAGTTCTTGTTAGGTCAGAGCTTGTCTATTTAGGTTTAGTTACATTTAATGGATGCAGATTTGTTAGCAACATCATCATATGGTATTGGTAATTGAGACTTAAGGATTCCTAATCCTTGTTAATATTATTTGTTTTATGTACCATAATATGGGGGTAATTTTGGGACTGGATGAGTAATTTTTGATGAGTAAAATTTAGTGTGTGGTGATACACTGTGTTGATTAAGTCTCTAAAAACATGCTTTGTGTCGGCATTTACTGCGCAACTACCTTGCGTCAGTTTGAGAACCCTAGTTCTCTACACTCGTTGTGCAATTAGGTTTTGTTTATTTTTATTGATTTTTCAAAATTTTCGTTTTTTATGAAACTTTCGCTTGTGTATCAAGAGTAGTGTGCCGCAAGGTAGTAGTGCTGTCCATGCTGACTGAACCAACACAGTGTATCCACCACGGTATCACCATACACTAAATTTTACCCAAATTTACTCACCCAGTGCCAAAGTTACCCCATCTTACGGTATTTTTCTCTTTTCTTATTGTCTTAACTAATTTTTTATTATGTTTTGAATATCAAAACATATTTCTATATGATAATGCTAGTTTTTTTTTCTGTTATACTTCCTAAAATTTAGATTATGGTTACATTTTTCACAAACGTAATGAGCACATGCTCAAATTTGTCTAGCTAACTGTATCAGATACTTATGTTGAAAAACGAAATCGTCAATAAAATTATATATCTATTTAGGAAATATATAGATTTGACGACTAAAATCGCTATGAATTTGATGGCCTATTGATGAATATATCATTCCAGTTTTTAACGAAAACAGTATATGTTATTATCCTCAAATATCAAAAAAAAATATATCATTTCCGTCGAATTGATTAGCATATTTTTTTAAAATAATTTTAATTATTTATTTATTATCCGTTACGAAATTTAGTACTAAATTAATGATTTTTGTTTCAATAGCTTATTTTTTTTCTATTTAAATATACATACTTAATCCATTCTCTTCCATTATCTACCGCTAAGCAGTTTGAGGCTTCTATTCCACTCTGGCAAAAGCTTCCCTTATTTCGCATTCCTAAGTCACTAGGCCCAAGTCACTTGGCCACCTTCTAAGTTTTCTAGACTTTTTTACATATTGGGATCCTAGATTCGCTTGAATATGTTTGGATTAGAAGGAAGGTATTTTTAAAAATTAGATATAAAAAAATAGCTTTAATAGATTTGGGAACTTATTTTTTTTCCCAAAAGGTCTTTCTTGATGACATTGAAACCCATCCTCTCTCTATCCATCCATCCTCGTTCAGGTGTGCTCCTATATATTTGAAGTCGCTTATCTGTGAAATTTGTGTTTCATGCAGTCTAAAAATACGGTCTCCTAATTTGGTCCTTCCGACACATATGGTTTGTGTCTGTCAAGTTTATCTCCATGTTTATTTGTCTTGGTCGATCCCTCGGGATTCGATGGTTAAACTGGATTTTTTTTTTTTCATTTTTCCAAAGACCACTAGGTCGCCCGTATACGCTAGGACAGAGAACTGTGTAGGAAGCTCTTTCTGTGGTTAAAATGAAAAGATATCATGACTTTCAGAACTCTCAGAATCCTTTCCAATACCACTATAAAGAGGAGTGGACATTCTTGCCTGTTTACTCTAATGGTTTGAAACGCTTTGAATGTGATTTTGCATGTCCTTAAAACATTACTGGTGCTTTTATGAAGGCTTCTAATGGCCTTTATTCATATGCTCCCTTGTCTCCTTCAATGACCTTCGATATTTACTTCAGGATGAGATCCTGTGTTATTATTATTACAATACAATTATTATTGTAATTAAAAATAAATTTACAATTATTATCCGTTATAAACTACAATCATAATAAAAGGCTTAGCTAACCCGGAGGCTCGATGCCGACACCACCAATCGCTTATTATACACCTCTCTTAACCGTTTGTCATAAAATCAGTCCGTTCAGAGCGGCTTTAACGCAATATTTTAAAGTGTGGTACCGAGTATCACTGTTAGGGTGAGGGTAACTTCTAAGTGGATGGGCAACTTCCTGCTACCTGATAGGAAATAAACTCTCCCCAGGTTGGCTGGAAAGGTTTTTAATTTCCTGGTTTCAAATAGTCTGCAGTTTGAGAATATTTCTGTCGTTCCATCTATAGCCACCTTTATCTAGATCTGATACTTTTAGATTCTGGACCATTACGTGTAAAAAAATAAATATAATTCAAAAGAATATTTATGCATAAAATCACTATTAATAAAAGAGCCATTCTTTGTAAATTACTTGATGTAAACTTACAACGAATGATTTTGGTGAAATAAGCAGCAAATTCGGGACGAAATTCATTGATACAATAAATTGAAAATCACTCACCCTCTTTAGATTAGCAGCACATATCAATTTACTTTAAAAACATATAGTAATATATCTCAGTAAAGAATTAATTCTTTCTTGAAATAAAACTTTATTTATACAAATTTAAGAAGGTGTTATTATATTTGGTTGTATAATTTTTGAAACATAAACCTTTTTTTAACCATCGACAGTCATTAACATCTTTTCATTGTAAAACTAAAAATATTTAAAATACATGAAAACACAAAAATCGGATATTTCTTAAATAATTGAATATAATTTTATAATGTGTTGACCTAACATAATAATTTTTGTTATCATTTTTAAATATGGGAGAGCCAAAATCACAAAAGTATTTTACAAAGGATCTTTCTTACTGACATAAGCAACGTAGTAATCGATATAAATATATTGAATTTAGAGTCGTAATGTTTCAAGTTTTCATTAAAAATCAATTGCATGTTCTGGTTAAACATTATTCCTTTATTTTGGTCCATGTTATACATTGCTCTATGTCTCTGCTTATAACACCAATATTTGAAAAATACAAAACAAATTAATATAGTTTTATATATTTTTATATTTTATAAATAAAATTGTTATATGAATATATATATATATATATATATATATATATATATATATATATATATATATATATATATATATATATTTTAAAATATATGTTTTAACCTCTTTTGATTAATATTTTGGTTTTGCATTCTCTTTACTTAATATGGAGTTAATGGTTCGAGGAGAAGCCTCGTAACTTCATTGACATTTATATTATATTAGCATCCCATTAGTGAAATTGAAATTCCTATCCGGTTATGAACCCATGCGTGTAATACGGATGATGTAACCCATGTATGAAGGAACTCGATTTTTAACTTGTAACTGAGAATGCATATGAAATAAATGATTTTTTACATGTATCAATTTAAAGTTACTTTTTAGGTGGATAAAATTTATTTTTCCTCATAACATTAAATCAAAAATCATTCCTGTAGAAAAAAACATCAATAATAAAAATTGTTTGGAAAAAGTATCATAATATTTTAGTTAGTTTTTTTTTCTTGATACTTTCCACAACCCCATGGACCTATTTTCCATTACAGTGGAAACTTTAAAAGAATGGGAACGAAGATTTTTTTTTGTCGGGCCGGAAATAAAGGAAGACGAATTCGTCTGAAGACTTCTTTTTGTGTGTTTTTACTAATTCGTTCACTGAAATCGCCAACGCCGTTTTTAGGTTAGGATAAGAAATGGAAATTTACATGACAAATACTTTCTGGAGGAAAAAGTGACATGATTATGTACTTATTTTCGTATCATTTATCAAAAACGAATTTTTTGTTTTGTGTCAGCTTTCCTCTAGAGGATTTTATTAGATCAATGGTTAATGAAACTAAACATTTCATTTCTTTCATTTACTGAATAGGTTCAGGTTCCATAACAACTCGGATTTTATTTTAATTTCTTCTATTTTTTTTCTGCCTTCTTGTTCGAAACATTTGTTCACGATATTTTCTCAATTTTTTATTTTTATATTTATTCATTAATAGAACAATCTATCACATGGACAATAATTATAGTGATAAAGAATCAATTTATCTTTCCACATTTCCTGCAATTATAAGCAGAAGTCCCATTTATATTTATAATTTTTATTTAATTGATATGAATAATTTTTAGTTTATGGTAATAACTAAACACTGTTTAAAATCACTAACAAAGTAGCATTAAAGCAAATATTACACGTTTCATATTAATCGAATCTCTTAAACAAGACCAGGTTTTTTTTTTGTTTTTTCATTAATACTATTATTTCTAGTTAATCTATAAAGGTTATATAAATCACTGAAATTAAACGTACCTATTTGATCATATAGAGAAGAAATATATATACCTTTTATTTCATATAACTCTGTTTCACAATGGCATCAGATGCAATGAATAGAATCCTAACTCCTTCATAAAACCCTCTATGCTCTTTATTATGCCATAAAGAAAACTGATAACATAGAGCTTTGTTGCGTATTTTTCATAGTAAAATCCATATGCTTTTACTTCAAAATTCGTATCGATACTAATCGATACTACTGTTGTAAACATACTATTTATACTTCGGCTATTTCAGATTGTTCAGATAACCTATTCAGCGTTCTTTCTTTATTTTTGTGCCCCTGAGGTAAAGAAAGCCAAGTTCATTTTTTATGGCATTGCTGCCATATGGGGTTTTGGCAGCAGTGGGTTAATACGTTGGGGTTCTCGTATGCCCACTGCTGCCAATAATCAGCACTTTATTATTCATCATTACTTTTTTTTAACAATAATTTTGGGTAATTGCAATTTTTAGGAACAATAAACTTGGTTAACTGTGGTGCGGCCGTATATAGTTGTGCACTTTTGTGATGGCACCTTATCCGCACCGCATCCGTCCGGTCGTTCCTCGATGTGCTGCATCTTTTTCCGCCTCCTCGGGTGGTCCTCTTGCCGCTCCCAGGGAAAAATGTGCTGGGCCCGTCACATCCCTCCACCCGAATATCACACCCCATACACAAACTCCCGAAGAAACGGGTATTTTTTTTTTTTTTTTTTCGAAGAGACGGAGAAAATCCTCCTATGACGGGGTATATCAACCTTGTACGGTATCCCTTGATCGTGGTGCAGGATACCAATATATGTTCTGCTGTGTCAGGGACTCCGCAGGAAGGGCAACGGGGGTCGATATTAATTCAATGTGTCGTAAGTTTTCCACGGAACCCTCCATGTCCTGTGAGAACAATATAAAAAACTGACATGGTGTCCTTTATCTCCGGAGTATAGATTTGGTAACTAAGAAATATATTTTAATAGCCCGAAGTTATGGAAAATTGGCTCCCCAGAACAAATAAAAACGCTGCAAATGATTTCACAATGATTTATTATCTCCAAACAATTATACATCTAAAGTAACATTACCTTCCGAGTTACAAAGAAAAAAAAACAAAAGGTGACTCCAATTATTGGACTAAACTGTTTTTTTTTAAATCATTAGTAATATGCTAAAAAAAAAATAGCAATATTTCAGTAACAAATTTAAAATTTAAAAACCAAACCAAGGATATAACATTTGTAGTAGAACACATTAAAAAAACCAGAGATCATATCTTTGCTCCTAATTGTCCCATTTTAACGATTTTTTTTTTTTGGGGGGGGGGGGAAATTTCATAAACTTTAAAAAAACAATATACAATATCAACAGAAAAGTAAAAACTTTTCGAGTTATTCGGAATTTAATTTTACCATCCCTCGTAACTTTTTTCCAGCTTTTTTTCGTTGACGTATGTTATATAGATAAATTTAAAGGGCGTCGAGAAAATGACTTTAGCGAAGTTTCATTGAAATCTGTACGATCGTTTAGGAGCTACAGTCTATAGCAACGCAGGTTTTGAAAGCAGGCCGCCATTTTGAAAGTTAAAGGCGGAGAGTAATGACGATGAAGGAGGATCATCCTCGGTTGACCTCTGATTTTATATCAAAATTTGAAAAAAAATCGGTCCAGTAGTTTCGGAGAAAATGCGCGGACGGCGGACGGACAAAAACATTTTTATTCGTTTTTCGAATGCTACACATCTTGAAACGTGAAACCTCAAATTTTGAAATGGGGTTATTTTTTGGTCGATCACAATGTTTCATTATTGAAAATAATAAACCAAAATATGGACAAAGTGTCCTTTACCTTCAGGGTACAGATTTGAACATTATTTTTAACTAATACTCTATCCGTTGACACAGATAATACCAAAGCTGAAAGTAGGACAGAAAAAATTCCATTATCTAATTTTATCTTGAAACAATAGTCGAAAGAGAGCGATTGTAAGAAGAAACTTTCACTTGGAATTAAGCTGATAGCCTGCAATAAATTGTATGAGAGAAGTTAAAGAAGTGGAGCAATTATCAAAGTTGATAATAACATCTTAATAACGGTCTCTAAACCCAATTATACACTTGGCTATGAGATTTCTTTCCGCTGCCGACCTGGTTTTCTCGAGAGACGGTTAGTAGCCGAATATGGCCCTAGAGAACAATTTAAACTTTTCCTAATTATTAATTATAATAAAACTTGACTAAAATTTTAATCATCTCCGTGAGTGAAAAAGTTTAGGCTCGTTTCACTTCGAATACTGCCGAGTCCACTTTTTCAGGCCAGTGATGACTAGAAATTTTTAACATTGTTGGCTTGGTAAGCGTGGTTCACAAAGTATATTTTTATTAAATTTAGAATTATGAAGTTAATATATTCTGCATTTAGGCCTTTATGGAGTTTGTAAAAGAATTTAATCTCGGCATAGCTAATAATGTAGTAATAAAGTTTCACTTTTAGCCAGTAAAAGAAAAAACTTTGCGTTGGCTAGAACACTTTACAGGTGCTAAAATTTCTGCACGGGTCAATATTTTATAAAATTTCTGGGCATAATATTTGAATTCGGTCGATTCAATGTAATCTTTAATGATGCGAATATATTTAAATTGAAAGATATTTATTTCATACTGGGTGTAAATAGAATTATTTTCCTCGTATAAATTTGAACGATTGACTGTTTATAAGATAATACCTCTACTATGACCAAGATTCTGATTAACTGAATGAAAATAGATATTTATGTGGAGAAAGGGAGGCTCAATGTTTAGAAAAAAAACTTACTTTCCACTAAGAGACATTACATTATTTATTTATTTTTTACTAAAATGTAAAACTTATTATATTTCTTCCAACCAATTTATAGTTGTTGTTTTTTTGGTATGAGTGTGTTTTTCCCGCAATGTGATTGACAGTGATAGGTGAGGTTGAGGTAATGTAATGGTGATAATTGATGTTGATGTCATTGAAAAATATATCTATTCTTACTTCGATTCCAACCTCCTCATATGTTTGCCCATGTGTATAAGAGGCAGATTGAATATAGAGGGAAGAGGGATATTTTTTTACATATTACATATTGGTAATTGGTTTCGGTTATTATCCTACAAAGCTTAAGCCAATTTCTTTGTTACCAAGAAGTAATATATCAAAAATTTTAAATTCAATGCTTATAAAACAGTAAAAAAGATTTTAAAAATAATATTAGTTAATAAAGTCACATCTTATATACAGATATTCCGATATACACTAGAAGAACTCCAAACCAGACATGTCTCTCGCACTCGTAAAATATTGCCAAGATCCGTAAGATTCTAGCGCTTTTCACTGATATTAAAAACCAGTTATACGTAATTAATCATGAGATTATTTTTTTTTTTTTAGATTTCTGCTTGTTAATTCAAATATGTTTGTACGAAGGCTCTATTTTATCGCTGTTCTCGAAAAGTAGCTCAAGCTGAAGTTGTGTCCGTTATCGTAAATCAGCGGAAGGAAGCGGCTAATACAACATTCACGAACCATTGGTTCTTCCCTGCTCCTTCGTTTCAACTCTAGTTCACTGATCCAATCTTCGCAAACCAAGATTTAAGTAAGAAGAATCCTGATATAACCTATAACAAACAATATCACTATTCAATTGAAATTGTATCTTTAATGTAATAGGCAAGTGTATCTTAGATATTCTACATTGGACTATTTCATTCCTGTATTGCAAAAAGACAGTATGGAATTTTTTGTGTAGATTAAATTACAAAAGTTTTTTGGTGAATTTCGACTTTATTAATCGTTACAAAAACCCTTCAAGTACATGACAATGGTACAACTCTTTTATGTATCAAATATCGTTGAAGAGCTCAATTTTCTTATTTCACAAAGGGAAAATTCTTCAAAGATTTTAATTATTTAAGATTATGAAATGTCACTTTACGACTTTGTGCAATAAACCGACGGTATAATTTATAACATGAATTTTTCATAAGATACATCTTCGGGATCCCCATGCGTTCACATGTTTCATTCTGGTACACCGGGTTGAAGTGGCTTTATTCTACTTCCCGACGACAATTCCTCCTTGGTGTTTTCTTTTCCAAGTTCTCAGAACCAAAAACCCTCCCTACATCTTGGAACTCTTAACTCTAAGTTCTTCTATCCTCTATCCTAATACTTATATATCTCCTACTTATTTATATATCTCCTCCGATAAAACGTGTTCCTTCAGCAAATCCTTCTTCATTCGTGCTACCTCCTCTATTGGAACTATCTTCCTACCTCTATACGTCCAATACTCTTCCACAAATTCCTTCATACAACTCCTCTTCCACCACCTAATCCTCATTCAAACTTCCGCAAACATGTAAAATTACTTGCATCTGTATACTGTTTAATTTCAATCTGCTGCACAATTGCGTAACTATCAACTGTTAATTAGTTTGTATTTTTTATTATTCTAACCCAGAATAAGACCCATGAATTCGTAACTCTGTTATTATTCTTAAGGGACTGTAGTCCCAGAATGAAATTATTTTTTCATTTCATTTCGTATAATTCAGTTTACTTACCGCCGTTACAATAGTGATATTATTGTTTTATTGTAGGACGTATCTGGATTCTTTTTACTTGATTATAATATATTTAAACCTTTTCATTTACTTTTCAATGGTGTTTTACCTTGAATAGAATTTAAAAATTTTCCTGCTTGGACTGCACGTTATTTCTATATTTAGATAGATATATAGAAAGTAAACTTTATTCTGGGACGAGGTCCCTTATGAATAACAGATATGAACAAAAAAATTAAAACTACATCTGGCCAAAAATTACATTAATCAATATTAAAGAATATATACAGTATCTTCAGTGAAATTAAATTAAAACAAGTAAAAATAAAATAAAATTTTGAGAAAAAACGAAATAAAAAAAACAACATTATTTAAATGAAAATAAAAATGAAATAAAATAAGCATGGGTTAATTTTTAAAATTAACACAATAAATTTTATCAATCTTTCACCTCAGTCAAAATCTGTTTCACAATATTTATTTTATTGTATAACGTCATTTTGGGATGTGAGAAGGAATTGGTAAAGATGATATTTAAATGAGGACAAGGAAGAGGCATGACGGATTTCAGATGGCAAGGAATTCCAGAAGGAATTTACCCTGTATACGGCAAAGCATTTGAATAATATTAGGAATTTGAATGAGCAAGGGGTTTAATTAAGATAAAAGCATTTGTAAAAGGCAATATACTCCATTTTTTCAAATCTGAAAAACAAAATTACTGCCTACCAGTGCAGTGATTTTTTAAAAAAAGTCTTTATTCTACACCAGTTTTGAATTACAAAGGTCTATTTTTGTTTACAAAGGGAGGCTGGCAAGAGGTAAACTAACACTCCCTGGAGCATATTCTTCCCCAAATAAAAACATGGACTCTAAAACAAGGATATTTTTTTCTGCTCTCTGTTTCGGTCCAGGCTGAAGATTTATTCGCTTCTCTGACAGGATGGAGTGCTCTTATATTTCCTCCTCTGCAATTTAAATAGCCGTTTGTAACTTTGTACACGAAATTCATTTTTCAGTAGTGAGGAAAATGTTAGAGTATTCGAAAAAAAAAATGTGCTGAATGTCTTATGGTTATGAATTATTAAGATTATTATGACTCTTGTCTGGCATATGCTAGAGCCGATCAATTATACTTAGTTCCACACGTAAAGGAAAAACAATATCCATAAGATACCAGCGCACTGATATTACAAATCAGTCATTTATAATTAACATTCAGTTAAACGTTTTAGACTAATGTATCTCAGTGAGAGAACTTTGACATTTCATAGCTTTCTCTTCTCTATTCCTTTGAATTCGGCCTATAGCCACCATCAGTGAAACATATTTAATCGTACATATAGTATTATATTATCACGATATTCCATTGAACACACAATGTTTAAAGTAAAATTTTACTTCTTAATACATTAATATAACCAATTAATTAATAAGTAAAATATTCTTCTCCTTTACCTATGCGAAAAATAATCCCATCCCCCCGAAATTTCTAGAAAAACAGTTATGGAGGAAAAGAAATTTTTTTGCTAATAATTCAAAAAGTGCGCATTTTTTTCATGATTCCCATGAAAATTAGAAAGATTACTAAATTACCTACAAAACAAAACAAAAAATTTTAAAAATCGATTAGAAATATGTACAATTTATACAATTTGTATTTACGGAACTAGTAAAGTTTGTCGAAATATTTTTTTTAGGATGAAGAGACTTGAGATTTGTATTTCGCAGCTCAAAAGAAAAATTCGAATACGAATTTTCATTGCAATCGAAAAATAATTTTTTTTCGTTCTTATTTGACCTAAGGGGAGAACCTTTGATTAAATTATTAAAATACCTACAAAACAAACATAAATTTTTAAAAATCGGACAATTATTTACAAAGATACAGTCCATTAGTTTTGACATACTTAATGTCTTCCTGTTTAAATACATTGCATATAGTGGTAGAATATTCTATTACATTTTTTTACCTGGCTTTTATATTAACTTTATTATTTCTTAAAGACATTTAGTTGTTCTTGCATTTTATTTTTTTCAATAATATAGAATATCTTATGGTTGGTACATTATTTTGTCTTTATTATTTTTATTATCTTCCCAGCCTGCGTTTAAAAACAGGTCCTAGCAAAGCAATTTGTATAAATATTTTGGTCTGTTATGTTTAATGGAATTTTAATCGACTAAAGAAAAAATATTAATTCCTTTCTTACATAATACATATGAACTACTTATTTCCATATCTGCTATTTCTTCACTAAAAAAAAATGTCTGCAAATTTTTCGCACAGGCCAACAAGTAAATAATAAATCTTTAACCTTTGATATCTGTTTAGTAAATGAGTTTGATATATTAATATGAACTTTTTCGTTTGTTTTGTGTTAGTGAACACAATAGTGCCGTGCAATTACAGTGTAGGTATAGGGTATTGGAAATATTATTTCAATTAATTTATTTTGTAATTAAATATAACTTTTGATGTGCTCTTGTAGGAAATATATATTATCATTTTCGGCATCATTATCTTCTTTATTTCTTAATTAATAGTATCTTTTTTTATTTTCTGTTGTAATTTATTTAATGGATGGAAGAACCAATTTGTTAAAAACGATCTTAGACGGAGCCGAGGGCTGGGTTTAGTCTTACTGTCGCTAGCAATTATGAGCCACCGTAATAATGATAGCTTGATTAAGATTTCCTTCCAGGTTGGAGTGAGATACCCGCAATAACTAAATGAGGGTCGGAACAATCCGGAGGATAAATATAATTTAAAAATGTTCCTTTATCAGGGAATTTCTTTTTTCAAAAAAAAAAAAAAAGAAAAATGGTGAGTAAAATTTAAATAACGTTTTGTACTTAGCTAAAGGAGGGAGGGTGGATTTAATTTCGGTCCAGCCGGGAAAAGGTTACTTTCGACTTTATTTTATTATCCTCTGAGATAACAAGAGGTGCCCCTAGGGGCCCTACCGTCGCGGCTTAACTTGGCAGTAATTAGCACCCCCTTGTTAATTATTATATCGCCGCAAGTGCTATCTCGATATCTAGGAAAGTCATTAGGTTAAATCACCAAGGCCAAACGGATTTCAAAACTCATATATCCACGGTTCAGATATCGATTTAGATTATTGGTTCAAAGTTAATCTATGCTATGATCGGACATTTAGTTCTAAGTATTGGTGAATTATATACTCATTGCCGTAAAATTTCTACACCTATGAGACTGAAATGTTTCGTCACAAATGAGAGTTTAATTTGCGATACATGATTTATTCGGCTCACGGTGAAATTGACACCTCCCATTGAAAAACAGAAAAAAAAAATACTTAAATGGTTACAATGAACACATAAAAGCAAAAACTCTTGATTAGATTTATTTTTAATCTTAGATTATTGATTCTAAGTTAATCAATGCGATAATCAGATATTTAGTATTGACGAATTCACATATTGCAGGAAAATGTCTATATCTATATGACTGAAATATTTTGTCACAAATGAGTGGGTAGTGATAAAAAAAAAAAAAACAATAAAATATACAGTGGCTCACAGTAAAATTGATACATCCCGTAGAAAAAAGATTTAAATGGTTACAGTAAACAAATAAAACCGAAAAATATTCACAGATTTATTTATAATCTAATTATAAACAGGTACAAACTCATTAAAATAAAAATGTTTAACTGTGTTCATGAGAAAAAAAAATTGGACAATTTTATCTCGCAGTTAAAATTATACAGCTCACTTCTTATTAAATTTCAAATACTCTTTAATAGTTCTTAATTAAAAAGGTATTAATTTAATACCTTGTAGGTAAACCATTATTTCCTACAACTCCTTTCAGTCTATTTGCTATGGAGTCGATAATTTTTTTGGTGATTCTGAGCTTTGTCTCTTCCACCCTTCGTGGATATATTCCATTTTTGCCCACAGGTGTTCTATCACATTAAGGTCTGGTGACTGTGGTGGTATTTTTATAACTTTGGGACACTTATAAAGAAGACATTCATTAACTAACATGGCCGAGTGTTTGAAAGCATTATCCTAATAAAAATCAAATTTTTTTTTTTCGCCCAAATTTTTCCCAATTTCTCTTAAGGTTTTTTTTTCACAAAATGTTTATATAAACATGTTCTAATACAATGATATACAGTTATATAGAATTATAAATTATAAATATATTATAAATTATTAAAAACATATTTATATACACCAAGAAACATAACATGAGGAAAAAACATAAAATAACACCTAATTTGAATGTTTATTGATTACAATAAATAATTATTTTTAATGTAATAAAAATTGAACTATTTATTTATTCAATCATTTCTTTCAATACCATTTTGTCTCACTTTGAGCTTACTTTGAGCCACTGCATTTATAAACGGTACCTGATCGATCCTGATACGGGCATAGTTGAAGTTGATTAAATCCAACGTTTTTAATTTGAAATTGGAAATACTTCGACTAATTACTTAGGTACACCATAAAATTTTTGTATCAAAAAACTTGCAAATCAGGAAATATGCTATTGTATGGTATTGTATACTTCGTTCCTATTGTAGTTGTCTATTTTTATAAATCACCTTCGTGTCAGCAGGACTCAAATTAGTTCATTTGTTTCTTCACATAAAGCTTTGGTTATCTGAGTATGATATCGCTGTGTACAATCAGAAGATATACCCTGATATAGGGTAGCTAATATAATATAATTCAAAGAAAAGCTGGGGATATTTTTTTAAATAATATAAAAATAGGAAGAGGTAATTCGCAATATGACCTCTAGACTATTTCCATCGCTGTGGCCTGTGGTTGTCGATTCATATAAATTATAAATGTAAATTCTAAAAGGGTCAACCTGCAGTTGAGAGCATTAATATAAATTAAGTTCTACTCTTATTTGCCGAAGCGAGGCAATCAACATTCAGTTGGAATATTATTATAATATGATAATTTTATAAACATCATTTGCTCTTTCATCGCCAAACCGTCTAGGATCAGACGGTTAGCTTTTTCGATTAATGGTTAATGATGATGGACTTATAATATTAATTTGATGAATTACTTTATTAATACTAATGATATTCTATTTGTTAATCCGAAGCAATTATTGGTGTACCTTATTTTTTGATTAGATCCTGTCATATTTTCGATCTTGTCGAATTTTTTTTTTGCTATAAAAATATTTGCGTGTACAATATATTAAGGGCATGTAAGGCATGGGAAGGACCTCTTCTCTGACTTGTTTCAATTACTTAGGTTGTTTAAGGAAGGAGATCTCTCATTTTTAGTATCCTCCTTCTTTTCTGGAGCATGTCAGCTGTGGCCATGTCTCTTATTAATCTGTTGTAATGTCCGTTTAAATTAAAATAAAATCGTTGGTAAAAGATCGTTATATGTTAGTAAAGTATTGGAAGGTGGAGGTCAGTATGTAGAGCTTTGTTAGTCACGTACCATTATGTTTTTGACATGAGTCGTAATACTATTGATTGGAAGGTTTGAAGTTTTTGTAGGTGTATCTTCTTAGCGATACTGTATATTTGTGATGAGTACATCCATATGGGCTTAAGTAAATATATATATATATGTATTCCGTTTCTGTCTCAATTTTAGTTTTAGAGATTTAGAAAATATAGAGTAAAGTATTTTGAATCGTTTGTTAAGTGTCTTACGTTTCATTTTTATATGCCTACCCCATGTCATCCTCCTGTCAAAGGTTACTCCAAGGTAAAGTACCGTGTCGGTTTGAGGAATTTGATTGTTGTCGATATAAACTGGAGGGAAGGTTTTTTTTTTTCTAACAATAAATGTTATATGTTTGAATTTGTAGTGATGAAGTCGATTTTTCCATAGTTTGAACCAATCTTATAATTTAAGTAAGTGATGTAGAGTTAGTGAAGTCCTGTAGGGTAGTTACGAAGGATGGTTGACGTACCATTTCATGTCGCAAACGATAGATTACATAAATACTTGAATATCCCAACAATTTTAGACACTGCAAAAGAAAACTACAATAACTTTCACCAAAGACTAACTTACAAAGTAGGTTACGTAGGCAGTGGCCAAGAAAGCTGCTGAACTGAACAATTTCTTGGATTGGGATGGGACGCTGTGAAGCTACCAAAAAATTACTCATTGCAAAGAAATTTGTAGATCGCATATCTAATTTTTAGGTCTAATTTTATGTTATGTATTAATAAATAATCAATTATTAAATACTTCCGTGTTTGATAATTTGTATGTCTAGTTGATTAAAAAAGTTAGGTAATTTGATATTCTGTCACCCAAAAGCACCTGTGTTTGTATTAAACATGAATAATTCATTACAAAGCTTTTCTATATTTAAATGGCTTTGATAAAGACAAATTCTACTTTTACCCATCGAAATTTTTTGCTACCTTACAATGAAAAATATTTTATTATTTAAATTAACTATTTTTTTAGTTTTCGGTTCCTATTAAACAAAACACGTGAAGAAAAAAAAACTACAATTCCCTGATTTCCTCCGTAAAATCAGACTATTTTAGGAAACTTTTTTTTGTAAATCTTGAGGTTAACCTTATTTAAATATTTATGGCTCCTCATCGCACATATTTATGTGATTGTAAATCATGTAATAATTGCTTGTTATAAAAATATTATAATAAAAAACGCTGCATATTATTTCACAATTATATATTATAGTAACATTACCTTCCGAGTTACAAAGAAAAAAAAAACAAAATGTGATTCCAATTATTGGACGAAATTGTTTTTCTTTAATCATTAGTAATATGCTAAAAAAAAAATAGCATTAGTTCAGTAACACATTTAAAATTTAAAAACCAAACCAAGGATATAACATTTGGAATAGAACACATATTTCATTGAAATCTGTACATTCGTTTAGGAGCTACAGTCTATAGCAACGCAGGTTTTTCAGCCGCCATTTTGAAAGTTAAAGGCGGAGAGTAATGTCGATGAAGGAGGATCATCCCCGGGTGACCTCTGATTTTATATCAAAATTTGAAAAAAAATCGGTCCAGTAGTTTCGGAGAAAATGCGCGGACGGACGAAAAAATTTTTAATCGTTTTTCGAATTCTACGCGTCTTGAAACGTGAAAACTCAAATTTGGAGAGTGGGTTATGTTTTTGAATTTTTTGATCGATCACAATGTTTCATTATTGAAAATGATAGACCAAAATATATGAAATATAATACGGAAAGAGAATATGTGTTTTTTTTTTCATTGTATTGTTATTACATGGAGAAATGTATATTAATAATGAACATCTTCATCATCACAAATATTTGAAGTGTCATCTAAGCTTTCATTGTTACAATGTTATCATAAACCCTATTAGTAAATGTAAAAGGTGTAGAAGGTAACCATCGAAGGGTATTAGTGAGTAACTAGGGAGGAGGGGGAGAGCGTTAGCCAATCAGGAGACGACTTATTGGAAGGGTTGCCCTGCAGGAAATTGGCTCCATGGGCTGAAGGACAATAGTGTTTTTCGAAGGACAGCGGCAGTAATAAGCTGCTAGGCAATGATCGTCCATTTCCACTCGAAAAGAAACCTATAATATTAGTTTTATTTATTTGTGTTGCTTTAAGAAGAATCTGACACCGTCTATTAAAAAAGTTATCTCAATATACTAATCTTGATTTCCGCATCAGATTCTCTTTTTGCTTTCCTAACCCTACTAGGTTCGGCAATAAAACAGCAATTTTTTAATATTTTTATGTGTGAAGAAACCACTTCTCAGTAACAGATTAATTGATGATTGCATATCTCACACCAGCAGTGTAGAAAAGACTGGTCAACAAGCAAAGTTCAAAATAGAATACAATAAAATAGAAAAGGAAAATAACTTGATTATAAGAAAAAGTTCCTTAAAAATAATATAGTTGTACCAACAAAAAAATCACCTAAATCTTCACTCGCTTCCTCCAAAAAATGAAAATTAATTTTGTCACTTAAAAAATGATAGATATACAGTAAAGGAAAAAATAAATAAAAAGATGAGGTAGATGTTAATTCTTACTCTAGGACATCTATCAGCAATAGACAGCATGTATTTTGTTAATAGTAAAAAATTAATGATAAAAAGAAAACAATAACGAGAAACTAGATGCATATTAGAGGGTTTTAAGTCAGAGTGGTTGATTTACATTTTGAAAAACAAAAGATTTTACCAATTGATTAATTGGTGATAATATGAGGTTTCACTAAAAGTAATTATGAAATAAAATATCATACGTTTTATTTTTGCATTTGTTTTAAATGCTTAAATACTTTAAATGACTCATACACCATTTTGTTACTCAATTAATAAAATTAATTGGTCTAATAATCTTCTTGTTTAAGATTAATACGTAGTAATGAAATCAATATAAGTATTGATTTTGAATTTTACATCACTTTATCGTAATTGATGTTTTATTTAAATAATTTACCCCTTATAATTAAGTAAAATGACAGAAATTTAGAATTTTTGAAAATATATCTCTTTAAAAATATGGGTTTTAACCCTTGCACACGGTCATAATTAAAATAATTAATTTATGAATTATCGCTGTAATTTTTTAAGTTTTATCTAAAATATTATTTGTATGAGCCTAACTGGAAATCGATTAAACGATACCGTGTCTGAGCCACGTATGGTTTTGAAATATAATGAAATGAAAAAAATCATTTTCATTTCTAGGACTTAAAGCTAATTCTAGGAATAATGACAAAGTTCAGAAATAATTCACATTAGTCTGGCATGACTAAATTAAAAAAAACATAATCTTTTAATTTACTGTTAATAAGCAATTGTAATTACAGAAGCAGCAATTCTTACGTGGTTGCGGAAGTTTGAATATGAAATAAGTTTTGGAATAGGAGTTGTTTGAAGGAATATTTGAACGAGGAGTATTGAATAAGGAATATTGACGGATAGAGATAAGTAAGGAGTTCAAAAATGATGTAGCCCGAATGAGGAAGGATTTGCTGAATGAAGTATTTTTATGGGAGGAGGTATGTATAGATCTTTAGGTTGAGATCAGGTATTAAGAGAGTGTATAGATGAACGTAGGTGAAGATGTTCTAGGATGCAGGGAAGATTTATGGTTCTGAGGACTTGGAACAGGAAAATACCAAAAGGGTTTAGTAGAAGTCGCCGTCGGGTAGAAGGGTAGAGCCACTTTAACTCGGTGTACCAGCAGGAGACATGGGAATCCCAAAGATGAATCTTATTAAACAATTCATGAGTTTCTTCCATCTCGTCTCCAGCCTTGCAGAGGAATACAAGGAATATAAGGAAGTCCCTGTGTAGTTTTTTTTTTAGGAATAGAATTACGGAATCTTAGGAGCTGTTTAAGGGCAGTTATGGATTTTCCAGGAATCCAGGAAATATGGTTATTCCAGAAAAGATTTTGATCAAAGGTTGATCTAACTTTTTCGAACCGTCTGGAGAAAATGGATTTGGTGGTTACTGCGGTAAAGTATAGGAGGATTAGGAAGAGAACTACATTGTTAGGTTACATAAATAAAAAAAAAAATAAAAAAATAGGCCACCTTAGCACACTAAATTCGAAAAATAAACTAAGCTTATTTGCATTACTTGATGAAATAAGAACTCGTTGAATCCAGTCTCTCTTCAAACGTTAATTTGCTGTATGTTCTTGTTTACTCAGACCCTGTTCTGTCAGTAAAATATTATTGTTGCAAATAAATAATATTTCCATCATGGTTGTATTTTATAAGGAAAACTAAAGATATGTAGACTTAGTAGATCTCGCTTAAATAACAAACAATAAATTTTTAGTTTTAGAGATAAAATAATTGTCCGTCCTTGGTTACGTAAAGTTCTTTCACAAGCAGTCAATAGCTTTTTAGGCATTATTTTTAGAATGAATAGGTTTACTTCTTGAAGCTGTACGTCATTATTGTTATGTAAACAATTGCTCGCTCTTTGCGTAATTATGATTACTTAATTAATTACATCATCATGCGTTAATTAAGGTTTTCCCAAATCGACGTATTAGTTATGTAATTTTTATATAACTTTTACCAGAAATATAAATATGGGGTCTGGCCTAATGAATGAATGAATTAATGAATAAATAAATGGTAATGAAAAAAAGAAAAGTGTGGTATCTTATGCACCATTTTGAAATTTATGAGTGTGCAGATTGCTATGCTAAACAGTTTTTTTATATTAGTCATTCTCTTCCATATTTTATCACTCCGATTCCCTATCACACTACTAATAGTGTGGAGAGATTTCCTCAAAAATCTTTTAGTTATTCTTGCTATGGTGCTGGCTAAAGTTTCAGAGAGAAAAGGTATCCCTGAAACCTACAAATAAAATTGATCAAGCAATCTCAATAAAATACAAATGCTTATTTGTTGAGGGTGATAAGTGAGGTGAAAATAATTAATAAAGAAAGGTCAATACTATAAACCACACTATTTTATACATTAGAGGCCGCAGTAAGATTAGGTAGTCTTAATGGAGGTCACGATAATTGTTTATATTTTAGTGTTATTATTTTTATTTATAATGCATATTCATATACATCTAACTTAATTATATTAATTTTCAATTTTACTCACCTGAATAATAAAAAAATTGAGTATTAGAATAATGAAGACTTCGTAAAAACGTTTGGATGCCGCAAGTTTTCCACTTCCGCTATAAAATAAAACTTTTTTTTATTTATCTTATTTTTTATTGAAGTAGTTTTGACTGCACGCCGTATGTTCGTTTACCCCTCCTGTAACTAGATCTGCCTGAAGTAAATATGATTTTCCACAAATTGACTGCAGGCAAACTCTATTTCCCGATCTTAATTAGAGCGTGTGTGAATCGCTAAGTTGGCAGCAACTGTAAACTGTCGCTCCTGATGGCCTGTATTCAAAGTTCCCTCTCAAAGGGCACCTTCAATACTGCCAAGTTCATCGATCATTGAATTCCACTCATTCAGAGAATGAACTAGGATTGCCTAGGAACTTTTTATAAGTATATTTTACGATAGTAAATTTTATAGTAATTATATAGATGCTTCATTAATAAACATTTCCCATTAAAAATGTCCAACACAAATATTATTTGTATTCCGGTCACTTTGGATACCTGATATATCATATTTTCTTGCGACACTGGAAAAATATATTAATGATTTATGGCAACTCTCATTTAACCTTGTGATATTCAACATTTATCTATTAGTCCACTTTGCTGACTCCATTTTATCAAATTATTAACGATCACCTACAACTTCCTGAGTCACTTCTTTTTTGTAACTTTTTCATTTACGAAAATTCTAAGATATTTGGCACGTTCCCAATTTGGAGACCCGTACTCTTTTTTATTTAAATGATATACTATAAAATCATGAATACCCATTTGCTTTCTACTTTAATTGTACGACATTTCTATTACAAAATCGATAGAATAGGTAGTCAACAAATAGTTGGTTTGTTTGGTGTGTATAAGCTCGTTATTTTGACATGTTGGGGATGGAAGTCACACCAAACTACTCAGTATTTTTTGCATGGCTCCGTGTTTCTCGATTTTGGATCCAAATTATCTTAACATTCAAGCGGAAAGAAAATTGATTTCATGAGTTTTTAGTATTTCATTAAAAATAACCAAATATCTCCAAATTGAGAACGCCCCATTTCCGAGAATTTTCGTAAATGAAAAAGTTTACCATCAAGTTATGATACCATTCTTGAAGTCTTAAACGATTGTCAATGATTTTATAAAAAAAAAAAGGGATATGTATCGAGGATAATATTTAAGAAGTTTGACCCTTAAAAATTTTCAATTGTAAACAAATAAATTAACTTTATAAAATGGGTACTAGGGACATTGATATACTGTCAAGTAAATAATAAATGGTGAACCAATTAAATAATAATATAATATTACCGTTTAGATTTTTAATTCATTTTAAATTTCATATTATAGATTTGTTTGTTTTATTTTTATTTTTTTAATAAAACTATTCTGTGGTTAGTAAAATTCATATATTTGTCTTAATTTCTCTTACCCTTAACTTAACCTAAGTTACAGAAAAGTATTAATGAATAAAAATCCATTTCTGTTTTCTAATTTGCTTTTTTTTTTTTTATACGCACAATTTAATTAATATAAGACTTACTATTGTAAACTAAAAATAACAGCGCACGTAGATATTTTAATACATATCGTAATGATTCTAAACGCATGCTGAAATTTAATCTCAGATTGGAACAAAAATGGAACGTAAAAGCGTTTACATTCCGTTGAAACGAAATCGCAAACCCCCTCGGAACGAGAAAGACCGTTCCGGATGGAACGAGAAAGAGCATTCCGGTAAGAACCATTCCGAACCGTTCCAGGGGTGGAATTGTTTCATCGAACCGGTTCAAGATTTTATTATTACGACCAACGAGGCTGTTACCTCTATTTCTTCTTCATTCGTTGTAATATGACTTAGAAATAACTTAAAAATAAAATAATAATAAAAAAGCCAAAATTTAATAGAAATTAATTTTTTTTAACTTTTAAAATGTTTAAACAATATGGATATCTCTCATGACTTTTAACTGTAGCTAAAAAATGTAAAATAAAATAAAGTGCGGAATTTTAGTTTTTCTAAATCCAAATAAACTAATGATACAAAATTTTCTAGGACAAATTTCATTCGAACAACAGAACCACATATTTACTATCTTAATGATAATAATGACATTTGATTAAAATATTTATTTAATATTATTTGTAACTAGTTTATTCTTATTTTAATGGTGAGTGAGAATCTTGACATTATAATTAATATTTTTGAAATTCACAAATTTCTATCTTAAAATTATGGTTAGGATCCTATTATATTTTATTTAATCATATTTCTTTATATCTAATCAAACACTAATTTAAATTTAGTCGTTATGGTTTACTTTTGAAGCAAAAACCTATTCGACTATTCCGTTAATCCACTTTGGGGCAATCAGCTCATCAACCTTAATTGCTACAAATCCCTTTCGTACCTATTTGACTTGTCTGCCGAACATTTACCCATCGAGGCCCAGACATTTATATTATTAGATTACGTTCCGGCGGAACGAAGTTTCCGAGGGTCTCGTTTCGTTCTGAACCGTTCCAGTGGTGGAATTCGTTCCGTCCCATGTATCTATCCTGAAAGTATCTTTTTGGGGATCTTTAGGTCCGACATCGATGTCAGCCTCACTTTAAGTACATATCTTGCAATATCAGAGTTCTCAAACAAAATATAGATTTGCTGGTTTGTTCTCATTTTTTTTTGTTCTACCCTCAAGACGAATATCTCTAAACATGCACCACAAAATTTTTTCAAATAATAATAAAATTTTCTTCTTCCTTCTTGATCAATTGCCATGTTGCTGATATCTTCATTAAAGATCATGATATCTTCATAAATAAATCATGTTTAACTTCATAACTCTAAGTACAAATCAAGCATTCTAGAAATCTACTATGATTTTCTCAAGGTACAGTGTGGTTTTATTAATAAATTATAAGTTAAACATGATTTATTTATCTTTAACTCGATGAGTGACTCTCTGTACGTACATATCGTTTGTCATCATTGATGCATACACGTTCAAAAACGATTGCACATAACGAGAATAGGGTACCACCAATCAACGGTAGTCATAGTTTTGATAATAAGGAATTAATTAATAATAAAACTGCTTAATGGTGCGATGGTTTTTAGAATATCGTTTCACAACTGGCAAAGAAATATCCGGAGATCTTGCTGATAGCAATAAAGTAAATAAAATGAAATTTTTACTGGGTGATGTAGGACTGTGTTTTTATGTTTTTAATTTACCTATCATTATGTTATTTTATTTTTTTTATTGCAGATAGTTTTTGATTATTATTTAGTTATTATTTTAATTTTTTTAATTTAATATTTTCTGTATATATGGCATGAATGTGTTCATGTATCACAATAATTATTGTACACGTGACATATTATTATTATGTTTATAAATAAATAAAACTGGTTGATACAATTTCTATGACCACGACTGTATCAATACTAAGTATTTTCTATATTAATAATCAATTATTAAACTATGTATATGAAAAAGTATTAAACATTTTCTTAATTAAAACTATTCCAAGTAAGTTAGTCACAAATCAATGAACAAAGAGACAAATATATTGACTATTGCTAAACTGTAGGTAAAATGTTACTTCGAGTATCAGTTTCAGTTGCAGGGAAGAAGTGGGAAAGTGAGAAAGGGTGAAAGAGAGTGTGATATGAGTGCTATTGATGTTTCCTTATCCATTCAGTAATATCCTTTGATTTTCTACAGTCTAGTACATATATTCTTTCTCCACACATATTTCATTACAACACATGATATAAGAAGTGAGCTATCGTAAGAAAAAAAAAATTAAAGTTTCTGAGGATAGAAAAGAAAAGTTACAGATCGCACAACTGCTGGGGTGGTAAATGATAAAATTTGAGGTTTCGTAGTTTTTTTTTTAAACCATTTTAGCTTATTTACTGACATTTTTTGCTCAATATAGAAAAATAAAATAGAAACTAAAATTGACTTTCGGTAGTTTTTCTCTGACTTAGAAATATAGAATAAATACATTAGTAGGATAATTAGAAAAAAAATATTAGCAATAACGAAAACGAAATAGGAACTTCCAGTAATAGAATCCTCAAAACATAAATATTTTAAGATTAAACAAAAAGTTAGTGTGAATCGTTATTTATAGAAGAAATATTACCGAGTAGTGTTTCTTAAAGGTATAAATATTTTTATCAGTTGATTTTCTATTTATAATATATATTTACTTTACTTTTGAACTATCATTTATTTTGAATAGTGGAAGATTTTATTGTCGTGCCCATAGCTTTTACTGATATCTTCTTGGTGATAGGTCTTTCAGTAAACTTTTTCGTAATTTCAAACATTTATCAAAAACCCATATCCACACGTTTAGTTTTTTTTTTTTCGTTTTCAGTTTTAGTCAAGCACCAGTATCTTCTCTTTAAATTAAAGACCATACGATCTATTTATACTATCTATATATCTTATCTTTTATTATTTCCTGTTCGACCCATTTTTCGGTAGTTTGGCAGGAATCAGAATTTCTTTAAATTCCTTCAATCTTGGTAAGAGTTCTCTGACGTTCAAAGCTGACCCAACTTTATTTTGTATACACTTAAGATATAACCGTAAGCAATGAGACACTGACTGGACAACGATTTCTCAAAACATCAAGATCCTACAAAAATCTTACTAACTTCACTTACTTAAATTGCAAGACTGGTTCAAGCTTTGAAAAATCCGACTGTATAAGGAAAAATCCAAACATATAACTTAAATCTTCGAAAAAATGCCTGACATCCATTTTTTTTTTTTTTTATATGCCAGATAAACAAATTCTTCAAACGTACACGATATTTTATCTTGGAATTACCTTCGGCAGAAAGAAAGAGGACGTGAGGCCCAAATGCAAAAATAAAACGGAAGATCTTTAACAAACGACATCTACTTTATCCAATGTTTTCGAATCTTCAATATTAAAACTAAGACATAAATACATACTCATGCTTATTTGAAAGCTTTTGGATATACTCTTAGACATATAAGGAATCGCCAAAGAGATCTTCCTATAAAAACTTCAAACCTTCCAAACAAAATTATAACGGCTTAGATCAAAAGAACCTTGGTACGTGACTAACGAAACCGGCCTGATGATACTGAACATCTCCCGACAACTGTTGATCAAAACATAAGAGACACGGCTATAGCTTAAATACCCTTGAATATGAGGAGGAAATTAAAAAGACCCTTCATGAGAGATCGCCTTCTTTAAACGGCTTAAGTAATTGAATCAAACTACGGTAGAGGAGCTGCTTGATACTGTTCTTCCGCACTCCTGGTATGTTATTATTTCTTATATTACCAGCTCATTTGGTGATTGTCAACAAACTACATTTGACAAGTGCAAGTTAAAGATTATAGAAAAGGAAATGAAACCCTGGGATACCTCCAGCTATAAATGTCGTAGAGAAGATGTTGTACTCAGAATAGGACAAACGAGACTGACTCACTCCTTTTTTATCATGACGATCATTTTCCAGGAATGTCCATTCTTTAGCTTTCAGCTCTACTATCGTCAATTCTCAGGGATGATAATAAAGCAGTAGAATTGGTCTTTAAATTGTTAAAACTACCCCGCTTATCCCTGTTGAACAAATCTGGTACCTTCGACTCCACTTGGACACACGTCTAACTTAGAATCCTCATACCACACTTAAACGACAAGAAACTGCTCGACGTTTCCGACTACTCCAGCACTTACTAGACAAACGCTCTAAGCTTCCAGTTAATTACAAAAGACTCATATACATGACTACAATAACACCTATCTGGACATACGGAGTTGAGATTTGGGGGTCCACTAAGCCATTGAATTCCTCACGAATCCAATCCTTACAATCCGAAATCCTTAGTAAAATCCTCAATGCTCCTTACTTTGTCAATAATAAAATCATCCATATATATCTTAGTGTTCCTTATGTTTCCGAATTGGTCCAATCCAGATACCTATCCTTCCATAGTAAATTTCAGAACCATCCGAACCCTCCCGTTTCTAACCTTCCTTGCTGTTAGATCCCTGATAACCCTCCGAGGTGTCTGAAAAGAAGATGGTCTCGAGATCTTCTATTGTAAATACATTTTTTTTTTTTAGAGTGCTGCCAGAGGGTAGTTTCTCAACAAGTGTTTTCATGTTTTTATTTTCTGTTATCACATTTACGTAATGTATTCTTTCTTAATACAGTTGTAAATATCTTAAATAAAAAAAAAAATGTTAAAACTAAATGAAATGATATTTGAAATATGAAACACTACTGACTGTAGATTACAAAAAAAAATGTATGTAAGTGTATGTGTTTGTGTGTAAATATTAAAATATATGCGAGAAAGTTAATTAAACAGAAAAAAATGGCGTTGATGATCACTGAAGTTTTCGCAACTAAAAAAACAAAACAAGTTAACAGATACATGTAAATGTTTAAAGACAAAAAAAAAAAAATACAATGTGAAATTACACCAAAATAATTACTTTTTTCAAATATTAACTTTAATTATTTCGAAATAAGCAAGCTATAGAAATAGCCTTTTAATTTTAAACTCCAATATTTTCAATGCTGCTAACTATATATATATATACACCTACTAGTGAAAAAAAAGCGGTTGATTTATGTCATAATCATGTTCCGTTTCAGGACGAGTTAGCAATACCACGAAGCCAGAGAGGTTGCCCAAACCTCAGTGCTTTGTCCAACTGAGGGACGGGTTAGGATTCCAAACATTCGGAAGGTTAAGAGACATTAGCCACGCTCTAGTTGGCAGCTAGGGTTCGATTTGATATAGGGCCCGATAACTCGATGTGAGTACCGCATAATCGATACCTCCAACGAACTAACGAAAGGGAAATGTAAATCAGTTCTCACTTTGGCCAGGTTCCAGCTTCGCATCTAGTCCATTGAAACCCTTCGAGATAAACTTGGCATAAGTAGCGCTATTCTATTGAAACAATGTTAGTTATGGGATTCGGGAAAGTATTACTACTTACTATTCCTTGTTTATTTTTCTTAACCGAGGTTATCATTCTTTAGGCTGAATTTATGAAGTTTCCAATAAATGAAATAAACTATTTTATTTACTGAAATTTTAACCATATATTTTTATTAACAATAGAGTACAAACCATCGTATTTTTTATGACCACCCTATATAAAACTAGGTGTGACACTACGGTAAACATGGCTCTTTGACACCAGGCCTTCAGTACCTTTTTACCATTGGCAAAGGATAGTCTTGAAATAGTTTAGTGTTTAAAATTAAGTGTTTGATTCTTGGAATTATTACTCACCCAAACTCATTTGTGAAATAGTTACTCGAAATTCTGAAACAACTGGATGATTCTAGAAATAGAAAATTAAATGATGAAAGAAACAGCATGTACCAAAGGGTCAGATGAACATTTAGTGGTATTTTCAAGTATATCACAAAATAAAATATTTATAAATTTTCAAGAAGTAGTTTTGTGGTATTAAATGAAGTTATTTTTTTATCTTCTTTAAATAAATGTTCTTGTAGTATACTGCTGATTTATTGATATTGTAATCCAATACTCTTTTAAAGTTATCTAATGTTACATATTAAATATGCTTTGTTTGTTTTAGGTAAGCGGAAATTCTCTGACAATTTTAACAACATAATTAGAGGTATGTGGTATTGTTTTATTTTAATTTAGGAAAAAAATTCACGAAAATAATATTGACGCTCTATCATTACTTTATTGCAATAGTAAGTACACACAAAGGAGTTGTCCAAATATGGAATAGAATCTCTAACAGCGAGCTTCTAATCCAGAAAACATTCGAGGTAGAAAAATTAATAAAAACTTATAACATTAGTTTTCGTAGTAAGAAAGGGGGATAGCTCATAAGAATTACAATCTCGTTCTAAATTTTTGACATAAATTATTGCAATGAATTTTTATAATAAATTATCTCCAAGGTTATCTAGAAATTGACTTCTGAAGAGAGGGCAAAAACACAAAACAACAGAAATCTCATAATAAGGTTGTGTTATATTATAATTAATAAGAACAATAAATGTAGTGTTCTCTTTACGTATAATCCAAACCACGATCAACCGAAATTTTAAACTGTTTCTCTAAATCACGCAGAAGTCCATCGTATTTCCATTTGGAGAGAATGAGTTTCAAAATATAAAATAGCTTGCATATGCTCGCTCTAGAACACATTTAATAGTACCTAACTCCACAGTCTTCTTCTGCTTTGTTCTGAGTTCCTGTTGTGTACTGGCATCTAACTGGAATATTTTTATAATTGCTTACTTTTTCAGAGCAACCCTGCCACATCGAATTCTTATAGCAATCTATCCTGTAACTGCCTCGTATTTTATGTTGAAAATAAAATTGATAACTTATGATAAAGACCTCATAATTTATTTATATAGCAGTTAATACGTTCAAAAGATTTTTGATTCATTGTCGGCTTTTAAACAATCTGGTGTAAACCAAAACATGTATATGTTCTATCTGAAAATCCCTACTGAGTTGAGACATCAATAACTACTTGTCTAAATATACCATTCAATTTTTTGATTAATGTCAGGTTATAAGGCGTTCTGTCCCATTGATAGTGGGTTGAGAATTATTTCGTGGCGAACCACGCGACGTTCCCATTTTGTTAGAATAGGTTTGTTGTACCCCTAACACAACCTACCTCTTGGTTGATATGGGTAATATATGAATGGGTAATTGATAAATGGTAACCTACTTTTTATTTGCGGTAGTGGATAAAAAAAAGGGGAAAGAAGTAATTAATAAAGTTGTAGTAGACATCCCCCTGTATTTACTCCTTTAGACGACAATGTGTGAGGGAATGAGAAGGAATATATAATATATAGGAATGTGAGGTTGCTCTGTGAATTGTACTCAATTGTGCAGTGGACAAATTGCTCATTGGAAAATCTCACATCGATAAGCAATCGAAAAGAAGAAAAGGTCCGATCAGGTAGCTGGAACGGATGGCGAGGACGACGCCAAACACTTGAGGCCTGGACACCAACACAAGAAGACGTCATCTGGGAACAGAGGCTTACTACATTGAAGACCAAGATTATCAAGCCGACCGTTCACTTATATATATTCATTTAATATCAATTGTTAAAATAAATTTGTTTTGTTAGACAGGAGTGAATAGTCATTTTATTTAGTTGTCCTATAGGCCTAACAATTGAAGAATAAACCAGGTGAGTCAATTCATTCAAAGTGTTTACTAAGCCCCACATTTCATATATATATATATATATATATATATATATATATATATATATATATATATATATATATATATTCTTATTGTTTCTTCTCACACAGTGTCACTAAAAGGTAATAGATCCCCGAATTCCCAATCACAGTTAAACACCCTCAAAAAGTCGATATCCAGTGCCGGGGTTTTGTTTTAAAGATTCACGAGTATAAATAACCTTAAACCCCGATATAAAAGCGGAAGGCTATGCGCCTATTCCCGGCAAAACTAATCATTTCAAATTAACTTCCTGTAGGTTATTTACAAAGTGTTGCAATATATTCAGTGCATTGAAATGGAATAGCACAAGATGGACAGGATAAGCTGTTTAGCGATGCCTCAAATCTTAAAGGGTTTTTGAGTCAATCAAAGAATAAAATGGCAATAGGCCCACTTTGTAAATTCGCTGGTATTTATAAAAAAATATTTTTACGAATAAAACAAGTTGTAATCGAAGCGGTTGAAATATTGAATTATTTATTTATTTATATTATGGAAATAACTTATATTTAAATATTAAGTAAGGAATTGAGTAAAATTGATTCCAATTTTTGTGTTATTCATGACTTACATTTCTCTATATAATTAATGAGTTATAAAAAAAATGCATATAATCATAGCATTTGTCTTAAAAATACCATATTTCATGCAAAGATTAAAAAGTTTTGATCGTTGATTGCAATACGTTGTCACCAGATTTAGCACTGGGCCTAATAATATTGTAAATCATGGTTTCTCGCCTCCTGGGGCTGTAAAATATACCTACTGCCTCCCTTACCTGGGTAATATCCTCGAGAAGCAGAACGTTCGGGAAATATGGGCCCATATTCCTTATCGTAGCTCTTGATAAAGATGTGTACGTAGGCAATATGTGGCGGGTATGAAAGTCAATGCTCATTACTGCTGCTGTTATTTACGTCGTTTGTAACAGGGTAACATGGCCTAAATGCAAGTTCCACGCCTACCCTTAAATGACATAACATTTAATCAAAGTCCCAGTGCCGTTCTAGATTAACAAAATTAATTAAAAAGTCCTTTATTGAACACCGACATGGTGACAAACATAAAATACTGTCATAACTCTAAGATGAATGGTGCCAATCAATAGATCAAGGAATAGACGATGGAGAATGGTTACATTTTTATGTTCGGAGATGTTGGTCTAAATGTTATATTTAAGAAGTAACATTGTTCGAATAATTTTAAAGTATGTATTGCACGACCTAGAATCCTACCTAAAATAGTTTTTTATTTGGAAAAAGCATTAGACTAATGTATATTACTTGATAAAAAAAATTCATATCGAAATTGTAGGTTATTATTGGTGAATTATTTAAAATAAATTAGAAACTTTAATTTTTCGTTATTACAGAAGTTACGTTAGTTTCTTTAATTATTATCCTCTTTATTGTATCATCACTTAGTTGCTAGCAAATATAATGTTTTACAATTTATGCACAGAAATAAAGGTTCTCGTGGGACTACTGAATTTGAGCTGCCAAAATCAATGGGCCGTAGATTAAAGAAGGCCATATTAGTTAGCGTTATTAGACCAGTGGTAGACATATGGAAGCAAAACATGGGTCCTCACCAGAAAGTCAGAGCAAGTACTGAACGTGTGGGAGAGGAAAGTTCTGAGAATGATCTTTAGCCCCTTGAAAGAGGGGAATCGGTGGAGGCAGAGGAACAATCAGGAGCTCCGTGATCTATACAAAGCCCCGGATATTGTCACCTGCATCAAGACGAGTAGAATTAGGTGGCTGGGACATTTGCAGAGAATGGAGGAGCGGAGTATCCCGAAGAAGCTTTTGGACAGACACCCTGGTGAGGACGAAGATTGCAGTGGCTGGAGGACGTGGAGGAGGACTTGAGGACACTTGGAATCCTCAGGTGGAGAAGAGCGGCTTTGGACAAGGTCGAATGGCGGAGAATTGTAGAGGAGGCCAGTGTTATGCAAGGACCGTAGAGTTATCGAAAGAAGAAGAAAAAGACAATCAATGTATCTAGACCGATTTGCCGCCCTCCTTGAATCCGATAGAGGGAAGGACACGACTGGATTCGCCCTAAAGATATTGGTCTATAGCAACATGAGGATAGTTTGTTCCAATGCAAGCAATAATACGTCTATAAGATCATTTGGTATCCAAAGATCTACAGGGTCTGTAGCGTCACCCTAAAAATAAAAAACAATAAAAAAATAATAATAAATGACTTTTTATAGTTATTAGAAGTCAAATTACTTTCAGTAATAGCAAAGAAATAATATCTCTTAGAAATGGACTATTAGTTTAAAATATCAAGAGGAATTAAGTGGAGCAAAGTTATTTATAAGGAGTATAATTCTTTCAAGAAGCAACAATTTATTCTAATATTTAAAAAAACATTATATTCTTAGAAATAATGTCTCTGGAAGATCATAACTGAGCTGGGTGTTCCCGGGAAATTAGTGAGGTTCACGAAAGCGTGTACCAATGATCCTAAATGCAGGGTACTCATACAAGGAGACGTATCTGAAGCCTTTGAAGTTCGAACGGGTTTGAGGGAGGGAGATGGACTCTCGCTGATGCTGTTCAACTTAGCACTAGAGAAAATAATAAGAATAACATCACGCGAAGATGGAGGGATGCACGTTGGAATGAAACATAAAATCCTAGCATATGATGATGATACAGCTGTCCTCGGAAGTAATCAAGAGGATATTGAGAGACTCGCTCGGACTCTATTAAAAGTAGCAGAGCAAATCTGACTAGAGGTCAATGTAGATAAAACATAATAAATGATAGTTAGCCGAAGCATCCACCCTAATAACATTACCTGCGTGGATTCTAAGTCATTCCCGAAAGTAGACAGATTCAAATACCTCGGCTCCACAATAACCTCAATAAATGATCAACTAACAGAGATATACCAGCGAATAACAAGTACGAACAGATCTTTCTTCTCTCTTTCAAAGGTACTGAAATCCAGAGAAATCTCCAGAAATCTCAAAATAAGGGTGTACAACGCCGTGATTAAGCCAGTTCTGCTGTACGGTTGTGAAACCTGGGCTCTAACCGGCACATTAGAAGCCAGAATTGAGAGATTCGAAAGAAAAGTTCTACGTAGGATAACAGGATCCATATGGGACCCTAACCTTGACACATGGAGGAGAAGGAACAATAAAGAACTGTTGAAAGAAACGGGTCAGTCAATATCTCATGACATGAAGGCAAGGCGATTAAGATGGGTAGGGCATGTAGCTCGTAGTAATCCATCAGGACGCCTCTACACGGCAATGAATGCCAGAGTTGTAGGCAAGAGACCACGTGGGAGGCCAAAAACCAGATGGATAGATAGGATAAGCAAAGATACGGCTGAAACTGAAAAGCAGTAGCCCAAGATAGGCAGAGGTGGAGAAGGCTGGTTCAGGCGGCCAAAGATCTAAAAGGTCTGTAGAGCCAACCGTAAAAAAAAAAAATCCTTAGAAAATTTTAATGACTTTTTAAAGAGTATTGCTACGTTTTTCAATTAATTTAATAACTTACTGTTTGTATAATTAACTTTACTGTTGAATGTATGAAAATTTATTTTATTTCCTAGAGTCGAAATGACTTTTTTAAACAAATTTATTTTGTCCATTAATAAATACTTTGATCAGCATTACTTATATAATTTATATGAATACTAATATCCAGATCGTCGCTATAAAAAAATAAATTATGCAATTTAACTTGATTAAACATCTTTTATTAGCTTGTGTCCCATTTTCAATTTCAGTTTTAATTCAGTGGCTGTGACACTTTATAGCAACGTGATGGATCTCTTGAAAGAATTTGAATATTTCAATGGAGAACTAAATGAAATTCTTCAATCTTCATTGTCTTAGAATATTTTATTTTATTTGTCAAGGCTCTCTTGTATTATTACTTTGACCTTATCCCTGAAATTTTGCCTTCGTTAAGAGGGATTTGAATTTTAAATGGCCCACGTGTCCTACTAAAATCCCTTTTGACCTTCTAAAGACATCTTTATCCAGGTGGGCTTAGATTGTTATTAAGGCTTAGAGAAGATAAAATAGAAATCCTGTAATTAATTTATGTATATAAATTTCTCTTTATATATCTGCATTTATAATACTTATTAAAGCTACAATAGTAAATTGAAACTCATTAGCTCTCTACTTTATGTATATATTTCTAGTTAAAAAATCCGGTGTGTCCACTGATTTCATTACCATTAAAAAAACAAAAAAACAATAGGCTAAACGGTGTTCTTTTGGACCCAAGGGGCTTTGAAACGTATAGATCCGTCGAAAACCGCATATCGGAAATTAGACCCGATCGCAATATTTTTTACCTAATATAGGTAGGAAAGTAATAATTTAAAACATGTGTAGAAACTAGAACAATCTGTATCAACGGTGATACTACTTCGATTCCGATGATGTTTTTCTGTTCTGTTGGAAATTGAATTACCTTTCAAAAGTTTTATTATAAATTTTACCATAGAATATATACTTGGCGAGTTAAGCATCGAAACCTTTTTCTTTTGTTTGTAACTTTTTTTACTGAATTTTCTCGGGAATTTAGTCCATGGACGAAAATTGAAAGAACAATTATTTGAACATTATAGGAAAGTTTAATCAAAATCGTTTGAGCAGTTTTTGCACTACAGTCTATAGAAAAAACATGTTTTTAATTTATTGCGCAGTAGCTATTGAGCATGTAGCACCCAATTTATGTCACAAGCATCAGTAGTCAAAATCCTACAAAAATAAGCAACAAAATTGGTTTACTAGTTCCCGTGTAAATCTTGGCACAGACAGACAGACCAATAGCTTAAAATGTGTTTTTCGAACTCAGGGGGCTCTGAAACTTATAGACCCGTCGAAAACCGCATATCGGAAATTTATGACGATATGCTATATATATCATAAGTTCCCTAATGTACTAATGAATTCGACTGATGGTCAATTTCCGCTGTTAGCTAATAATCTCTTGTACCAGGAGGGCCCTTTCATTGCTTCAAATGGGCACTGCCTTGAATTGTTCCTTTGCGTCTGCGTGGCTCCTTCCCAATGGCAGGGACATCGAAGTTGCTCTAAGGTCATTGGGTTCTCCTTGCATTAGTTCCATTATCAGCTGTCAAAGTTCTGTGCAATTTAGTCTCCCGTGTTGGAAAGCTGCAAGGAAATGGATTATTGCCCGTTCCACAACCTTAATCTATCCAGAGATAGTTCCAGAGGACTAGCACAATGACAACAGACTTTTTGAAAAATATTATCCCTTAGTACATTATCATATTATTGACATCCACTAAAACTTCGTGAATCACCTAATCTCACTGTAACCTACGACTTTATTATTTATGAAAATTCTTGAAATTGTGGCGTTTTCAATCTGCAGGTCGGCAAAGCTTATCTATTTAATTAGGTACTTCTATACAAAAACTCATGAACATCCAGTTTTCGGCTTGAATTGTAAGAAGATTCGATCGCAAAATCTAGAAAAATTTCAGAGTAACCTCCACTCCCAACGTGTCAAAATAAACAGGTTATACATGCTGTTGCTGCCCAATATTTTTGTAGGCTAACGTTTTTAATCGATTCTGTGATCAAATTATTTCACGATTCATGTGGGAAGCAAGAGGTTCTGGACGACTTAGGGAAACAGATCCACGGGATCACCGGTTTTTGTCTTTGAGAATTTTACGAAACCGGCTTCAAGCAATTCATCATCTCGAAGAAGTTCGAGGTGTGCAAATTTCTGAATTTACCGCCCGGAGAAGATTAAATGAGTATGGATTAATGACTTTTCATCCAGTAAGAGGACCAGAGTTGACCAGAACTCACAGAGTAACACGGCTGTTTTTTGCTCGAGAAAACAGCCATTGGACTATGGTCGAATGGAGTGCTGTACTTTTTACAGATGAGTCAAGATTCGCTCTTCGATCTTCAGACGGGCGTGAAAGGGTGTGGAGAAGAAGAAACGAAAGATATGCAGCCTGTAATTTTTCCCAGAGCCAACCTCTCCAACTTGGTTTCTTAATGGTGTGGACTGGGATTTCAATGGAGCGCCGCACAGAATTGGTTGTTGTTCGTAGAGGGTATTTGACGGCCATTCGCTATATATATGAGATTTTGGAACCTCATTTGTTACCTATCCTCATCGAAATCGGCGATCGTTCTATTCTAATGCACGGTAATGCACGCCCACCTGTCGCCCGCATAGTGCAGACGTTCCTTCAACTTAACAATATTTAGGTTTTAGCCTGGCCAGCACGTTCTCCAGATTTGAATCCCATTGAGCATTTGAGGGATAACCTCGGAAGATGAATAAGAGCGCGTGCAACACTTCCTGATACACTGCAGGACATTGAAAGGGCTCTCCGGGAGGAATGGGCTATCCTCCAGCAAAGGGACATTTCCCGACTGGTGGAAAGTATGCCGAGGCGTCTTCAAGAAGTAGTGAAGGCAAGAGGAGGAAACACGCGCTACTAAACGATGATGTAATTAATTTCTTTTAGAATAATAATGGTTCGTTTTTCAATTTTTTTTCTCTAATCTTTCTTACCCAATCACATTTTGGTTATTAAAGGTAAAAAAAATTATAAAATTCCATATATACTAAGTATTATCTACAAATACTATGTATTATATACAAATACAACTTTTTTTACAAGTGGCAGAAATACTTTTAGATGAAAACATGAAAAAATCCAGTGGGTGGAATTTTTTGCCTGTCAGTGTATTTTAAAATGACTGTATCAGACATAAAGAGGGTTTATTATTTAATTTTATTTATGTCTCTACAACGATCGATTTCTCACAAAGTGAATTAAATTTTTGGTTCATTCCTATCTAATGAATAATAATTTATTCTCAGTTATTTACAGTTATAAACTCTAGTAAATTTATTTAAAACCTTAATATGTTAGATATTTTTTGTGGAAAAATTTTTCTTTTTCCTCTTATTGGGATCCGCCACTGATCCTTCGAATGAAGTGTTTTTTAGTTCATGGTATTACTAACGAAATACGGAATTCTATACATTAAATCGGAATTGTTAGCCAACCTGAAAGTTCTCTTCTGATCTTTTATTTGTACAGAAAATAACATCACTTCCGAAATTAATATCACAATTACTATTTCGACATGTAGCTTTATTATCTAAACAAAGTCATTGAGCTAAATCATACAAATTTTTGTAACAGGAGTTATATTTGTTGTTATAGTATACTCCTTTTTTTTCCTGAATCCACTAATTGCTTTCCTAATTGACTAAATCGAGCAGCAATTTTTGATTTTTAATGATTTTAGATTATTTTATAACTTGATGAGCACTTAAGAGATAAAATATGATTTACGAAAATAAGTAGAAAGTTATAATTGAGGGAAATAAATTACTTTTATAAATATTTTTTCCCCTTGCTTATAACTTATTTATATAAATATATATATTAAGAACATGACTGAACGAGCAATAAATAATGAAGAAGAAGAATTTGGTGATATATTCCGTTTATATTGTAAGGAAACTGGCCTAAGTGAATGTTGGTGTAAGAAACTATGATTTCAAAGTTAAAAAGTTCATGCTACTTCAGAAACTTGGGACTTTTGTGTTGTTGAACATTTTCTTTTTTCTGAATCTTGAGTTGAAAATGTTGTATAAAAGTTAGGATTTAGGTACACTTCTCATAACTAAACATTTCAATTATTCATAATAAAATAATATTATCACAATCAACATCCCTCCCCCCACCTCCTTTTTTCAGCTATACAGATTTTTATCCGATTCAGGAGGTGTTGTATCAATATAGTTAAAAGGTTCCGGCACAGGGATTCGAACTCGTAATCTTTAATTTATGAGGTTGACGGGCATCACTTGTTTTTGCACTAGCGTTAATGCCGGCCACTCCGCTTCTTTATCACAATCGACCAAGTTTGTTGTTAAACAACAAGTTTGTTGTTGTCAATTGAATAGTTGAAGTGAATTGAATTTTACTTCGGTACTTGTGAGCGACGCGTGCTCTATAGACTGCTACCTGCAGTTATCTTGTTATTTAAAGTGTTGTTGTTATTTAAATTTCTCACCATTAAATTACTATATTATTATTATATTTATATTTCTTATTAATGTATATATATGTATATATATATATATATATATATATATATATATATATATATATATATATATAATATATATATATATATATATATATATATATAAACACGATACTAAACGATGATGTAATTAATTTCTTTTAGAATAATAATGGTTCGTTTTTCAATTTTTTTTCTCTAATCTTTAATAAAGTATTTCTGCCACTTATATAAGACATGGTATTTGTAGATAATACTTAGTATATATGGAATTTTATAATCTTTTTTACCTTTAATAATCAAAATGTAATTGGGTAAGAAAGATTAGAGAAAAAAAATTGTTATCTTGTTATCAGTTATCTTGTTATTTAAATTTCTCACCATTAAATTACTATATTATTATTATATTTATATTTCTTATTAATGTATATATATATATATATATATATATATATATATATATATATATATATATATATATATAATTAAGAAACAGGCAAAAAAGAGGCAACATCAAATATATTTATATTCCTTATTACACGAGAGTCTAATTTCATATAAAGATAGAGATTATTTAATGATAAGTAGTTTTTAAATAATAAGAAACAGTGATTTAATAATAAGAAATATAAATAACAACAACAACAACACTTTAAATAACATGATAACTGCAGATAGCAGTCTCTAGAGCTCACAAGTACCTTTACTTCCATATTAGGTTTATAAGAAGAAGGCGCGTGTCCGATTCATCTGACTCATTTGTTGAGTGTTGGAGTGTATAAACTTTTTAATGAGTAATGAAGCAGACGAAGAACAAGAGAAGCGTGGTGAATCTTGATATCGGTGTTTCCTCCCCTCTGGTGGTACACCACGCCTGAGAACCACATTTAAGCTCACAATGTAATGCCCCACTCACCGATGTGGCTATAAATCCATGACTCATTAATGCCGTATCAGCCGGCGTTTCCCAAGGGTCTTGAACCCAGCTGAAATGTTGGTTATTGCTCTCCGCCAATATCTGTTGAAACGGAGATCAAATATAAAACGAGATAGATTAATTCATATACTATGTGTCCTGATTATATATTTTAAATTTCTTTGGAATAAGACTGACATAGAAAGAGCAGGATATGAATATCTGTGTCAGCCGTGTTCACGAATAGAGATCTCTTATACAGCTTTTTAGTCTATTCCTCGAATTGCTAGGTATGTAAGTGAAATTGATTATGGAAATAAGGATAAAAAAGTTTGTATATGATAGATTTCCATCATAGAAGTCATTGAGTAGAGTTTACTTATTTTGATAACAAGTAACTTCTGTTATAAAAGTTTTATTCCCAAATAATGGGATACCGCCATACTCAAGAGAAATATGTATTAAAGTTGTAAGTTTCCATTCATACGATTTTCAAAGAATAAAGAAAAAAATATATTTGAATTATATCAATGAATCTTTATGTTCTTCAAATTTATTATTATTAATTTTTTAATATGTTTATATTTTTTTTTACTTTCCAAACCTGAAAGATCGAGATGCTTGAGCAGTCGATATATTAAATAATTTAAACTTGGAAGTATAACCTTCTTTCAGGGCGGAGCTGATGGCTGTGTAATAAATTAGGAAAACGCTTTGGTAAACCGAAGGAAAAAGCGTTTGAAGGCCCTGTGAATGGCACGGCCCAAATTGAAACTCATTTATTCAAAACCCTCAAGGCTCCCTCCAGGCCTGCTTATACCTCAGGGTTAGCCCTCCCTCTATAGTCCAACTTCATTTAGGGCCAAGCGATACAAAATCTGAATTCGTTCAATTTGTTATTAAATAAAATTCTATATTGATTGAATTTTTAATTGAAAGCATATCGTCTCTCATTTTTTAACAAATACATATTATTGGTGAAGTATCGTTTGTATTTTTGTTTTCCTATTTTACAATATCTCAATTCATTTTTTACTCAAATCCTATTCCATTCATCTGTATTTTAAAATGGTCATTTGTCATTGTCTTTATTCCTTATTATAATTATCTCGCGTTTTCATATATTACAAAACCGTTTCGGACCAAAATTTAAGAAATCATAGCTGTCCACATTCAAAAGCTGCAATTATTATTAAGAGAAAACAAAACATTTGTTTTTTTGGCCTTTTTTTTTGCATTACGGGTTTATATTTTTTCTATTTTTGTTTTGTATCAAAATGTCTAATATATCTAATATATACATTAGATTTTTTTATATATTAAAAAAAAAGTATACTGCTGTATTGCATAAGTTAACTGAAAGAGTACATCTACAGCATATTTACTGAAAATATAAATAAATAAAATAAAACGGAAGCAAAATAAAAACTAAATAATGTTCAGTAGAGATAGACCTTTTTTAGTCTCGATAATTAAAATACCTTATTTTGAATTTATCCAAATTTTCGCCTCTTCCAGGAATCTTCAATGATAATCTGATTTCACATATATTTTAAAGTTTTATCTGAAAAAATATATACTCATTTTTTCAGAGGATTTACTAGTTGACATTAGCAATTTATAAAACCATAAAACATTTAAAACAATATTAACCAGTCGACAATATATATATATATATATATATATATATATATATATATATATATATATATATATATATATATATATATATATATATATATCACAAAATATAAAAATTTACTAGCTTATAGCTGTGCACCGACCCTTGTACCTAGTCATATAGAACAGAACAGAATGAGACCAATCCTTCAAGGAGGAGAGGCGTTGCCAACATTAAAAAATTAATCTCTACATGACTAACATTAAACCAGAATATATTATTATTTAAAATTTAAAATTAGGATAAATTGAAAATATAGTATTTTAATTATCGATACTAAAAAATGCCTTTTTCTGCTGATACTTATTATAGTCTCTTTTCTAAGATCATTTTCACTAAATACTATTTTTTTTAAATATAAGTAAAATAATTTGATGATATGCGAAGTTAAAAAAAAAAAAAAAACAACAGAAGTACCTATACACTCTACTTAAAATCGGGCTTTTTCCCCAACTATAGATGGAACTTAAGAAATTCCATACACACTAAAGCCTGTGGAGATTGAGCGAGAGCGCTAATTTTTCAAGTTACGTTATTGATTTAATATTTAAATATTCTATATTTTTAATACAATCTATAACTAATTCTATTCACAACTAATTACTACACTCAACTAGTTCAAGCCTTTTGAATAGTTGTAGCCTGTGCAAGGAAAACCAATCACGGGTCTGTTAAGTTCTTTAAAAAGAAGTACTGCTTTATACAAAAAAAGAGGTGTTGTGGTCAGCATTCGCATTCAACGGCCAGGTTTGTCTCCTAAATCAATAAATAGCCTGTGATCATTTTATACAAGCCCCAAGATCTTATCCTATCCCAGATTCAATCCACGGCTGACATAGCGAACTGAATGAAGTCAATTTCTTGAAAACCTCGAACAAAGGAGACCATTATTACTGTTTTTGAAGAATAAAAAAAATAATAATAAATAACTTCTTTTCTTAAAAGGAGTTTTAAGGCTGTTATTGTTATATTGTGGCTATTCTTAAAAGTGGACAAAAGGGGTTCTAACTAAAGGTCATACCAACTTAAGAGCCCAATCCTATTTATTTTTTATGTTATTACTTTGCTACATCCAATTTCACCGGTTTGAAATCTATTTGGATTTAATCAAAATATTAGTTTAATTTTAATATGGATTTTTGTTGTTTCTATTTAAATGCTAATGTAGGTGTTAGAAAATTTATGGAATGTTGGATCGTTGGATTATAAATTCGCTTGAATACACGCACTATAAAATTTTCATAGATATCTATATGCATGATATAAAGTGGGACTCGTAAAGAGGAAAATCCTTGGTTTGAACCTGATTCCATCCAAATCTCCTGCTTGCACTATCGTAGGCATTTTTTTCTGATCCTCCAAAATTTATTTTTAACTATTACATATGTAAGTTTAGTGTAATATACATATATGTTCACAAGTTTTGTTCTTGCATTACCAGAGGGCATAACCGTAGACCTAGAAGCATTTCTTCTTTGTAACGTACTGAAACCAAAACTCTTCATTGGTTGTGAAGGCACTAATTTTATTGAAGATGCATAAATTACCAAAACAGCTGTCGTCATTGAAGTCAATTTCTTTATCTATAGATTCTGGTATCAGCAATACTTCATTTGAACTCACATTGTTTTTTCCATCTCCTCAGCTATTAGTATTACCTATATATGTAACTATTAGATATTCGTACTTTAGTTTCGCCAGTCTGTTATTTTACGGTTATTATTTATTTACGAAAATTCTTTATCTATAATTCCCTTTACTTACTTATGCATTTTATTTTTATTTTAATGTTTAATAATTTAATTATTATTAATTCTTTTCCTACGATTATGTGTCGAAAAATATGATTGTAATTTCTATTGTTCAATTTCATTATTCTTAGGGGACTAAATGGCCAAAATAAATTTTATTTTTCTATTTACCTCTTCCTCTTAAGTATTGTTTTATTCAGAAGTCTATCTTATATTTCACGAAGTATTTAGTTTGATTTTATGATACAGCTGAACGCAATATTTTCACCATTGAGAATAGAATGGATTCAGATTTGAAAATCATCACCCGGAACATAATTAGGAAATTTCTGAACCAAACCCGAACTAATTCAAGTAAATCAAATACAACTCGATAAAACGTTCGTCGATTCAGGCATCAACTGGACAAAAATGGTACTTTTTCATGTGAACAGAAAGTCTGCATTCATAAGTTCATATTTTTTTTTAATCCAGATTATGTTACTATCCAGTATCCAGATTATGTTCATGATGTCTGAATGGTCAAAAATTTAACTCATTAGTTATTTACTGGTATCAGAGAGGGTTTATGATCTGTGTTAAAAATCTACAAATAATATCCTTTTTTTTTTTTTTGCTAGATTCAAAATTATGTTCAGTTCTTTGATTTTAACCAGAGATTTTACTTAGTGAATTCCTCTCTATGTGCAGAAGTTAGAATGTAGAACTGAGAATCCTGCTCAATTAAGTTTTATCAACCGTCCTTGGAATTTCTGTGGCGACATGGCATTTAACAGCTATGCGCAGTACAAGTGCCGCAAAGAAGCTTAAATTTAAATTCCCTTTGCTTTCAAAAGGAAATGAGCTTAATAATACGTTAAGGTCAGACATTACTAACACATCCCTAACTGGTCTTTACAACCTCGCCTCCCGGTATTAATAATAACAAGCTTTGACTTTCCATGCGGGATTGTAGCTCATAATTATGCTCCCTGCAAATTGCTTTGCAGCTTAACTCTGTGTGAAGTTTATAAACTGCCAAGGCATATTTATATTAATTTAAACAGGATATTTTAAACAGTTTTCCGAATAATAATTAATGGGCATATATTTAATTTATATTTTATCAGATTGCATCTCCCTTGTCCCTGTCGAAAATTAATATGTTTTTATAAATAATTTACGTTTGTGATTGTTATTAGCAAAAAGATAGGAGTATATCAATGAAAAAAAAAGAAAAATGCATTGCTCAGGATAACTCAGTTTCATCATTAATACATTATTATAGACTACTGAAAAATAAATTATTATTTCTTCATGTATTAATTATTCATTATTCATGTATCAATTATTCATACTTCATGTATCAATGTTCATTTTTTTTGAAAATTGTATACTATACTCACCAGTACCGCTATATACTATAAAAATCGTTAATAAAATAACGAAATGAATTGCAAAACTCATATTAAATAAATACTGCTGATGTATTAATTAACAAAGTAATATTTGATTAAGGATTTCGTAGTCCATGAAGAATAAAATTTAAATCTTGGACAGACCAGTAACTAAATATCAATCCTTGTTTAATTAAATACCTGGATCTATGAATATTTTTTTTAATAAATAAAAGAGAGAAACAAACTGTCTCCGTAAATATCTCAGAAAAACAAAAGACACCCTTTCAATTAAAAACACTTAGATTTATTCTCTAAATTAACAGTACTCCTACTGTCCTAAGAAACGTCACATGCAGACAGAGATGAGGAAATAATGAGCACACCCGTGTGTGTGTGTGTGTATTTATAAAGCTCATAAACATTATTGGTTTTGCTAAGTTTTACGATAACTGCCAAGTGACGTTAAAAGGTTTTCAAAATCTCGTAAAAAGCTTTTATTGAAAACAAATTATAAACTACACTATAGAACATTCGTATATAGGTATAGAACATTCGTAAATTAATTAATTAATGTTTGCCTTGTCTTTATCAGCAATAGGTATTGATACTACTCGTTTTCTTGTTGGCATGACAGATACATGTGCTTAAACATCTAAAATCTGTGTTGGGAACAGATGAAAAAAAAAATTACACTTTTTAAGCCTTTTTCACTTCTTTTTTTTTTAAATAAAACTAATTTTAATTTTTTCTCGAATAAGGACAGTAAGAATAGTATTGACAGAGCATATTCACAACACGTTTTAAGAAAATCTAAATTAAAAAAAATACTGTACCATTACAACCAATGAAGAGTATTGGGTTCAGAAATTTGCTAGTGAATACGTGTTTTCGTTAACATATTTTCATACTAATGAACTTAAGAAATAACTCGAAGCGAGGAAAGAGTACTGTTTTATTTGGTAGAATGTTAGATGTTTCTGTAAATGAAAAACTAGTCAAGAGAAAAATCCAAGTTTGCTTCCTTGGACTTGGAACTATAGTAATTCAATGAGAAAAGCAATTTCACTTACAGTAGGATACTTGTTTGAACAGCTTTGTACAGCAGGTACTTGATAACACCTATGTTTAGTTCGCGTAGATTCCGTCAACAAAACAAGACAGAACATCCATATAGACCTTTCCAATTCACAGAGGACTTGGGTGTAAAGTTGAAAGAGAAAGTTTTACTAGGAATAAAAGAAGCCTCGGAGAGCTTAAAATCCACCGAACAAGACGAAGCCGGGATCCGACCGACCAACTCATGGAAATGTATTCTGAAACTTTTAAAATCCTCGGCTGCCACTTGTAGGAGGAACTAAAGTTGGCGACCCGGGACCAACTGGAAGTGGAGTTAGTTAAATCATTTCCAGCCCGGCTATGTCCATTGTCTTCTGTTCCTGAGGGTATTCATGGAGACTTAGTCCAATGGGAGCTCCCCAGCTTTGTAAGCACTTGTATAATTACCTTCCGTGGATATAAATCAGATTATCATAAACGTTTTGTTTTTATTTTATATTTTCTACGCCCATCACAACCTGCCAGTTGATTTCTCTTTAGTAAAATAAAAGATTTTTAACAATTTTTTTATTATTTTCATTATAAATTAAAAAGAATGTGGTAATTTATTAAATTTAAATTCAAAAGCGCAGCAGATTCGGGGAAAATGTTATTGTTTTCTCAAGAACCATTAATTAATGAATTACATGATTTCATGTGAAGCATAAAAAAAAAAAATAAAAATAGTTGAAGTATAAACACAAAATTAAATTTTGGTAGAACTTATGAATGTATATCTAATAATAAAATAAACTCAGCTCTAATGATGATCCACGTGCTTGGGATAAAACATCGGCAACTAAAAAAAAAATAATGAAAATCCTGTCAATTAATTATCCTTCGTTAAAACAAAACATTAACGAAAATTCATATCATTAGTAAATTAGAAAAATTAACATTGATTTATTAAATTTAAAAAAAGTACATTTAAGAAAATGCCTCACTAGTAGTACGTTTTCATTTACTCAGGTCTTGTTTGTTTATTCAACAAAAGTCGAAGTTTTAAATAGAAAATTGCAAATTTTAAAGCTGCATTATTGTAGTTTAAATGGACTTATTTTTTAAATATGTTAAATTATTGTTTATCAAATAAAGAATACCAAATAGTCCTCTTATATCTATTACCATACAGGGGACAGCGAGAATTATAAAAATATATACCAGAGCTCGAAACAGAAAAAAAAAGAAAATTTAAAAGGTTTCTGTATCACGGGAATTTTTATTAGTGATAGATTTTCCGATGTTTTGGAACTGGATCATTTGCCCTTTCAACTTTTCAACTAAAGGTGTTAAAGCAATTTTATTTAAAAAGAAATTAACAAAAAATTTCTATCGATTTCTCTAAAAAGTCGATCTAAAAAAATAATTTTATTCTACAATGCTCATTAAAAAAACAAATTAGAATCAGGTGTAATTCACTTAAAGTAAATTATAACTCTAATCTTAGCCCAATCATTGCTTGTTTTTCATTTAACGGAACATATTTTAAGAACTTGAAGTTAAAGTTAAACCTCTAAGTTTATTACAAAAACGTTTCTAAGAACTTTTATTTTAAGAAAATTTAATCCTAAAAAGTTTCACAGTAACTGTTAAAAATGAACTTCTTAAGATATGGTGTGTTTTTTTTTCTCTTTAATTTACCTATCTTTAAAGTATTTTATTCTATTTATTGTATATACCTTTTGATTAGTATTTAGCTATCTTGTTTCTGTTTATTTTATACTGTTTTTGTACATATTGTGTGAACGTTATCTTAATTCCCTATAATGTCGATGTGACCGATTGTTATATCATTCAATACATAATTAAAAAGCCCCATTAATCTTTTAACCCCTGGTATATAGCATATAGTTACATTTTTTTATTTTTGGTTTTTTATTTATATTGGTTATTTTAAAGCTATCGCAGTTATTTCAATTACATCATATTATGTTATATTGTACATGGCGTATTATTTAAATCAAATAAATAATACATCTGACTTTTCTACCACAATATTATGAATACACCTTTCCCCAATTATTTATCCCAGTTGACACCCATTTATTACTTGCAAGACACTAACTGAGACATAATTAAACAGTACGACAATTACTGTCTTAGGCGTGCCGTAATTCAGACCGCGCCAGTAAGATCCGTAAAGCGCACCTGCTCGCTGGCATCTCCTACCTATTAGATTTGACTTTAATAAACCCACAGTCTTAGCCCAACTTTAACTATATTAATGAACTCTTGTGGAATGTTAATGAACGTACCATTATACGTTAATGGTATCCAACGTATGCGAAAGGATTTTTTTTTTTTTTTTTAAATTATAGAGCACACATAGCAGTTGGAAATATTCATGAACATAAGGACTGAATCCAAATCTAAAATACAATTTTGATGGATGTAGTTTCAAACGAAAGATAATTTCGTGAAGAAGTGGTGAATGCCTATTTCGAAACTTAAAATTTCATTGTGGTGTGAAAAAGTCTTTTTACGAAAATGATATTTTTTTCAATTTATAAGTGTTTTTATTTTCTTGATTGTAAACTGATTTAACCATGCAGACATTTTAGATGTAATACATGTTTAAATTATGATTAATTTCCATTAACAATGAGCCATGGAGTCCCATGAACTATATAAAGCTTAGTGTATATGTGAAAACTTTTCTAATATTGGAATTTTTCACTTTTTGTAGGTAATTTTATTTAACATTCCATTTCAGAATATTTTCTATTTATTGTTTTTTTTTTATTTCATAAAATGGCAAAATACCATATTTTTATGTCGTTATCTTTCTGAAAAATAAATTTCTGCCCAATCTGCTAAAACCCAACTGGAATAGAAGAATGATATGGTACCGTTTAGGATCTAGTTTTTCGTCAATTTACTAGAGATGTCCAACTCTAGATCTCGGAAAACACCTCTGAACCATTAAAAAAAACACCTCCGTGTTTCACGCTAGGTTATAAACATTCAACTGAAATTTCCACTCCAAATCTTCTCAAACATACTGCTTTTTTTCCGAAACCAGACATTTCAAATTTTGACTCATCTCTCAACAAACATTTATTTTATACATAAACCGTCAAGCTTGCGAGTTCTTTGGCAAAACTAAGTCGGTTTCATTTCTCCACTGATCGAAAATATGTTTTGTTTCTGAGAACACAATCTTTAAGGCCAAATGTTAGAAGTTTTCTTGTGATCAAGGAAGACGAAACTTGGATCCTAGTAGTTCACTGCTAGATTTTTGGGGACTGAAAACACAAACATTTTAAATTCAGCTATAGGACTGTGCATTTTAAACCTGCCTGAACGTTTAAAGTCACCACTTTTTTTTATTTTTTTTATTATTTAATAAATTACAGAAATAGAACCTTCAAATTATTTTTAAATTTACCTGATTGTAACTCTTCGTCGATCGAAAATTATAATTTTATGTCGGTCAAAAATATGATATTTTGTCATTTTCATAAATAAAAATAACATTAAATAGAAAAAGAAAAAAAGAAATTTTGCATTATGGAATGTTAAGTTAAATTACTGACAAAAAAATGAAGAATTCCAATACTAGAACAATGTTTTACATATACAGAAAGCTCTTGATGTTAACAATAAAAAGTAAATTCTGTAGTGGATAACAATGTAATGAAATATGAACAATAAGATAGCATTATTCAGGGGACAAAATAGCGTCAACACAATGGATTGGTCCCTTGCCTCATTGTTAATTGAAATTAATGCTAATTTAAATATATATTGAATATAAAGTATCTGCATGGTCAAATAAGTGTACAATCAAAGAGATAAAAACATTTTTAAATTGAAAAAATTATCATTTTGTTAAAAATTGGGTTTGTTAGAAGAGTTTTTTACACTAATGTATACTAATTTTGGATTGATGGTTGACTGTAGTGAATAATTAAAGAGTAGAGAGATCGGGATGACCAGTAAAAAAAAAAAAGAGTAAAAATAAATAATTCTATTGATTTTGTATTTTTGCCGACGTTTCGGCCCAAAGCTCAGGCCTTCACCAGGTCTTGAAAAAAAACAACATATAACAATGGGTATGAGAATCCACAAATATTGAATAATAAGGAATTAAAATTAAAAAGACACAATATATAAACTAAAAAATGTAGGTAGAATAAACTTAAAGTAGATAGAGTGATCAAAGTAAAGTAAAGTGGGTAGAATAATAACAGTAACAGAGAACTAAGAAATAAATAATAACTGCAAAAAAGTAAGGACTAATGAAAGAAACATAATCAAAATAAAGTAACATAAGAAATGAAAAATGAATTAAAACGAACAGTAGTGGAATGTATAAGATAATAAAGATAAGACAAAAAAATAAATAAATTGGGTGACATAGTTGATCAAATATGATGTATTAGTATGCTTAAATGAAGTGAGACAATCATAAAATAAAATGTAAAACAGAGAAAACGAATATGCAGTTATATAAGGAAAGAATAGATATGATTAGAAAAATGAAATATTGTAAAATCTATCAAAACATACTGACTACGTATAAGAGAATAAAAAGTTAAAATAAATTAAAAAAGATAAAAGAACAAATGCATCAATATATACAAAATATAGAAGAAGATGTGGAAAAGAGAGTGACGGGAAAAAGAGGAGAAAACTAAGATAAGAAAGATAAACAGACCTGGTCAAGCGAAGAAGTGTCGCATGACAAACGTATTATAAGAAAGAGTAGAGCTTACAAAGCGCCATCTGTAACGGTTAAATGAAATGCGTGAACCAAAGCACAGAAACGTATATAATGGACGTGAGGTTTTTTATAGTTAAATTCTATGAGTTATTAAATAACTGTGCAATTGAAAAAGAATGGAAATAAGCAATCTGGAGATAGTACTAAGCAGATATAATAAATATTAAATAATAATAGAGTATCACTGAAATAAACACAAAACGTAATGTATGACAATTTAATTGAAATTGGAAGGTTTCAAAACTCAGATGGTTTTAAAAGTCAACATGACAAGCGGTGTTTTAATGATTTTGACTCAAACATCGAAACATTACATAATTGTTTTCAAACTATACCTTGCACTCCATTTTATATCCTTTTTCCATTTTAGAATCTTCAAAGAACTGAAAATCTATTGAAATCTCAGATGAATATGAAGGAAAATGGCTCATTAATCTCTTGGCCATTTTGCATAATATAGACAGAAACTTTTTGGTATATTTAATAAAACAAATATATCCAGGCATGTTTTCTATAATCTCCTACTACTGAAAGTAATCTAATTATGTAAAGTGTCTTAATAAAAGTCTATTGTACTAAGAATTTTATTCGCTTAGTGATATTACTAGGCACCAAAGCTTTAATGCGCTTGCACTAAAATAGTAGTTCTTGAGTAAGAACAATAATGCATTTGCATAATTAAGTAATAATTGTGTCTTATTGTTTTAGTATTAAGCAGGAGGGTTATTTAACGATGGAATAAGCTATGCGCTATGATATTTTAGTTTAAATTTCGTAAGTTGAATAGATAATTTTACTAATATTATATGAAATGAAAATATTTTTACTACTCTGGGACTGTTGTTCCTTTAGAACAAATTATAAATACAGAGAAAATGCTTGTGTGGTCATACATTAAATTAAATATTTACAAAATAATATCCAGTTCAAATAATAATATTGGAAAAAATAAATAAAAACACACACACACGTACACGCAGATATATATATTTTATTTTAATGTAATTTTTACTCCTATAGTGTGTATATGAATAAAAATGTGGTCCTTTCGTTATATTCGTAGATTGCATTAAACATAGGGATTAATTATGAGAATTTGAAAGAATTATGAGAATGGAGAGAACTTCCATCTTCTATAGATTATATTTAATTTTTTGAATGATTGGTGTATTATTGATAAAAATTTAGATTAGTATAAATTGAAGAGGTTTATAATATTATCTCATCATTTGTAAGCAAGGTATTATGAAGACTAAAGTATCTACAAAGAAGATGACATGGCAAAAAATATGACATGGTAATGGCAGCGGGACACATTTTTCTAAGTTATGAATTTTTGAGGGAACCATATTTTTTAAGAATTTCTAAAAACCTTCTTACAAGGAAACAAGGAGAAATCATGGAAGAGAATACAAATTGTGTTATTGTATATAAACTACGATTTTTATAATTATACATTACCTTTAACCATTTTAATAGGAGTGGAATTCAATTTCGTTGAAAATGAGTAAATGCGTCATTTCCTTAAAAGGAATACGCATTACTGCATTGATATTTCTTAGAATATTTTATAAAGGAGGCAATAATGGTATAAGATAAATCAATTCTTAGATCTACTCAAAATAACAAACATATTTGACATTTTATTGAGCTTAGAAAATAGAATCAATCCAAGTAGATTTAAATCACTATACCATTTTATTCCTTATGTTTATAAGTTCATCTGTTCATTTATTTTTCTTTTTTATGCCATTAAGTTGATTCTACAGTCTGTCTGAAGACTGATAAAATAAACAATAATTCCTTGTTTTCATTTATTTATCAATACATTTTGTTCTTATTTTTTATTATGTTTTTATTTTTAAATTATTCTTTTCATGAAATTAACTGAAATATAATAAATTTGTTGAGAGTTTTTACTGGTTGATGAAACTCGAAAACATAAAATATCAACACGATTTACTCGCAATCAACTTAAACTCCTCTTTCCTCGTTATATCTGAGAGTGTACTGTTATAACTTCCTAACCATGAGAAACGAACCTAGTTTCTAAGTTCTCAGGTTGAGTGAAAATAGAATAAATATTTATCGCTGTGTCCTTGAATTATGTTATTTATTTTAATTATGACATTCATGATATATTTGGAATTTATTGTTCGTTATTTGCCCAATGTGATTATCTGTAATAATTACTGTCTTCAAATAAAACAAATTATAATTTAAAATCCCTCTCACCAAAAATTAAAAAAAAAAAAACATATATATATATATATATATTAGATAAATATTTTTAGTTCGCTTATACATTTTGTTTTAATAGTTATTTTATTTCATTTTTAATATGTTTGTATCATTAAAACTTCAGAAGTTTATTGTAAACGTTGAACTGAATACTTCTAATCTCTCCTACTTTTTTTTTCATCCATAGACCCTTCAACTGAAAGGATTTTTTTTTTATAGTGTTGCTACGTGACTAGGGTTCGATAGCTTCGGATTTCTGTGGTTGATTTAACCTGGGAAAGAAGAACATACATTTGATCTTTATCAACTCAATGTTGTTTCTCTAACTGTATTGGGAAGTTTTTTTTTTTTCGTTCGAAGTTCGAACAATTCGCTCCATAAATAAATATGTTATTTATGAATCGATTAACCATAATAGCTAGGTATCTAAATCGTAAATTCTTTATGATTTATGGTGGATTACATTCGTTACACTTAAAACATGACATAAAACAAAAAGAAGTTTTAGATCGCTTATAAGTGTCTGCAGGGGTGCCCTCTCCCCATGATCGATGGTGAAAGCACAGATCCTCCACACTCCCATGATATTTTATTGCTCATATTTTCGTAAAAACAGAATAAGCAAAGGTGGAATTAGTCTGAAGCCCCTGCATACTCACTTCACCATTGGTGGAGTGGACCAGCGGATCTCAGTCCTTTACCTAGACGTGACTCTGGATAGGCACTTCACCTTTACTAATCACGTCAACCACAGGCTCAAGCTGTCTCGGCAAAAGGAGTATAGGCTCTACCACCTGCTAAAGTCGGCGCAGCTCTCGTTGAGACTAAAACTGCAAATCTACAAGGCGGTCATCAGACCTAAGCTGCTCTATGGTGCACCGTTGCTCCGCCACCTGTATAAGTCCACGCTCAGGAAACTCCAGAGTTATCAAAACTCCATCCTTCGGCGAATAGTCAGAGGTACCACCCTGCAAAGGGCGAAGAATGTAAAGATCCGAGAGGAGCTTCAGCTCCCATCGGTGCTTGAGTTCATAGGCCGAAGGCACGTCAAATTTTTCGATGGGCTGAAGGTCTGTGCTAACCCGCCTTTACAGGAAATAGTACCGCCGTCCAGGACTGGGAGGTGGCAAGGTAAAGTCCCCTTGGTAGATGTTCTCGCCGAGGGAAGGGGTTTGGACTCTGTAGTTCACACCCACTAAATATAATGTAAATAATAAATTAATGCAGGGCGGTCCCTCCACGCCAAGTGGTATAATAAAAGAAAGGCCTCTTGCCACAGATGCGAAGTACGCATACAGCGTGCATAGCCCTCTTACCTTAAAATGCCCTAAGGCAATAAAAGGAAATAAAAAATAAATTTATGTATATATAACATTTATGTATTGTACTTTGTAATAAAGAAATTCCTGGGGGGTAGGAAAAAAAATAAGTGGAATTAGAAAAACCGTAATATAAAATATAAAATGTTTTCCCCTTGTCCCAGAGTATTAAACTTTATTCCGAAAATTTATAAACCGCCGAAAGTGCCCAATCAAAACTTTTGCCTTCAAACCTTCTTCTGGGCACCTCTGAGTATGTGTATAAAAGCGAACTAGGAAATACTGAGGAAAAAAATGTTGCCCACCCAAAATGCAGTGTGCCTGAGGAATTTCAATTTTTAGTTAGTTCAATAAATAACAGTGCTCATTCTAACTGTTAGAGGTATAGAGAGTATGACGTAGTTCAATGAGCTTTTTTTGTTCAATTTTTCAAGAATTTCTCAATGTAATACTGGTGTAACATTTAAAGTCGAAACATTTTAATTCTGCTAAGTTTTTTTAAAATTTCATTAATTAAGTTAATACAAACTAAATTAATTAATTATATTTCATACAAGTAAATTTATTGTTAACTAACTTTCAAATTATTATTTTTCTACTTTTTTATAATCCCGTAATCTGGGGTTATAAATTATAAAGTTGTACCGTAATTAAATTATCAAGAAAGAGGTGAGCCCCATCACCAAGATTGAAAGTCCAGATATAAAGATAAACAGAACTAAAATAGGCTCAGCAAGACCTTAAAATGTGTCTAAGATACAGTACAAGGAACATGTTAACCATATGAAAGAACCGAAACATGTATGAAACTGTGGATAAGAAAAAAAAAATAGTTAGGTGACGACCGAATGCTGTTTATGATTGTGGATCATACTCATTCCACATTAAACTTATTCTATGTAATTCTATGTCTAGAAGGGAACTAAAACTCATAAAAACAGAAAAATAAAATTGGTACCTGGAATAAAATTTTAATTTAAACTTCCTTAATTTAAATCCTGGGGCCGGTAAAGCAGAGTGGTTAGCGCGCTATGCTAGTAAAGCAAAGGAGATTATAGGATCGAATCCCGGCCCTACTTCCCAATACGGCTGGTCCCCGCGGGAAGTTAGACCATTACCCTCTTAATTAGGGAGGCCTACAGGTGTAATACTTGTAAGAACAGGCTATACAAAAAAAAAAAAAAAATTAAATACCTCAATAATATAAAATTTTGAAACTTTCTCATGAACTTTATTTAATAAATTTGTATAGTTACGGGCTCATTAAATAATAAATAAGGGTTCAAGCGACGATTTTAAGAGTATTTTTTCAACAATATAATTCACTAAACAGATACATTACATACATTTTTTAATAGATCCCGTATTCTAGGATTATCCTTTAACATTCGTATCACCCAATCAAATTAATTAATTTTTGCATTTATATATATTGTATTTTGTAATAAAGAAATTGCTGGGAGGTAGGAAAAAATTTTTTTATTTATATTAGTTATATATATTTTTGAAACATTATAAAATTGAAAAAGGAAACTGCTTAGTTCCTTAAATTTATTACTGTTGTCAACAATGTATTATTGTTGTTATGTGTTACTGTCTGTACTGTTTGATTTTAAATTTAAAATCGTTATATTTTTTTCAAGATCTAAAATTCATTTACATATTTCATTAGCCAAATTCAAACCCACAACTTCACATCTGTATTATTTCAGAGCTACCCTTCCTACTCGAAATACGACAGGATAACTCGTCGGAACAAAAACATGTTTGACCTGTTGGCAAGTGAAGTCAAACAAAAAGGGCAAACATACACTCTGCTAACATTTCCAACAGGTGCTACGAATGTGAAGTTCTGACTTATGCATCATTTATGATACGCAAATATAGGAGGTTCAACAATGTATAATTTAATTCAGTTCTGTGAAGTATTAAATAATTTTATACTAGCGGGGAGAATAACAATAGGTATGTGAAGATGCTCAAAAATAAAAAAAAATGTACAAAATTGAAATTACGTATTTAAAGGAAATTTAAGCCTTGGAGATTAAAGCAAATTTTTCGTCAGTATCAACTAACCGAAATGGCACTTTATTTAATATATTTATATATTACAACATTTTTATCGATTTCGATTAAACTTATTATATTCGAGTAAAATTAAACATCCATTTACATAAGTTGAAATAATTTGAATTTAATTGAAACAGATTGATCGGTCTTAAACCTATTTGGAATTTGAACCCACAAACCAAGTTCTCTGGATCCTCAATGTGCTCGGCCATGAAGTCCTCTATGTAGAATGGTAAATGAAGGTTTTGTGACGATAACGCCACTACAGATTGTTTTTTCCTATTAATGGAAAATGTTTATATATTTTTTATTTCATTCATGTCGGTAAAACTATTTGAAATTTCAAAATAAAAACATACAAAGTTTACTTTCGATTTCCTTAGTTTATTTAATATCAAGAAATAGCAATTTATAGAAAATATATTAACATTCGACTTATTAGCATATAGGATAACATTTTCACAACTTAATTAGGTTATCTCTATTGTCGACAGTCAATCTAGCCATTTAGTGGAATGATTCCTTTGAGAGAGCATCTCAATCAAGTGCTAATAGCTTATCCTTTTCCTTTGATGATCAATCTAGTCGAATCATGGATTACACAACTAACAGTACCTTGCTTCCTAGCGTCAAATTAATCGATTTTAAAAATACCAACTTTAATACATGCACAAATATCAGCAATAAATTCTATTTCATTAATTAATTAAAATATATTTTCATTTTGATAGTTAAATTATAAAACTAAGCTATCTATAAAATTTATTTTATCTCAGAAGCTTAAAAAAATAGAATTAAACTGAGTATTGTATGAATTTCTTTTAGAATTCCAAATAATGTTTACTTGATTATTTTAATAATTATTATAAATTGTTACTATAATTATTTTAATATTTCTTAATTATTATACTTTTTTGTACTTACCTCAATATGAAACTCCATGAGACCTCCTCGGTAGGATTATGCTCATAGGTAATAGTCAAATATAAAAGTTAGACTGAATAAGAATTTCATTACTGAAATAGTGACTCTAAGCAAGCAAGAAAGCTGAAATTTGTCACTGAACGTGTTTATTTTTTATTAATACTTCAATGACAACATCAAGCGTACGACCCTCGCTCACTGATTTACCCAAGAGACCACTGCGGTGTATACTCCGAATATAGAGATCCACAAACAAGCTTGTTTTTGTTAAAATTTCCTAAAATGATAAAGATATGATTAAGAAATAACTATGGGTAAAAATGTGGAGGAAGAAAATATCATGTTCCCATGGACAACGGCAGGCGTATACGCTCAATCCGTTTTATTTTTTAAATTATGGCGATTAAATTATTTTTAAAACTATAAAAAATGCATGATACTTGTTTTAACAGTGGGTAAATTAAAACTTTTGAGAGAAAAAAAACAAACAATTTAGTCCACGGAGGATGTTTCACGCGAATGTTTAGGTCGTTAAAGTGTTAAAAATATAAAAAGTTTCCATCTAAACTTAATGAGGTTTCTAAACTTTTCAGGACTGTTCTCTATTGTTTTTTTTATTTATACATTTTCAATATATAATCATATCATACATTGAATTATAATATTTCAATTGATAAAATCCTCAACGATATCTGATAAATAGGGCCGGATTTATATGTATTTATTTTAATTCTTGTGAATTCTTCTTAGACAGTTTTATTAAAGTTTAATTCTATCTAATTACATTTATTGCGAAGGTTACTATTAGCTTCCAATCATTTTTTTTTTTTTATAGTTTATTGAAATCAGTTAATGCATTGGAATGTGGTGTGGATGTACTTTTTCCTTACTATAGGCATTGTCCATATTGTAATAAGATGCTATAATACTCTATACAAAATTAGATTTAAAACAAATAATTATAGCCCTTATTGGTATTTAGAAATAAACCTGTGCTGGATTTACAGATAAAGAGAAGTTGAATTGAAATTATGATATCTGAACCATTAATTTTGTACTCAATTGACAGTTAAATATTTATGTTCTTATAAGAATATTTATATCCGATTAATTAAATAAAAATTACATAATCATTCTGGGTTGATATATGTTTCAGATTCATCTACAATATTTTGAATGTCAACAATAATGAGATATTGGTTATGCTAACTAAATATCGATTTTGAAAAGCCAGTTTATAACATGACTAATATACCTCAGCAAGAATCCATTAGATAACTACTCTTCTCCCTAACGCATTGAAAGTATAATTGGCATATGCATAACATATAACATTTGCATATCATATAGAATATAATATTATTAAGATTTTCTTTTTAAGACACAAAATTTAAAGTAACAATTTACTTAATAATTGATTTGAATAGTTCATTAAACCATACTCACCTAGTTTAATAGTTCAGCAATAAGACACAGCTATTCCTAAACTTATATTAATGTACTATTATTGTTCTAGCTCAAGACCTATTTACTTAATGCATTAAAGCGTTGGTTTATAGTTCTCTCAACTACATAGATTATAGGTCTATTACTGTGACTATAAAAGCTATACCTAGATCTTATTAAATATATCAAGAGGTTTATTATTATTTCATTCGAAAGTTTATGTTATGTTGCCCAAGAAATCATACAGATATTCTCCTACAACTACTTTTTATAATAAATTTTTAGTTTTTTGAGGACTAATATGGAAAGCAATATTTTAATATTTAAAACATAAACATGTGTTAAAATTTATTTGTTGTTTTGTTGTTTCTGTCCTGTAGGGTCATTGCCAACACCTTAGAATGAAACTTTGTTATAGAATTTCACCACTTTTAAGAATCTGAATGTTTTTTTAACTGGTCTTTTGTTGTCTTGTAAATGTTCTTTTAGGCTTTGTGAAATGCCCATTTTCTCTTTAACAGTTTCACATATATTGTGTTTTACTGTTCTTTGGACAGTGTAGCTCTCGCAGGTGGGAAGATCAAGTCCTCCTAGCAGGAAAGCGTGCGAGAACTTCTCCAACTTCGAGAAGAATGTCCAATTCGTAATCTGCAGAGGGCTTCTTCTTTTGAACAGGATCGATGAGAGGTTTCCCATTTTAAACAGTGGGTTTTAATTTCAATTCCCACTTGTTCTGCCATATGTTCCACACATTCTCCTTGATTGTTTCAACGTAGTACTTTAGAGGGTTTTCATTAATTGATTCCAAGGGTGTTGTTACTGGCTTTCTTGCCATATTGGGTGCCTTATCGGCTTTTTCATTGCCGGTGATCCCGCTATGCGAAGAGACCCCTACGAAACTACTTCTTTGTCCTTCTCTTATTGTAACCACCAAACTTTTTTTTTTTTGTGATTGGTGAAGCATGTGATAAGTATCCCATTGCATTATAACTGTAACGGGTCCGGATGACCGTGTCGAAATTTTCAAAACATAATCTGTCCCGTCTCGATTCGTTGTCTTTGAAACTATGTGATTTTTTCAAGCCTCCTAATTTCTTCAATGACTTTTATTAAAGTTGTTAAAATAATTTAAAGATCAAAATTAGGATTTGTTACTTATCCATCAAATTTCCTTTCGTTTGATAGCTTCAATAAAACCCATCGCTCCCGAGAGGCGTAAAACGGATCTTTACTACCGGATTATATATTATTTAGATAGATAGGAGAAATAATAATGTTTTGTTTGAGTGCAATTATTTTATGTAAGCAGTGTGAAGTGTATTTTTTTTTTACAACTGATTTAAAACGTTTCTTTAGGCACCATATGCATTTGTTTTATTATTATATATTCTTTTCATGTGCGTTTAGGTAATAGATTTCCTAATAACCGAAGGAACGAACTGAGTTTATAGCGAAGGGAAGAAATTGATGAGATGGCGTGCGGTTAGGAAGGACGAAAAAAATGTGGAGGGCCTGATGCGAAGGACAGCTATTAGGGACGACCTCTTTAATCAAGGGCCAATTCCTTAATGAACTCCTTCCAGCCCTTGCCCAGCAACAATTAAATCGTCTCCTACCGCCTTTAACATGTACAGACAACTTAGCTCTTCCATTAACATCATTTATCAAAGAAAATTACTTATATGTACTTAAGTATAACATAAGAATAAATATATAACAAAATTTAAATATATCTGCTACAGACCCGTTTGGTCTTGGAGTTTAATAATAATTGTAATACATGTCTTATGAACATATCTGAATATAGAATAGAATTTATTTAATTTATTATTTCTATAATAATTTATTAAATATAAACCTACAGAAGTAAGGTCCGACTTTACTTCTTGTACAGCAGCCCTGATTAAGGGCTAAACTTCGGGCCGAAACGTCAGCGAGTGTAAAAATAAATACAATTATTTATTTTTACCACTTTAATTTTGTTTTGTTTTCACTATTCATAAGACTATCAATATGTATGATGTGTCGTTTATAAACTCAATGACAGTTGAGCATCATTGATATTTTAAAATATTTGTCTTTTTAAAAACAACTTATATTAGCTTTGAAAGAAATTGTCTTTGAAAGATCGTGACAGAACTAGAAGTTCCTGGAAAATTGGTAAGACTGTCGTAAGTGTATAAAATAATCCTAAATGTCTAATCCTTGTAGAAAGAGAAGTTCTGAAGTCTTCGAAATTCGAACTGGTTTTCAGGAGAAACATGTTGTTAATCTATTCACTGGTGAAGCTGATAAACCACATTAAGTTAAAAGTGGATGGTTGCACATTGGAATATAAAATAAATTTCTATGATAAGCAGATGATATAGTAGACCTTGAAAGCAATCTAGAGGGCATTGAGAGACTCGGTGAGACTAAGAGTCTCATTAAGAATAAGCAAGATCGAATTGGCCTGCAAACATATGAAGAAAAAATACTGATTTGATCCCACAACAGGAGCTATGGAAAAGGAAAATTATTGAAGAGGTTTCAAATACCTCAATTCCACAATTACCTCGATCAATTTACAACGGTAAAAACAGACCAGCGTATGATAAAAAACAGAACAGTTTTCTTCTCCCTTCAACTCCAGTGTCGTACTTGTTTCATGAATCATTGTTTGTTACTCTCGGTCTTTATAAACAACCTACATTCCATGATTCAATTTATAGTATGAAATTTATAATATGAATAAGCTGGGATCCTTTACCATGCTAAGATATTCAAATTGTACGATGGTTGTTCTAGGTTCTCATAGTAAGGTGCTTTTGTAGGATAAGATTTTTAGCCCTATGGGCTTACTCCTAACCTAGAAGAAATTGGGCCCGCTCACCTTCTGGTACACTCATTGTCGGGTAGCACCTTCATTTTTTTTTTTTTGGTCTACAGAATACAAACATTTGTGTTTCGATAAAAATAAAATAAAAATTAATATTACTTATGATCTTCCTCAATATGTATTGTTTATTAACATTATCTAGTGTGATGTAATGTCTGATACTTGATCCATAAGTTGACTCCGCTTCAATATGCCTGTAATGTTCTTCTTCCCAAATGACTCTCTTCAATTTCTAAATCAATTTTGAACACCATCTAGCCTCCTGTTGTAAAACAATATTTCGTCTTATCTTCTCGAAATAATGTCGAGAAATATATAGAATAATACCATTGAGATGTTTTTAATTCGTGAGAAATAGGGTTCTGTGGGTTCTAACTGTATCGATATTACCAACTATAACATAGTTGGATCTAGTCTTATTATTGTAATAATTTTCTTTAAATCAGAGTATTATTGGTTGTATTTTTTGTTACGAAGTATTGAGAAAAGTATTCAAGTTGTTATTCATTTTATTTAAAGTCACTAGATACTTAATAAAATGAATAGATAAATGAAAAGGTATAGGTCAGCCAAATAAAGGGTAATCGGCTATATCATCCACAACGGAATGTCTCTCATTACTTTACATATGTCCCTTGGCTCTAGTACCACTTAGATTCATTTTTTACTTTACCTTTATGGGAAAAAACTAATTTATGTGCCTGGAATTAACAGATTTGGTAACGCTAACTAACCAGGATGTGTACAGTAGGAATATTGCATGAACTAATGGTCCATCGTTTAGCAGCTAACCCTTGTATTTATCTTTGCTGATTGAACAAAGCATTTAGAGAGGGTCGGGAAAGTGGTCCTTGTTTTGTCCAGTCTAATTGGACAAATACTTCTCCAAGGCCATCTGAATCCTCCAATCCAATTGGAAATCCTTGATCCCACTAATCACTTTGAAAGTATACATATTTTATACAATAGTTGATTGATCATTATTGGCATACCAAGTTACAAGAAAACATTACAATTATTACAAAATTAATTGTGAATTATTTAATTGATTATTATTTGTGGATTCCAATAGGAGTTTAAGAGGTAGCGTTTGATCTTAGAGAAATACGTGTATGTACAAGTAAATAGATTATCGTTAAAATAGAAAAACTAATTAAAACCTATTAAGAAATTGTTATGGTATCGCAGATTTCTATGCTTATAGACACAGAACCTGTGGTGACATTCAGCAATCTCTTTGTCTGATCGTGTGGAGGATGAGGTACCTATGTGACTGAGGTAGTGCAATAGAATTTAACAAAACTGCATCTCCATATTCCGCGCACAGGAAAATCGTATCACGTTCTGTGAGAACGTGTTTCAAATCTGTTCTACCTTTATCTATCGTTCTAATAAAATCTCCCTTTTTGGCATATGTAATCTTTATTAGTGTTAGTATTTTATCTTTGGTTTCTGATAAACCTAGTTCAGAACTTTCTCAGCTCTGTATATTATAGAGTTTTCAGAAAGGATGCTACCTGAATTTGAAACCCATTGATTAGGGAAGAATCTTCCATTGATATTTGGATTGCTATTTTTGTTTCTAACTTTTTTTTTAATTATGAAGATTAAAAATTAAAGGATACAAAATGACATCGGAAAATAATATTTTTTTTTTCATTATTTTAATGGAATTTACAACTGTATTACATAGAGAATACAATAAGTAAATGAGAAATTTGTAACATGGCATGTACAACATGAAGAGAAACTACCCATTGGTAGAACTCAAATTAAAGTTCTATATTAGAAGATCCCGAGGCCATCTTCTTTTCAGACGCCTCGGAGGGTTATCAGGGATCGAGGAGGAAGCAAGGTTTGAAACGAGAGGATTCGGATGGTTCTGCAGTTTGTTATGGAAGGAAAGATATCAGGATTGGTCCAGATCGGAAACATATGGAACATTAAGGTCTTTATGGATGATTTTATTTGTGACAAAGTAAGGAGCGTTGAGGATTTTACGAAGGATTTTGGATTGTAAGGATTGGATACCAGAGGAATTCGATGGTTTAGTGGAGCCCCAAAGCTCAAATAAATTTAAAAGTTTGTAAATAAGAGATGGAAATGGTGGAACGTAAAATGATGTTAAAGCAATATAAAAACTTAGTAACATATATAAAATATAATAAGATGCAATATTATCGTTCTGTTTATATTACCGTTATCTTATTTGTATGTATCAAATTTTTCTTTATTTATTTACATTCTTTTATAATTATCATTTTTCTGATGTAAATTTGTATTTTTTAATTTTAAGCTCTGATGATGACCCTCATGTTTGGGTCGCTAAGTCTTCAAACCCAATAATCATATTCTTTTTACTGTACATCCTGATCCATTTTTCATCCTTAGAATTTCAACAGCGAACTATATAACCATCTTTAATTATTTTTATTTATGTTCTTTTTATTATTTTTTAAACTAAACTTTTAATACATTAATTTTAATGTTCCAATTTTAACTTAAATTATTTCACAAATATGTATACTGCAAATGGAGATGCCAACAGAAAAAAATTATCATAATAATTAAAAATTAGGAAGTTTAAATATAATGAAAATATGTTATATTGCTTATTACTAGTTTTTATTTATGAAGAGAAGGATGGTTGGGTTGATCAGTCAGAAATAAGAAATAAATAAATAATAATATTTATTTTAACGTTTGCCGACGTTTCGAACTGAAGTTTAGGCCTTCATCAGTGCTGCTCCTAAAAAGATTGCTGGAGTACAATTGTACTCCAGCTCATTTTACTCATTGTACTCCAGCAATTTCTTTGGAAGTAGTCCTTATGAAGGCCTGAACTTCAGTTCGAAACAGTCGGCAAACGTTAAAATAAATATTATTATTTATTTTACCTTCTTATTTCCGACTGATCACCCCAACCATCCTTCGCTTCATTATTCACGACAGTCAATCATTAGCTCACAATTATGTGTGTTTTTTCGTTTTTTTAATTCTTTTTTTTAATTATTTTTTAGATAAATGGTATTTTTTCACCTGTTATGGACTGTGAAACTATTACACTATATTAATCGCCAGTGAAACAGTCAAGAGCACTTGGAAAATCATATTTCACTAATAGACCCTCAGTTGTAGATACCACAGGTACTCTAATTGTAGAGTAATCAAGCTGTTTGATCTCGGACTTAACATTGTTTAAGCTACTGTTTAGACCACTGAACCATCTCCTTCAACATTCAATATAAACGCTGATCTATCTTCGGGTTACTGTCATGATGGTGATTATTGTCGATGTCATCAACTTGTCGATTGGAATAAGGATAACTTAGAATTTTTAATTTAATTATAATTAATGTAAATATAAACGGTGGTTACCTGTGAGGTGATTCTCTCTAATGAAACAGCCAGTTAAATAACCACCGACAATACCACACCTCGCCTTTAATGAAATTTTATGTTGAAAATTGCTTTCGACTTTTGGTAGAGGGGGGGGAGGGATTTTCGACAGCATACACGCGGGGGTTGTGAGTATTATTAAAGCTGCTATGGGCAAATGTTCCTTCATCTGTGAACGATATGAGCGATACAATATGGTGATTTTAATTTATCCACTGACAAACGTTAAAGATAATATTCCGCTTGCAGATTTTGCATTCACTGTAAATGGTATGAATACTAGCATTACATGTGGAGTGTGTTTATTACTCACGGGATGATCGTGTGATATTTTTCTAGTAGATCACGAATATTTTCTTTTTCTAAGCTTTAGCGATTTACTCCTTCCAATCCCGTATATCCTAAAAGGCTAGGTAGGGAAGAAAAAAAATAAAATAAAATAAAGTTAAATTAAATTAAAAATAAAAAAAAATAAACATAAAAATAAAAAAAAATTAAAAAGGGTTCCAATCCTGCATAGTTTGATGAAAACTCTAATAAATACATTTATTATCTGGATGTAAAAACTGGTTATTTAATTGGTTTATTAACTGGATTTAAAAACTATAAACAATCAACATATCAGCATATTCTCTATGTAAATAGGTGTCAATTTGAAAGATTTTAGGAATGCAAGCTCAAATAAATATGGATTCACTGATGATTTACATAATTATCATAACATAATTTCCATGTGTTCGAGTCTGATTACAATTTGATGGGAAGAAAATCAAAATGCTAATACCGAAATTCTAATACATGCATGAAATATTTTTTAATTGTGAAATTTTATTTATTTGTAATTAAACAATAAATTAAAAAATAAAAATCAGATTAGAACTTATAAGTTTTATTATTTTCTTATGTGCCAGCTGGAATTTGGCTCTTTCCTCCCAACTCATGCAGTATATATTTATATTACAAAGTTTATTTTTAAAATTATTATTTACTATTATTTTGAATATTATTTTCTCTTCATAGCTTCGAAGTACATTAATTTGGAATGTGTGTTCTTTTTCACCAATAAGATTGTTGTAAATAGGTAGGACTAGCTCGACTGGTATTTATTTATTTCTATATAGAAACGAAGTAAAGATAATAAAAAATCATTAAACTTGTCTTATAATATAATTTCAATTAAAAAACTTTTACCACGGGTCTTCACAAATTAGGTCTATTTTTTCGCGTAGTGAAAATCTATTAATGATGGATAAGAATTTCATATAAAGAAATCATATTTATTTGAACTTATGGTAACTTAAAACAACAGGCACATGTATATCAGATTTGTTTCTTCTTATTTTTAAGTTATAGCTTCCTTCAATATTTTATTTATTGTATATATATTTTTTTATTATTATTTAGTTGTTATTTTTCTTGTGTTTATTTAATTTGTTTTTGTACATATAGTGTGAATGTGATTTTATCTCACTAACCAATATCCAAATGACAGAATTTTGGAATTTTCTAGTATTCAATGGGTGAATACAAAAAATAAATAAATAAAATATAACAACAATTTTTGTTTTGTATCTCGCAATTTCAGCAACGATTAATCCTGTTCGTAACAAGATGTGATTTTTTTCCCTTCTCGATCCTATTTACAGAGTCTGGTTGATTAAAACCATAAATATCAGCTTAAGTTTAATAAAGGAGCTAAACCTGAGTTGACACCGGGATAAGGAAATAATAGAAATCGGATTTAAAAGGTACGAATCCGTTTAATTCCTCCTTGGAAAATAAATCTTGGCAGGTCCGTTGACAGAGCAAACAAGGTTCCAATTACCGGGCTTAGGTACCGTGCCCACGTGCTCCGCCAATAAAACTTTTTTAATAACCCAGTCCGAAGGATAGCGAACCATTATTTTTATTTTAGGCCTAGATGGAATATTTTTTAATTTATTTATGATATTTACAACTGTATTGGAATATAAATACATCAAGTAAATGTATACACAGGAATATAATCACATGAAAACGCTTGTTGGAAAACTACTCACTAGTAGCGTCTAGTGTTGCCCAAATGCGAGATCGAGACGAGTCTAGTGGTCTTGGTCATGGTCTTGGTCTCGCACAAGAGTCTCGCAACAGTCTCGCAGTTACTTATTAGTTTATTACTGTAGAGATATTATTATAATTTTTTAGATAGGAGAAACCTAACTAAGCCCGAATGAAAAATTTGAGGAGTTAAATGTAAAAGTATATTGGTTATATCAATTATTTACATATAGTTACTAAGATTGTCAAGTATTAGTAACTATTTTGCCTTCATTTTTATTCGAAGCATCGATCAATATATGGAGATCACTATCTTCTTTTTCATCCGCCATCCGCCATCTTCTTTTCAGAAGCTTTGGCAGGAGGAAGCAAGTTTAGAAACGAGAGGGTTCGGATGGTTCTGAATTTTATTGTGGCTGCATTGGTATCTGGATTGGGTCAAATCGGAAAAAATATGGCATATGAAGTTCGTTATGCATTATTTTATTTGTGACAAAGTAAGGAGCATTGATGATTTTGTATTTTAATTATCGGATACGAGCCTATATTGAAGAAATCTATGATTTATGGGAGAAATAAAATATTTAAAAATTAATGTACTAATATGTTTCACTCTTTTTAAAAATAAAAAAATAATGTTATATTAAGTTTGGCTAATCTATCTTCTATTTTGATTTGTTTACATAGTTATCGATTTTTCTTATATCGTGTTGTTTGGTGATATCTTTACATAATACTTGTATCCCAAACCCATTCATTATGCTTATGAATGTTGCCAATTCAAGAAAAATGAAACGTTCTGGGTCTTAAAACCTTGCTAAACGTTTCATAAGTTTGTTAAAGTAGAAAGCTAAATATTATTTAATTAGACAAGAAATGATTTCAGAACAATGAATGGTAATTTAACGAGACTCTGGCGGTTAAAATATTATTTCAAGAAGCATGGGTGCCCATCTCCCCTAAGTTCGATAGTGCATGTCCCTCTCCTCCTCCCAAAAAAATTCCTCTACACTCTTTATTCCTCAAAAAATATCCCTCTGAAAATTCATGACCCCGTAAAGATGTTCCCACCTCAAAAATTTTTATGACGCAGCTTGAGTCATAAAACCCTCTTATTGGCACATTTATAAAGAAGATGAAATAAGTGGAAGATTCCACCTACCACCTTTGCTCAGAGGATGAAGAAAATACTGAATATATATATAATGTGATTGTGATGAATAATCCCTCAACTTCTTTTTAATTTTTAACTGATCTTTATTGAAAACTAACAGTACAATCTGTCATAATGAAGGGCATTTGGAACAATGGTCTAAGGTGTACATTTATATCATATATATGCAACTGAAATAAGAATTTAAAAATAAAAATAAATAGATAAGTATAATAAAAATATAAAATAAAATAAATCAACAATATGAAAAAGTACTAGTAAATCAAGAAAATAAAAAGAAATACGTTAAGAAAATTATAAAAATAAAACAATAATGATAAATACTTGTGAAACATTCATACCTATGTGCAATATTTACATTCATCCAGGGAATCTCTGAACCATGCTTTGCCGCTCACATACGAAAGCAATACCTGGTAAAGCAAAGATTCAAAGTGATCCCTGCGCTTCTATCCCAACCGAGTCACTAGTATTGAAAGCTTATGGTACGGAGCTCTCTCACTTCTTCAACCAGATGGATACTTGGTCTGAGAAGAAGAGGCCTCTCTTTACGCACTAAAGTATTTAGATACCACTACTCTCAGAAGACACTTGAAATTTGTAGAGTGGTTGCTGGTGAAACTTGCCACCTTTGCGGTCAAACTCCCGAAACCGCTCTACACGATGTAGCATACTGTGGTCGATTCGCACTCCCTAGTTGTATTGCGTCGGGCTCAGATATAATCCAATAGTATAGTACTTTGTCTGTAGAATGACTGTCTCTCTTCTGACAACAGAACATTAAAAATGTAGATTATTTTTGTTCTCCCGCTCAATATGTGAATGTGAAACCTTTGCCTACAAAATATTGGAATATCTTAAACAGGTAATAATAAAACTGAAAGTATTACTAGATGCAACCCTGGGGAATTGACGTGCTTTATAAGAAGATTCTTTTGGGATTACAAGCGAATAGATTGTATCTCACAAAAGATACTGTTGCGTCATGGTAAAGATGGCTTCACGTTCCTCAATATGATAATAATAAACATTTGGCGTCCCCGGAGAATTACGTCAGGAGATGGAAGGGAGAGAAATGAGATACATGAAAAGGACCTTGTATAATACTGTATCTTTGAATTGTATTTTATTCAACATGCCTCTATTTCAGTAGCTTTATTGCAGCTGGCTAAAATTAATTTATTAAAGTTTCCAAGTGGAAGGCATCCGTTTACTTCAGTACGCCCGAATGTTTGAAAACTGGTTATATTTAAGTATTGAAATTTGACGACATTTTGAAGATAATTTCCTATTTGTGAACACATAAATATGAGTTTTTTTTTAACGTAATACATAGAAAATATTGGATTAATATATTTTTCTATGTATTTTTTACTAACAAATATATTAAATTTTTAATTTTTTTTTTTTATGTTTTTAATGAAAACTGCTTTTGGAGGCTCTATATATATATTTCAAATCCAAAACCAGAATGTCATTTTCAAAGCAACGAGTAACCCATTCAACCGAGAAAATAAAATTAATTTATATAACAAGCCAAATAGTTATTATTAATAATAACTAGTTAGACTGTTATTTCATATTTCATGACTCATGAGAATAAAAACTTGTTTCTAAGACTTGTTAGTAAGAAGTAATCTTCTCATTTCAATAGATTTAACTTGCCATTAACGAGTTCTAGTATAAGGATAAAAATATAGGACTCAAATCGAAAACTTAGAAAGTACTATTTAATGATTGATATATGAATTTATAATAAATTAAATTGGTATATAAAGAATAAAGAAGTCTTTATACTACAGTCTTGTTATTTCAGCTCTCTTTCTCTCTCTCTCTATGTCTATGTTCTTTATCTTGAACTTAAGTTATATATATATATTATTTATTGGGGCAAGCTCTAGTCCATAGAGTGCCCTTGGATTAACTCATTTAGAAGCTTGTTCCGTTCGGCACTGCCAAATACAAAGGTTCCATTGGCTCCAGTCCAATACTGCCGCAACACCAACAATCCAGCGCTAACGAGGAGTCAGTTGTAACCTTTAGCCTTCGGGGTTAATTGACATCTGCTTCTTAGCCGGTCTCTATAATAATGACCATCAGTCTTTTGAAACGACAAGTATTGAAATTGTCCAAGTACTGTGAAGGGGACAAAATGTGGATCTAGCGCATATCTGATGAAGAGTCTTATTGGAGTTGTTTTATAAGTGATACGCGGCTTTAATTGGTCACGATATTTTTTTTTCATTGCTTTTAACCTCCTACTCAATGGATCGGTGATACAACATTGGCGGCAATATGGTTGAATTACCATCATTTGCATTACATCAGTCGCAAAAAGAGCAATAATCCACAGCGATACCGGCATTGCGTATCGCATTGCCTGAAGACATATCGCGTTATGTTTTTAGGAATCTTTATTCTTACTCATTGTCGGAAATATATTAGTTAGATCTCGCTAATTTGGTGGAAGCCAAATATTACTCCTAGACCATAAAAATTTAATTTAGGCTGATATCAGTGTGAATCATGGGAAATTGGGTATATTGATGGTCAGTGAAATTAAATATGTATGTATAAAAATGATAAATGCAAAAAAAAAAAACGTTTGCACCTTACTTAAATGCGTATAAGAACAATGAAAGAAAATGATAAATATAAGGTAAAGAAAGGTTTTTTTACGTTTACTCTTTTACGTTTGTGACTTTTTTTTCTCCTCTTCCACGTCATTAAGGCTATACGGATTTTTTCCATAGTTAAAACCAGGATGAGAGTGCCGGAGATTAATGTCTGAAGTAAAATAACCCCGGCGCAGGTTAGACTTGTGAGCTGATGTGATATGATCGTTACTTGAGGCAGAAATTAGGATTTGATAATCTGTAATAAAATTTCTAGGTCTATCACCACCTCCATCATTTATTCGTCAGGTTGTTTAAATTTTGCTTAGCCCCACCATTTGTTCACAGAATAGGTTATTAAAGTTGGAATGGTTTTATCTTTGTAGATTGAGGCTTAACTGCACAGGAAGAATGTTGTTCAAAATGGAGGCTAATAAACTGATGGTGATGCCTGGGCAAAGATATTATATTTGTTTTGTGATTCAGAAATTGATACGGGTACATAAGTTTTCCAGTGATATATATATAGTCTTGTCTTTCCTCTAACTCCACTTGGACGTTCCGGCGAAATGGAACACAACATGAAACTTAATGAAAAAGTACTCTTTTCTGCCAGTTTGATTTTTTTTTCTTCTCTTAAACATTGGCGATAATGTATACATTGAGTATTTATTAAGTATTACAACAATCTCACACTTGGACATTAGTTATAGTACAATTACACCATATATACAAACAAATATAAACTAAATAGAAGCGAAAAAATAATCAAAAAGAAACATTGCGCAGGAGTAATTTCCTTACCAATAAAGTTTGTTTGTTGGGGTTTCGAGGCGTGAAATATCCAGGTCATCAACGCCTACAAATTAATCTTTTTTACGTTTGGATTAAATTCTATTTAACAAACTTTTTTGATTTTAAAAAATCTAACACTAACTTTATAGTGTCTTCTTCACCACTTAAAATGTTTGATATTGGAGTAGTAAGTCCTAGACTATTTAGATTTGATATGTAAAAAGAACATTCTTGTAACATGTTGCTGACTGTAAGCGTATTATTGCAGTGTTGGCATTGTGGTGGTGGCTGCTTGCTAATGAGATGTGAATGGGTAAGATTAGTGTGGGCTATTCTTAGTCTGGTTAAGACAACTTGTTCTCTGCGGATAAGGCGATTCGATGTTGACCACGGCTTTACTGTTTTTTTTAATATCTTTAAATTTTTCTTCGCGGGCTCTTATTCCGCATAGATTGCCAGCTATGAATTACTTATTTTTTGAGGGGAAGACTTATATCTTGTGGTGTTAAAACGGCACCACCCCGACCTGGTATATACCCAAATAAAATGTACCAATTTTCCTAGACATTGCCAATGGAGTTCTACTGAGGTGCAATAATTGCTTGTTGAAATGTCAATCAATCAACACTAACGTTATTGTTTTTAGTTTATTCACTTTTAAATTGGCGACTCATTGTTTTATATATATTTTTAAAATGTAGTATGCAATCAAATAATCTATTGTAATTTACTTGTTGGCTTTTGAGATCACATAAATGTTTATCAACATAAAAAAAGGAATCCCTTTTATATTTCACTATTTAAAAATGTGCCTGATAAATGAATTAGTACTATATTAATTCGAAAATTGATATAGTCATACTTTAATTTTAAAAAGTTGTTCGATCAAAATCACCAGTATCTTTTAAATTATTACCAGTCAGAGTCTTAACATCCTCATGAAACAATATATTAAGTGTCAAGTAGTTACAAGACCAACAAGAGAGTTCAGATACCTTGTTTATAATGAGGAAGAATGGTTCTGTTGTAATAAAAGCAAAATAAAATAATAATAAGTTTGCCTAACACCAATAAACAATTTATATAAATATAAACTAATATTTGTTAAGCGACAAATTTTTAAAATTTGTAACGGCATTATTACTTTGAAATTCTAAATGCAATGGATCTCTGGATATAACGATATAATGAGTTAACAAAGGAAAAATTTATTAAATTATTAGCTAATTTAATTTAATAAAAGATTACACTGTGATTTATTTACTTTAATTTCATCTAGCTTTTATCTATTATTTCATTACTTTTTTTGTACACAGGCATACCAATCTACTTATTTTATTTTTTTATATTTCTTTTTCTTTATTATTGATATTAATTGTATGTACATATTGTGTGAATGAATCATGTAGCCTTAATATTAATGCCCTTTAATGTGGCAGAATGTATTAATATTCAATAAAGAAAGTTAAAAAAAAAAAAAGATTACACGATAGTTTTCCGGAATAAACTGATGATAGATACCTAATTATTTAAATCTAAATAATCTATAATCTAAATCTAGAGTTATTAAACTGTAGTAAATATATTTAGGGCTATAAACGTGTTTTTATACATCTTTGTTTTCTATTTATTTATTGAGTATTACAACAATCTGTTACTTGGGCAATAGCTATAATGAGGTAGGTAACATTGAGCTTTCCACATCTATGAAATATTTTTATATTTCATTTATCCCTCCACGCAACAACAATGTAATAGTTTTTTTAACAATTTAATTGTCTTAGGTGAATTTTATGTATTTTTTTTCAAACTTAAAAATAACTTTAAGGGCCAGTTGTACAATTGAAGTTCAATTGTACAACTGACCCTTAAAGTTTAAATTTAAATACATGTGATTTCCGATAAATAATAATAGTTTTCAGAAATTATTATTTATAATTTTTTCGTCTTACTTCAACCTTCTACGAATTTTTATGTTATATATTGTTTTTTTTTAAAATAAATTCTCAGTTTTTTTAACGATATAATATAGTATAACTTCTGTATACCTATACTTATAGACTCTATCTACCTCCAGTCATCCCTACAATCCTCCTCCGAGGTTAAAACGGCAGTGGCCCCGCGACCTTTTGTAAAAATGTATATATTGGAGTACTGGCACTGGCCACATTCTTCACTCATGTCCTGAGCGTCTGTTGCTCTAGTGCCCTCCATCAGTCTCCACTGGCTTACTAAACCAGTGACGCGGCTGGGAGAGAAGCACTGGGATCTCCTGGAGTCCTGCTTTGGCTTCCACAGCTGGGGGACAAAGCTCGATTCGGAGTCCCCTGGACCAATGTAAATATTGTACATAGGTGTGAATGTGTTTTATTTGTTTTGTTATTTTTCGGCTGATCTCTTGTTTTAGTTATCTTGTATATTACTTTATCTTTATATATATATATATATATATATATATATATATATATATATATATATATATATATATATATATATATTTTCTTTTTTTCCTTTTTTATGTACATATTGTGTGAATGAATATAGTATTCATAGCCCTAGTGCCAATGCCCTTCAGTGTGGCAGACTGTATTAATCTCAATAAAAGTTTAAAAATACTTATAGTATAGATATTATACATATTTATATTTATGGTATACGTATACTATATTTCATATATAGGTAATTGAAAGTAAAGAAACAATAAATTCATATAATTGTACTCAAAATTGTATATCTTTTTTTTAATATTTTATTTTTGAATTGTTTCACTC